>JARQOD010000003.1:59887257-59903912 GCA_033576555.1 Oophaga sylvatica
TGTTGTTCTAGCTTCCTGTCCCACTTTATAGGTGGCTTGGAACATCACTCTTGAAGCCAGACCAGTGTGAAAAGGATGTTGGATGGATAGCAGATAATGCTTCCAGTCATTTTTCCAGCACCACCCTGTCTTCCACTAGGTCAAGTCTCAGTAGCAGTGAGTATCAACCAAATAATCTTCACCCTGATCCTCCTTCCTCCCACCATGCAGAGTGCCCGAGACAAGTGATCTCACACTTGGACACTCCGAAGAGCTGTTCACATTTCCAGTTACAGTTTCTGGCCTCTGACCCTGCCAGTTTCAAGCAGGACTTGAGGAGGTCGTATGTAGCGATGACCAAATATTTGAGCAGCCACGCTCACAAGAAGGCGTTGGTGGGAAAATACAATTGATATTGTAAGAGGTGGATGATGATGAGACACAATTGCCAACAATTGGTGTTACATCAGCAAGTCAAGAGGAGGAACAGGGTGCCAAATTGGAAGACGAGGTGGTGGATGATGAAGTCACTGACTCAACCTGGGATGGTGACATGCAGAGCGAGGGCAGCACAGCACAGGGGGAGGGATCTGCAGCATCACAACATGCAGGAAGAGGCAGCGGGGTGGCCAAGGACCCAAGGCAGGTAATTGTTCTCCAGAGTACCAATACAGATTAAGTTGCCAAGCCAGGGTTTAGGTGTTCCAGAGTCTGGCGCATTTTGAAAGACAATCCAGTTAACCCAAAAAAGGTTATTTGCAACATCAACTACCAAGCCTGACCACCACCAGTATGTTCAGGCACATGCAAGCAAAGCATCTGACTACTTTAGGCCAAAAGCCAGGGTCCAGAAACAGTGTCTGTGGGTAACATCATTGTCTCTTGCACACTTGCAACCACCATCAGCAACCACGTCCACGTCTCAGCGCAGCGTTCAGTTGTTCCTAGTCCTTGGAACACAAGCGTAATTATGCATCCACCCACCACTGGCTACAATACTAAACAGCCACATTTTCAGACTGCTTGCCCTGGAAATGATGCTGTTTAGGCTTGTGGAGACGGAACCTTTCCGCAACCTCATTGCAGCAGCTGTCCCTCGATACTCGGTCCCCGGCCGCCACTATTTCTCCAGATGTGCAGGCCCCACTTTACACAAGCATTTGTCCCATAACATCAGCCGTGCCCTGACCAACACGGTGACTGATAAGGTCCACATAACCACGGATATCTGGACAAGCGATTGTAGCCAGAGACGCTACATTACCCCGATGGCACACTGGGTGAACAATGTAGAAGCCAGTATACAGTCGGTCACTGTGAATGAACAAGTGATATCGACACTGAGGATTTCGGGCCCTGGTTCAATCAGGGTTGGCCCCCCACCATCTACAGCAGTTCCTGCATCTCTTCCTCCTCTTCCTCACAAACGTCAACATCAGTCGCTATCTGGAAGCACTGGCTCGGTTAAGTGGCAACAAGCTCTGCAGAAGCGAATCTGCATAGATGACAGACTGAACAAAGTTGTTGCTGCCAGGAGTTACTGAAAGGTCTAACAGACTAGACTAATCTACGGCTCTCGCCTCTGAATCTACAACCAGGCATGGTGGTGTGTGACAATTGCTATAACCCAGTGGCGGCGCTAAAGCTTGACAACCTCGCATATTTACCATGCCTGGCCTACATGGTCAACTTAGTGGTTCAGCAGTTTCTCAAAACCTACCCAGATCTGCCTGAGCTACTTTTGAATGTATGCCGCTTGTGTGACCATTTCCGCAAGTCAACTATAGCTTACAGCTGCCCTGGCAGTGCTGCAGCAGCGTTTGGAACTCCCAGCTCACTGACTGCTGTGCGATGTTACCATGCGTTGGAACTCAACGTTACATAAGTTGGCAAAGCTTTGCGAGCAGCAGAGGGCTGTAGTTGAATACCAGCTACACCACGCACATCGGTATTCAGGTCAGCCTCCGCACATAAGAGATGATGAATGGGCACAGATGTGTTACAGAACTTTGAGGGCTTGACCAAGATGGCGAGCAGCGAAGATGCCATAATCAGCATCACCATACCCGCTTCTCTGTCTATTGAAAGACTTGCTGCTTTCTGGAGCAAGTTCAGAGAAGAGCCACCAGAATGGTGACCGGTCTGCAAACCATGTCCTATGAGGAACGGTTGCAGGATTTGGGAATGTTTAGCTTGCAAAAAAGAAGACTGAGAGGAGACTTAATAGCTGTCTACAAATACTCAAGGGCTGTCACATTGTAGAAGGATCATCTTTATTCTCATTTGCACAAGGAAAGACTAGAAGCAATGGGATGAAACTGAATGGGAGGAGACACAGATTATATATTAGAAAAAACTTTTTGACAGTTAGGGTGATCAATGAGTGGAACAGGCTGCCACAAGAGGTGGTGAGTTCTCCTTCAATGGAAGTCTTCAAACAGAGGCTGGATAGACATCTGTCTGGGATGATTTAGAGAATCCTGCTTTGAGCAGGGGGTTGGACCAGAAGGCCCAGGAGGTCCCTTCCAACTCTACCATTCTATGATTCTATGCTCACAATTAAAGAGGAGCCTTTGCAGGTGGAGCAAGAAATTACACTGGGTGATTCTATACAGCTCAGCCTCATTTCATCTTCTCAACGTAGATTGGATGATAATGAGAAGCACAAGCTGAATGCCTGCGCTACAGAGGGTACTACCCACACCACCTTCACCCCATATGTTCAGCATGGATGGCCTGAAGATGAGTAGAGGGAGGACGAGGAGAATATGGACTGTTGTGAATGTGCTGGAAATGAATTCTGAGCAGAAGCTCCCTCTGGTGGTTACAAACAGTACTGAACTATTCAATGAAGATTGTGAAGATTGGCGATCAGGTGTTACTGACTGGTCTTATATAAGGGAGGTTCCCTCCCATCAGGGTTGCCGGTGATCAATTGTTCTGGTCTCAACTTTTGTTCCTGGTTCACATTGAAGCTTGCTGTTTCGTGCCTGCATCTTCTGCTAACAGATAAGACATTTTCTTCTTTTAGTTTTTTGTGCTTGCTTTTTGTCCTGCACTCCTGTGGGGGTCTGCCAGGTCCCCTCCGGGGGCTTGTGCTCCTCTCAGTTTTTCTGAGCCATTGTTATTTGTTCATTTGCCTTTTCCAGTTTTTTCTGTGGCTGCGGCTTAGTTTTGTTACACCAGAGAACTAATTTAGGTGGTAGAGGTCGTGTGATCTCAGGTGTTTTTGCAATTAGTGTGTTGGTATTTTTTAGGGTTTTTTGGATTGCAGTAAGTGACCTTCCTATCGTTTTCTGTCTAGGAAGATTGGGCCCCAACGTTTGCGCATACTATTTTCTGTCTGTGTCTGTATTTCCTCTTGTCTAACCGCCATTACATGTTTAGGGGCTTCCTATGTTCTTTGGGGATCTGCTCCGGGGCAGATAGTTTTCCTCTTTCTACCTTTAGGTGTAGTTAGCTTCTCAGGCTGTGACGAGGCGTCTAGGACCAACGTAGGTACGCTCCACGGCTGCCTTTAGTTGTGGTGGTTAGTCAGGGTACTGCAATCCAATAGTTTCCAACCTCTCTGGTGTATTGCCTTTTTTGCCTGCTCTCCTCAGCTACCAAATCATAACAATGGACATTCTTCCTCTTGATGCAGACAGGGAAGTTTTGACTGCTGGCAGTCTGGCACATATGGCTGAGTTTGTTTTCCGCTGCCTTTGTCGTGACACTCGCGTTGTATGCATTTTAACCAACACT
This sequence comes from Oophaga sylvatica, assembly GCA_033576555.1. Lineage (NCBI taxonomy): Eukaryota > Metazoa > Chordata > Amphibia > Anura > Dendrobatidae > Oophaga > Oophaga sylvatica. The sequence goes on from JARQOD010000003.1 coordinate 59,890,981, forward strand.
AATTACAGGTTGGTCATCCTTCTAGAACCACACTACAAGAACTTTCCATCTCTCCTTCCCATGGCGTAGAGGTATAAAAATTTTGCAGTACCAGAAGGCTCTAGATGAAGAATTATTACAAAAATTCCCATCTGACAATGCTGGCGGTCACAGTTCCTTGGACAACAAAGGAGTGGACATGAGGGAGACACACACCAGATGCAGCAGAGGTAGGGGAACACTATCAATTGTCTGGGACAGTTTTAGAAGGCCCTCCCAGCGCCCAGGGCCTAATGCTCGGGGTACTCTAACAAGGAGGGAAAAGTTTTGTAAGATGCAGTAGGAGTATTTTGCCAACTGTACCAGCATCCTCCGTGATTCCTGTGTGACTTACAAGTATCGGGTATCCAGGCTAGACATGTGGCATAAACTGACTCTCTACGCCTTGGAGGTCCTAGCTTGCCCTGTGAATGGCATTTTGTCAGAGCAAGTTTTTAGTGCCGCAGAGGATATCATAACCGATAGGTGCATTTGTCTGTCAAGTGAAAATGCTGACAGGCTGACTCTTATCAAAATGAAGAAGGACTGGATTGGGCCAGACTTCTGTACACCATCAGATGACAGCAGCAGAACATAAACTAAAATGCAGTGTTTTTTTCTAGTATATTGCCATGCACCAATTTCCACCCAAACATGGGTATACGCTTCAGGATTTTGTCTTTTTGTGTCATCTTCCTCCTTCTCCTCCACTACCATATCAACAAGGTGATCATGCTACCCTTGCAATAAATTTTTTAAAGGGTTTATGATACATGCATTGAAAATATTTAGAGGTCTGCCTCGAACATTCTTCCTGCATGGGCTGGAAACATTTTAACCCGGTGGATATATATATATATATTGTGAGGCAGTGACCGGGATCGTTTACGAGGGACGTTATATTTCCCCCAGAATGTGTACAGAGACCTATTAAAGCCATTGTAGTGCATTGCAGTCACATACACAGCTGCGGCTGCAATGCAGGAATGAAGGTGAGCAATGACCTAGTCAGACTACCTGGCTAAGGCAGATTAAGTAAAATCCGGCAGGGCCTTCATTTCTTGGAGGAGGTCACAGGAGGCAGTGGGGCGGCCTCCTCCCTCCAACCCGGGTTTTCCAGTGGCTTTTGCCACAGGTCTTTAAAACTCCTGCACTAAGGATTAGTGTTGTTCTATGTTGGGACCCTGCGAGGAGCATAGCAGGAAAGCTCCACAGGATTGTGTGTAGCTGAACCCACGCCTGGGACGGCTCTGCACCTGTCAGGCTCGGTTCGGCCCGGCGCGGCCGTTGTTCCCGGCAACCAGTGTTTATGGACTGATGTTACCCCGGCTGCGTACCGGAGGACTTTTCCTGTTTTACCCGTGAGTTGCTGAATAAAAGCTGTTTACTTTGGACTTGCTTGGGTCACTGCCTCAGTTACTGCACGGTGTGAACACCGCCGCCTTACAATATATATATATATATATATATATATATATATATATATATATATAAATAATATCCCCTCGCTTAAAATGTTTTCCAGCCCATGCAGTTAGTGACTGGGCATTATCAGTCTAGAATACCCATTCCTTAATAATGAGAAAAAATGTTTGCTAAGGCCCTCCACTATGTCTCTTCAAAGAGGTATTGCAGTGCCTCCTCTTAATTTTTAGCATCCCTTGCACTTAGTGCATATGCTTTACCAGTGTATGAGACCCACTTGTTAGTAATGGGAAAATGCTTTTGTAAGAATCCATCATCTAGTTGAGGGAAACATTTTTGAAACCAAAAGAGCCAATGAGTTCTATTAGTACATGACCCAGTGCATTGTTGTGGGCTGTCAGGTGGTCATCACATAGGAAGTTCTCACACTGCATACAGGAATTCACAGCCGGGACAGGACAGTTTGTACAGTAAGTACAGAAGATACTGGTCTCCTCCATACCAGGCTGAGTAGATGCAAAATGCTTCACTATATTCCCCAGCAAGGTTGATGAAATAACAATGATGCTGCCACATTAAACTAATCGCTTTTTTCAGGACTATTTCAAATTGATATTATTATAACAGAATAGAATCTCTCTTATCTGCAATTTGTCTACAGTGAGATGTGGCAGTAGGGATAGCATATGACCAGCATCTAATCAGGGATTATTGCCTTATAAATTCTAAGCCTTGCTGCTGCATTTATCCATGCACTCATTGACCAATTCATGTTTTTTTACAGTACTCTGTACTCAGAAAATAATCAAAGCTGCCAGTGTTACTTGTGCTACTTCACACTTTGTTGCTGCCACGTACAAGAAAAAATAGTCTACAAGAATACCTTGCTCATCTGCAATTCATCTACAGTGAGGTGTTGCAGTAGGTATAGCTTATGACAGGCATCTAGTCAGGGATTATTGCCTTATAAATTCTATTCCTTGCTGCTGTTGCTTTTCTTCATGCACTCATTGACCGATTCATTTTTTTTACTGTGACCTATAATCAGAAATTAACTAATTTAATGTATCCATTCACAGTTTCTCTGTAGCATCTGTATGAAAGAGGTAGTGGTTGGAGAGTTTACGCTACTGAAGCTGGAATTGCCACTTCTGAACTCTCCAGTGTTTTTTTCCCTATCTATTTCTGGATAGTTTTTGAAGTATATTTGGGGTTATTGTCCTGCTGGAAGACCCATTACCTAGGATGCAAACCCAGCATTCTAACGCCCGGCACTATATTGCGACCCAAAATCCTTTGGGATCTTCACATTTCATGATGCCTTGCACATAGTAAAGGCACCCAGGGCCAGAGACAGAAAAACAATCCCAAAATGTCTTTGAACCTACACAGTAGTTTCACAATTAATGGTTTCACCCAACCACTAACCATGAGTGGAGAAAAAGTTTTGGTGTTATCACTCATATTCTCAGAAAAAGGCCAAGAAAGCAAAAATTCCTCCAGGGTATGTAAACTTTTGAGCACAACTGTATACAGCCACTATCCTAGAAAGAATGTTTCTTAACATTCTTTCCAGTCAAATCTATTGTAAGTTCGGTTTTGTATGTTTTAATGTCAGTCTGTAAAAGTGGCGTAATACTCTGACAATTTTTAGACCCCTTCCAGACATCGGGGGGCCGTCAGAAAAATGCTCTAGTTTCCCATTGACTTCCATTATACTTGTTACTAGGGTCAGGCAACCGGGCATTACGATTTATTTGACTCGAGTAACAAGTAACCGACGTGAGGCAGTGACTGGTGTTATACGTGATGGTCACTGGATGTTCCCCCCAGGATGCGCACGGAGGTATATTGAGGCCATGAGAGGGCATTGCAGTCACAGGCGTAGCTGTACTCACAATGCAGACTAAAGTGAGTATAGGTCTTGCACATGCTGGTTGTCCAAGGCAGATTTAGGGAAAATCTGCTCTGAGCTTTTTTGTTTTGAAACAGATTACCAAGGCCACAGGTTGCTAGTTAAAAACCCTGCAATATAGGGTTTGGGTGTGTCTGGTTCAGTGTCAGTCTGGTGTTTGGAGGAGTACAGGGCAGAAGACTCTGCAGAGCTCCACCTGTGTGAAGCAACACAGGCCAGCGGAGCCAAACAGCCAAGGCAGCTGAATAGCCTGGCACCCACAGCTTACACAGTGGTGCAGTCACCCACGGCAAGTGGTAAGAGGAGGACTGGCATGTTTAGTGACTGTAAACTGGAGGATGTGGTTCCGGCTGCGATCTGAAGGATATCATGTCCTGTGTAATGCTGTAAGTAGAACATTAACATGGCGGTGCAGTCGTCCATGGCAACTAGTCAGAGGTGGACTGGCATGTTTAGTGACTGTAATCCAGAGGATATGTGCCCGGCTGCGAACTGGAGGTAGACTGTCCTGTTTCCCGGCTGCAATCCGGAGGATATCGTGTGCTGTTTTTTTGAGTTGAATATTAAAGAGACATCTTGCTTTGAACTTTGCTGGGTCACTGCAATAGGTGCTACCACTGCATCACACCAAGCTTTTTAGTGCTCGCTCATCACTAGCTATTATAGCTCAAATTGTGCTAAGGAATGATGACTGCATCCGGACACATTTATTGTATACATATGCAACTTATGTGACTGTGTACCACCTGTTCTAAGAACAATCCTTGATATCTTCGATGAGCTGCTTATTTCCACAAGATCTAATATTAATCAGTGTTTTTCTTTTATCACACTATTCTCAGCATACTCTTGACATCATTGCATGTAAAACTTCCATAATCTAGTAATGATTACCTTGTCTAAAATCGTTCAGATTGCTTAATCTTCACATTCTGAAAACTGATCTTTTAATTTCATACTACATGCTGGGGTCACGTGTCTAAATAATTTTAAGTTGAGAAATAGCTGTTGTTTCTAATGATTATGGATACTAAAGCTACTGCAATGCCTGCACATGGGGTAAGCGACATAGCGAATCAGGAGAATTATACCACATTTCTAATTGGAGGCATTTGCTAATACTACTGTTATTACACCTATTACATACTGGGATAGGATCTAGAAGATGCAAATACCTCTTTAAGTATAATGTTGGTGGATAAAACAAGACTGAACACACAGCCTTGTACTGTACACGTCAAAGGGAAGATCTCATGACACCTCTCCATCTACCTGATGATCCTGAGGAACATCGGGATCTTCTTTACAGTCCTGTGGAAGAGGAGGACGGGGACATCTCTCTGGTGTTGTCCTCTCACTGGATAGAACTGGAGGAAACACGAAGGGACTGAATTAATTCTTTATATACAGATATTTATAGGCCGTGTATATTTATTCCTGTCTATTACCTGGTGATGTGAGGGGCTGGGGAACTTCCATCATGATGTCCTTGTACAGATTTTTGTGTCCTTCTAAATACTCCCACTCCTCCATGGAGAAGTAGACCGTGACATCCTGACACCTTATAGGAACCTGACACATAAAATGATAGTCATCTCCCCGATCCCCTCATAGTATTACTGTATAATGTCCCAGCATTCCCAGCAGTGTCACCTCTTCAGTCAGCAGCTCAATGATCTTGTAGGTGAGTTCTAAGATCTTTTGCTCATTGATGTTCTCATGAATCAAGAGATGAGGTGGAGGCCCCTTGATTGGGCTCTTGGGTCTTCCCCATCCCTCAGACACAGGGGCCTGACAGCGCTCACTAGAGGTCTTCTTCACTACTGTGTAATCCTGGTTATGGAGAGACACATTAATAAATCTCACTACAGACATTTCCAGAGTCCTCACCTCTCTAGTTCTGTCCATCTGTTATTCCCATAGATAAGAATGATGTAATGTGATGTCATCAGAATCTCTCACCTCTCCAGTAAGCTGGAAGAGAATCTCTAGGGTGAGGTGAAATATCCTCTCCACCATCTTATCCTTGTCCGTATTCATCCTTGATGGGTCAATCAGGAAAATTCTCTTATATAGAAGATGTCCACTGAGAGGATCCAGTGTTCTTAATGGGAAGAAGATGAACAGATACAAATACAAAATCATAAGATCCCATGTAAGAAATCTACGGAACTGTTATCTGCTTCAATTGATCACTACATCCAGTCATGGACACCGTCCTTCTCCCTTAGTTCAGACCTTCACTTAAAAAAGATAAAAACAAAATGAGCAAATACTCAGTAAATAAATCAATAGTAATAGTGGATGAAAATTACATGGGGTACTTGTCCTAGAGGTTGTAATGCTGGTATTGTCTGTACTTTGTTCTCCAGCGTTACTTTGCATGTATTTGCTTTAACCCTTTTGCTCCTTTCCCCCTAACCAGCTGGGATACTGTTGTCTGTTACCTGTATGGATGCTGCTCAGTTCCCAACTCTGCTGCGTAGCCGTACTTGCGTGAGTGTCTCCGCTGCATTGCATGACCACCCGCATGTGCGGTCCCTGGCTTGCTGTAGAAGCTACCCGTAGGTTGCAAGGTCCTCTGCAGTGGTGCATGACTTACTACGTGTGTTTAGGCTGCAGCCATTGTCAGGTGTCCTTGCTGTGCTGAGTTGTGTCTGGCTCTGCATAGGGGGCGCAGCCCACACCTGACCTGCTTTTATGAGGAATGGGTGTGCACTAGAATTGCTGCTCCAGCCTATTGCTGTGAGGCAGCTCCTATATAAAGATCCTCTGCCCTGTGGGCATTGCCAGAGCTTTGCATTGAGTTCCTGAACCTAGCCATGTGTGTTTGTGTGTTCAGCTCCTGCTCTGAGTGCGATCAGTTCTGGAGAGCTGATTCCCTTTGTCCTGTCTTGTGTTTCCACCTGTTCTGGGGGCTGAGTACCCATATCGCCCTTCCTGGAGGCTGCATATCCAGGCCTGTTCCTGTTGTGTCTTGTTTCCTGAATCCCTGATCCTGGATCTGTTCCGGTACCTGAATGTTTGAACTGTGTCTTGTGTTTCCGCCAGCTCTGGGGGCAGAATACCCAGATCGCCCTTCCTGGAGGCTGCATATCCAGGCCTGTTCCTGTTGTGTTTTGTTCCCTAATTCCCTGATCCTGGATCGGTTCCTGTGCCTGACTGTCTGAGCTAGTCCTTCTGTGTCCTGAACCCTGTGCCAGTGACTGTGATTCTTTGCTATATAACCTGAGTTCATGTTGGAAGGAGGAGTCCGGTGTGTGTGCTGAGTTTCTGTTGCTCTGTGCTCAGCTTGTTGTTCGGTGCAGTCCCCGGCGGGCTCCCGTTGAGCCTGGCGGGCTTGCGCCAGACCGCTGGGGTTCCTTTTTAGATCGCTGCCAGATGTCCGGAGTCCGAGGATCGTGACCTCTTGCCCAGAGCCTAGTTGCCCGGCATGATGTCCGATGTCCGGTGGCCGCGTCCAGGTGTCCGGATCCTGTCCTTCTCTGCCTGGTGTCCGGAGCCTGCCGATCGTTACCAGATGTCCGGAGTCCGATGCCAGTGTTCTGATGTTCCTGAGTCCGTGTTCCTGAGTCCATGTTCCTGAGTCCCTGAGATCCAGTCCGTGTTCCTGATGTCCCGATGTCTTGCTGGTTCCCCCGTGGTCTACCCTGTGATGACATCTGTCCTGGGTCAGTGTCTGATGTTCTCCTGCTGAGCCTGTGCTATGCCTGAGGCCTGAGAGAGAGGCCGTCCTAGTATGCCCGTGCCAGATGACCCTGGACTGCATCAACCCGTGATGACCCCGCCATCGTCTGAAGTCTGTCTGAGGTCGGTGTCTGATGTTCTCCTGCTGAGCCTGTGCTACGCCTGAGGCCTGAGAGAGAGGCGGTTCTAGTATGCCAGTGCCAGATAACCCTGGACTGCATCTACCCGAGATGTCCTCCTGCACTCGTCTGTAATCCTGAGACGTGTACCCTTCGCTGATGTGCGGAATCGGGAGCCCGGCATTATGTTCTGTTTATGTACTGTGTTTGTCTTCAAGTAAACTTTATGTTTCTTCATACCTGAAGTTGTGCGGTGTTGTCTAGTTCTGCAGGTCGCCATCTTGCCCACATGCTCTTTAAATCTTCTGCTTCAGCGAGTGTGAGCGAGCTGAGTGTGACCGGTGCGCAAGTGGTGGGAAGTGTGACTTGAGATTCAGTGACTTTGGATTCAGGGAGTTTCCAAGGGAGGAATTACTGAATTTCTGTTATATTTTATTAATACTTTTTATTTATTTTTACTTATCTTTGCTGTCTGGTGAAATCCCCATTAGATATGTGCTCCACAATTGCCAATGCCATCCAGTGTACATCTTGCCACATGTATACAGTCCTTGAACAGCTGGTCGAGGGGGCATACTGCTGTGTGAGATGTGAGCACGTTGTGCATTTGGAAGCCCAAATCCGGAATCTAAATGTGCAGCTGGCAACACTGAGATCCATAGACAATATGGAAAGGAGTCTTCTGCTCACTGAGCAGACGCTCAATGGGATAGATGAGGGGGGGGATGCTAGGGTGGAGCTGCAGGACACTGAAGTAGGAAGCTGGGTGACAGTTAGAAAGCGGGGTAGAGGGAAGAGCACCAGGGAGGCTAGTCCTGATCTGGCACACCCCAATAAGTTTGCAAAGTTGGCAGATTAGGGGGTTGTCAGTACAGGGGTAGCACTGCTGCAGCCAGGCATGTCCTCTGAAAGCCAGGGGAGTGTCTGCTCCAGTAAGGGGGGAATTAGGAGAGCAGGGCAGGCCAGACAGGTGCTGGTAGTGGGGGACTCAATTATTAGGGGAACAGATAGGGCAATCTGTCACAAAGACAGGGATCGTCGAACAGTGGGCTGCCTACCTGGCGCTCGAGTCCGACACATCGCTGATCGGGTTGACAGATTACTGGGAGGGGCTAGTGAGGACCCAGCGGTCATGGTGCACATTGGCACAAATGACAAAGTTAGAGGTAGGTGGAAGGTCCTTAAAGACGATTTCAGGGATTTAGGCTGCAAGCTTAAAGCAAGGACCTCCAACGTGGTATTTTCTGAAATACTGCCTGTACCCCTGCCACACCAGAGAGGCAACAGGAGATTACGGAGGTTAATAAGTGGCTCAAGAATTGGTGTAGGAAGGAGGGGTTTGGGTTCCTGGAGAACTGGGCCGACTTCTCAGTTGGCTACAGGTTCTATGCTAGGGACGGGCTGTACCTCAATGGGGAGGGTGCAGCTGTGCTGGGGGAGAAAATGGCTAGAAGGTTGGAGGAGTCTTTAAACTAGGGACTAGGGGGGAGGTTATTCATTTTATAGGAGGGGAAAGCAGTGCAGATAGAGACCTGGGCACAAATAATGAAATTGTGGGTGGGGGTGGCATGGGGGGTTGGGTTAGAACAGTTAATAATTTAAGAAAGAATAGAGGTTCAGAGAGATACACAAAATGCATGTATACTAATGCCAGAAGCCTCACCAACAAAATGGCGGAATTAGAATTAATTTTGTTGGAACATAATTATGACATGGTGGGGATATCTGAGACTTGGCTGGATGAGAGCCACGACTGGGCGGTTAATTTACAGGGCTATAGTCTGTTTAGGAATGACCGTAAAAATAAGCGAGGTGGGGGTGTGTGTTTATATGTAAAATCATCCTTAAAACCAATCCTGCGTGATATCTGTGAATCTAATGAAGATGTAGAGTCTCTGTGGGTGGAGATTAGGGGAGGGGGGAAAAATAATAAATTACTGATAGGGGTTTGTTATAAGTCTCCTAAAATAATGGAAGCAATAGAGAATATCCTCGTGAAGCAAATAGATGAAGCCGCAACTCAAGGAAAAGTCATTATTATGGGGGACTTCAACTACCCTGAAATACATTGGGGATCAGAAACCTGTAGTTCCAGCAAAGGTAATAAGTTTTTGGCAACTATGAGAGACAATTACCTTTCACAACTAGTTCAGGACCCAACAAGAGGGGGGGCACTGCTAGACCTAATATTATCCAACAGGCCAGACCGCATATCAAATATAAGGGTTGGGGGTCACTTGAGTAATAGTGATCACAAAATAATAAGCTTTCATGTATCCTTTAATAAGATGTGTAGTCGAGGGGTTACAAGGACACTAAACTTCAGGAAGGCAAATTTCCAACGGATGAGAGATGATCTTGGTGCAATAAACTGGGACGATATCCTGAGACACAAAAATACACAAAGAAAATGGGAGACGTTTATTAGTATCCTGAATAGGACCTGTGCACAGTATATACCCTATGGGAATAAACATGGTAGAATTAGGAGGAAACCACTATGGCTAAATAGAGCTGTAAGGAGCGCAATAAGGGACAAAAAGAAAGCGTTTAGGGAATTAAAGCAAGTAGGTAGTGATGACGCATTAAATAAATACAGAAGACTGAATAAATTCTGTAAAAAGCAAATCAAGACAGCAAAGATTGAGGCAGAGAGACTCATTGCCAGAGAAAGTAAAAATAATCCCAAAATATTCTTTAACTACATAAATAGCAAGAAACTAAAAAATAATAGTGTTGGTCCCCTTAAAAATAGTCTGGGTGAAATGGTGGATGAGGATGAGGAAAAAGCCAATATGCTAAATGACTGTTTTTCAACTGTATTTACCCAAGAAAATCCCATGACAGATAACATGATCAGTGATAAAAAAAATTCTCCATTAAATTTCACCTGCTTAACCCAGCAGGAAGTACGGTGGCGTCTAAAAATCACTAAAATTGACAAATCCCCGGGCCCGTATGGGATACACCCCCGAGTACTGCAGGAATTAAGTACAGTTATAGATAGACCATTATTTTTAATCTGTAAAGATTCCATAATAACGGGGTCTGTACCACAGGACTGGTGTATAGCAAATGTGGTGCCAATATTCAAAAAGGGGGCAAAAACTGAACCTGGAAATTATAGGCCAGTGAGCTTAACATCTACTGTGGGTAAAATCCTGGAGGTTTTTTTTTAAGGGATACTATATTGGAGTATCTGAGGCTGAATAACCTCATGACACAGTATCAGCATGGGTTTACGAGGGACCGTTCCTGTCAGACTAATCTGATAAGCTTTTATGAAGGGGTAAGTTCAGGACTGGACCAAGGGAATGCAGTGGACGTGGTGTTCATGGACTTCTCAAAAGCTTTTGATACAGTGCCACACAAAAGGTTGATACATAAAATGAGAACAATGGGGATAGGGGAAAATATGTGTAAGTGGGTTAAGAACTGGCTCATGGATAGAAAACAAAGGGTGGTTATTAATGGAGCACATTCGGACTGGGTCACGGTTAGCAGTGGGGTACCACAGGGGTCAGTATTGGGGCCGCTTCTCTTTAACATATTTATTAATGACCTTGTAGGGGGCATACAGAGTAGTATTTCAATATTTGCAGATGACACTAAACTCTGCAGGGTAATAAATACAGAGGAAGATAATTTTATATTACAGGAGGATTTATGTAAACTAGAAGCTTGGGCTGATAAATGGCAAATGAGCTTTAATGGGGATAAATGTAAGGTCATGCACTTGGGTAGAACAAATATGATGTATAATTATGTGCTTAATTGTAAAACACTGGGCAAAACTGTCACTGAAAAAGACCTGGGTGTATGGGTGGACGACAAACTCACATTTAGTGGCCAATGTCAGGCAGCTGCTGCCAAGGCAAAAAAAATAATGGGATGCATTAAAAGAGGCATAGATGCTCATGAGGAGAACATAATTTTACTTCTATACAAGTCACTGGTGCGACCACACTTAGCATACTGTGTGCAGTTCTGGTCTCCGGTGTATAAGAAAGACATAGCTGAACTGGAGCGGGTGCAGAGAAGAGCGACCAAGGTTATTAGAGAACTGAGGGGTCTGCAATACCAAGACAGGTTATTACACTTGGGGTTATTTAGTTTGGAAAAACGAAGGCTTAGGGGTGATCTTATTACAATGTATAAATATATGAGGGGACAGTACAAAGACCTTTCTAATGATCTTTTTACTCTTAGACCTGTGACCGGGACAAGGGGGCATCCTCTATGTCTGGAGGAAAGAAGGTTTAGCCATAATCACAGACGCAGATTCTTTACTGTAAGAGCAGTGAGACTATGGAACTCTCTGCCATCTAATGTTGTAGTGAGTGATTCCTTACTAAAATTTAAGAAGGGACTGGATGCCTTTCTTGAAAAGTATAATATTACAGGCTATATTCACTAGTTCCTAGATACTGCGTTGATCCAGGGAGCTAGTCTGATTGCCGTATGTGGAGTCGGGAAGGAATTTTTTTCCCCAATGTGAAGCTTACTGTTTGCCACTTGGTTTTTTTTTTGCCTTCCTCTGGATCAACATGTTAGGAGGGCAGGTTAGGATAGGATATGGGTTGAACAAGATGGACTTAAAGTCTTCCTTCAACCTTAATAACTATGTTACTATGCTCAGCTGCCACGGATCCCGGTCACTGCCCTCCCCTAGTCCGGGCAGGCCGGGTCCCCCTCTGTGGTCCAGTGGGTCCACATTCCTTTACCATCTGGGACGCATGCCTCATGTCGTCCTGGACTGACGGCGTGGGAGCATTGGCTAGTTAGGCAAGCTATGCCATGTCCCGACGTCCCGCAGCCGTGGGAAGCGTTACAGAGGTTAGGACTGTCCTGAATAGGGTCACTATGACATGTGGGATGGCTTTTATGGGGTTTTTTTTTAACCAAAATTAGGTTCACCAAGAACCCCATGTTATTTTCATGCACTATTGCTATTTATTTACTGCAGGGAATTTGCTCATTTAGTTTTTATCTTAGATTTTAGTGGCCAGCGTGAACATGGACCTACACGTTGCATGCATGTACTTGTACTCCAGTTCATTCATTTAGGTTTTTGTTTCACTTTCACTTCGCTCCAGCCGTGACATGGGATGCAGGTGACTATAAGGGTATGTCTCCACGTGGCGTATTCCTTCAGTATTTGCTGCGGATTGGACGCTGCGTACAGCTGCTGTGTCCAATCTGCAGCGTCTAGATGTTACAGCATAGTGGAGGGGATTTTATGAAATCCCATCTCCACTATGCGTGCACGGCCACATCCGGCGGTCCTGCGTAACCGGACATGAGGCGCATCTTTATAGACCGCAGCATGTCTATTTATCTTGCGGAGACGCTCAGTCTCCGCAAGATAAATAGCACAGTCTATGTACAAGATGGGGTGATTCTGCATGTGTGCAATGAACACATGCGGAATCACAGCGCATACAAACTCCGGCAGCGCTTTGGGAGGAGTGGGTATCCGCTGCGCCAAAGCGCTGCCAATTCGCCACGTGTAGACATACCCTTAGGGATACTTGTCACTCTACAACTCAATCTAAATCTCACCTCTTACTCAGGCTACAGACTGAACACAGAATGCAATGCCACCCAGTCTACACATCAACCACGTTCAAAGCTGACATCACACACCAAAATGGCATCAAACTTCCATACACATAATATACTCATAACCCGCAGGCCACACACAGGTCACATGCGCAAAGTACCAATTAGTCATTATGGAGACACTTAGGTTCTTTAGGGCAAAAAAA
>JARQOD010000003.1:59904012-59973494 GCA_033576555.1 Oophaga sylvatica
GGTTTGTTCTCTCAGTTTGACCATTGGTCTGAGGATGAAATGCCGAGGAGAAAGACAATTGAACACCCAGTTTAGAACAAAAGTCCTCCAAAATCTGGAAACAAACTGGACTCCTCTGTCAGACACAATGTTCTCAGGAATGCCGTGTAAACGAACCACGTGCTGAAGGAACAACGGCACCAATTCAGAGGAGGAAGGCAACTTAGGTAATGGCACAAGATGTATCATTTTGGAAAACCTATCACAAATTACCCAGATGGTGGTCATTCTCTGAGAAACAGGAAGATCGGAAATGAAATCCATAGAGATATGGGTCCATGGTCTCTTGGGCACAGGCAATGGCATCAACAAACCACTAGAGCGAGAGCAAGGCTTGGAGCGAGAGCAAGTCCCGCAGGACTGCACAAATTCCCTGACATCGCGAGACAAGGTAGGCCACCAAAAGGACCGACTAACCAAGTCTCTGGTACCAAAAATTCCGGGATGCCCAGCCAATGCGGAACAATGAATCTCAGACATCACACTCTTTTTCCATTGGTCCGGGACAAACAATTTTCCAACAGGGCAGCGCTCGGGCCTATCCTCCTGACACCCCTCCAGAGCAAGTCTCAAATTGGGCGAGATGGCGGAAAGAACTACACCCTCCTTCAAAATAACAGAGGGATCAGATAGCTCAGGAGAGTCCGCAAGGAAACTCCTCGAGAGGGCATCCGCCTTAACATTCTTAGTGCCAGGAAGAAAGGAAACCACAAAATTAAAACGTGTGAAAAACAAGGCCACCTGGCCTGTCTAGGATTGAGTCGCTTGGCAGATTCCAGATAGACCAGATTCTTATGGTCCGTAAGGACCACCACCTGATGTTTGGCTCCCTCCAGCCAATGTCTCCACTCTTCAAAAGCCCACTTCATGGCCAATAACTCCCGATTACCCACGTCATAATTACGTTCAGTAGGAGAAAATTTTCGAGAGAAAAAGGCACAAGGGTTACTTTTAGAGGTCTCTGGATCTTTTTGGGACAAAACGGCACCTGCCCCAATTTCAGAGGCATCAACCTCCACCTGAAATGGCAGAGAAACATCAGGCTGCCGTAGAACAGGAGCAGAAGTGAATCTCTGCTTAAGTTCCTGAAACGCAGAGACTGCCTCAGGAGGCCAATTCACCACATCAGAACCCTTTCTGGTCAAATCAGTTAATGGTTTAACAATAACAGAGAAATTACCAATAAATTTACGATAGAAATTGGCAAAACCCAAAAATCTCTGAAGAGCCTTTAATGAAGTAGGTTGGACCCAATCACAGATGGCCTGAACCTTGACCGGGTCCATTTCAATAACAGATGGGGACAAAATGAATCCCAGAAATGAGATCTTCTGTACGCCAAAAAGACACTTTGATCCCTTCACATACAGAGCATTCTCTCTCAAAATCTGGAATACAGTTCGAACATGTTTCACATGAGAGTCCCAGTCATTAGAAAAAATCAAGATATCATCCAAATAAACAATCAGAAACTTGTCCACAAAATCCCTGAAAATGTCATTCATGAAGGACTGGAAGACGGAAGGAGCATTAGTGAGCCCAAAGGGCATCACAAGGTACTCAAAATGCCCTTCAGGGGTGTTAAATGCCGTCTTCCATTCATCCCCGTGCTTAATGCGAATAAGGTTATACGCCCCCTGAGGTCAAGCTTAGTAAACCAAGTAGCGTTTTTCACCCTGGAAAACAGGTCAGAAATCAAGGGTAACGGGTATTGATATTTCACAGTAATATTGTTCAAGAGACGATAATCAATACACGGCCTTAATGAACCATCTTTTTTGGCCACAAAGAAAAAACCGGCACCTAAGGGTGAAGAGGATGGTCTGATATGACCCTTCTCCAATGATTCCTTGATATAAGACCGCATAGCGTCATGTTCAGGTACAGACAAGTTAAAAAGGCGACCCTTAGGGAATTTACTACCTGGCACTAATTCAATAGCGCAGTCATAGCTCCTATGGGGAGGTAAGGATGCAGATTTACTTTCGCTAAACACATCAGAAAAATCAAACAAAAAGTCAGGAACATCCTCAGCCTGGGGGGAGGCAGAAAAAACAGGAGTGTTGGCACTAACACATTGGCAGCCCCAACTGGTTACAGACACAGATTTCCAATCCAAAACAGGATTATGAGACTGTAACCAAGGGAAACCCAGCACTATAATGTCATGCAGATTATATAGAACCAAAAATTTGCAGCACTCCTGGTGATCAGGTTCAACCCTCATTATCACCTGAGTAGAAAACTGGGGTTTATTCTCAGCCAAAGGGGTAGAATCGATCCCCAGTAAAGGAATAGACTTCTGTAGGGGTATCAAGGAAAACCCACAACGCTTAGCAAAATCATAATCCATCAGGTTAATAGCTGCTCCAGAATCAACGAAAGCCTGAGCAGAAAATGAGGACAGAGAGCATATCAGAGTGACAGTTAATAAAAACTTAGTCTGAACACTACCCAAGACAACTGAGCGTGCAAAATGTCTTCCCCGCTTAGGGCAGACTGAAATAGCATGAGAGGCATCACCACAGTAGAAACATAACCCATTGCGCTTTCGAAACTCATGACGCTGTGCCCCAGACACCACTCCATCACACTGCATGGGCTCAGCAGCTGGCTCACAAGGCAACACCACTCCACGCATACTTCTCCGCTCACGCAAACGTCTGTCAATTTGAATCGCCAATGACATAGAATCATTGAGACCAGAGGGGACAGGGAATCCCACCATAACATCCTTTACATTATCCGACAGACCCTTCCGGAAAAGGGCCGCCAAAGCGTCGTCATTCCATTTGGTCAGGACTGCCCACCTACGGAATCTCTGACAGTATAACTCAGCGTCATCAAGCCCCTGATTTAATGCCAACAAGGCTTTTTCAGCTTGATCAGTGACATTAGGCTCATCGTACAATAACCCCAAAGCCTGAAAAAATGCATCAACATCACTCAAAACAGGATCCCCAGGTATCAGGGAAAAAGCCCAATCCTGAGGATCGCCGCGCAGGAGAGAGATGACAATTTGAACCTGCTGCGCTGCGTTTCCTGAGGACCTAGATTTCAAGGCAAAAAACAATTTACAATTATTTTTGAAATTCTGAAACTTAGCTCGATCCCCTAAAAACAAATCTGGCATGGGGATCCTAGGTTCCACAACAGGCAACCTAGCAAGATATGCAGCAATACTCTGAACCTCAGTGGCAAGCTGATCCACACGGCCAGACAACTGTGCAAACTCCATTGGGAGAAAAGATCCTCCCCAGCACCCAGAGATACAGAGGGAAAAAAAAAAAAAAATGCAACAAACAGAAAAATATCTCTGACAACTTTTCTTCCTTCAAAATATTTTTTCCCTTCTGCGAGTACCATACAATTTTTATGGCCGGTGATACTGTTATGTTACGGTAGCTGAGGAGTGCAGGCAAAAAAGGAAATACACCAGAGCAGTTGGAATCTATGAGATTGCAGTACCCTGACTAACCACCGCAACTAGAGGCAGCCGTGGAGCGTTCCTACGTTGGTCCTAGACGCCTCGTCACAGCCTGAGAAACTAACTACACCTAAAGATAGAAATAGGAAAGCTATCTGCCCCGGAGCAGAACCCCAAAGATAATAGAAAGCCCCCAAACATGTAATGGCGGTTAGACAAGAGGAAATACTGACACAGAAAGAAAATAGTATGAGCAAACGCTGGGGCCCAAACTATCTAAATAGAAAAGGACAGGAAGGGTACTTACTGCAATCCCAGAAAACCTGAAAAAACACCAACTCTACTAATTTCAAATTCACCTGAGATCACACGACCTCTACCACCTAAATTAGTTCTCTGGTGTAACAGAAACAGCAGCACTGAAAAAACTGGAAAAAGCAAAAGTACAAAACACAGTGGCTGGACTAAACTGAGAGGGCAAAAGCCCCCGGAGGGGACCCCGAAGGCCCCCACAGAAGTGCAGGACCAAATGCAAAAATATAGCAAAAACACAAAATAAGAAATTGTCTTATCTGATAGCAGGAGATGCAGACACGACACAGCAGGCTACAAGGGAAACTGGAAAGAAGGATTCAGACCAGAACAATTGATCACCGGCAACCCTGATGGGAAAATGATTCCCTTAAATAAGACCAATCAGTAACACCTGATTCCCAGTCTTCACAATCCTCACTAGTACCGCTTGTAACCACCAGAGGGAGGCTCTGCTCAGAACTCATCTCAAACCCATTCACAACAGTGGAGTCTGTGGGATGATAGGGGAAGAATGTTGTACTTATATTCCTCAGAATTCTGGAGTCAAAGGTAAAACTATAGTGGCCCTTACAAAGATTAAAAATCTAGCTCAGGAAGTAAAGGCCAATGCAGGAGTAGATACCTCTTTCTTTCCAGGATGGCTGAGAGGTCTTAAAGGATTTCTCCAACATTTGTCTAGTGGTAGCAGGGCTTTTGGTGTTAGGATTGATAATTCAATGTTGTGTGATACCTATGTATAGGAAAGCTGTGACCAATGCAACCGCCTCCTCAGGTACTTTCCTTCATCAGGAAGTTGTGTCCCTGCTATATGATGACACTGATAAGGGTGATATGGAGAAATATACCCCGCAGGATAAACCTGATGAAACCCCTATGACAAAATACAGATGGAAATGAGAGATTTAGTTTAGGGATAGTGGGAGAACTCCATGTGCAGGTTCGGTAGGGACTTGGTTGTTTGGGGGCGGTCCATAAGGGGCCAGCTTCTAAAATGACCAAGCGAAGAAATCCACTACCCCTGTCCCCACACATGGACAGTCTCGAAGGCCGCATATATTAAGGGAAAACTTAGTGTTTAGGGGGGATTGTCAAGGTAAAATATAATTTTCTACTTCTATATTTTTATATTTATATGTTTATATGTTTTCTTATACTTCCATATGCTTATGTACTTACCACTATTTAAAAAAACACAAAGTTTTCCTTGAATGAGTAGTATTCAGATTGAAATGTATTCTAAGAAGATGACGTCAGTACCAGTTAGTGTCTGTCTCTGAGAAATGCACTGGTGTCTGTCTCCACCTTGTGTCCTACCACTGTACTACACTAACTATTTAATAACTTGAACTGTACAAGGAAACCAGAATCGATTCTTAGGAAACGAAACTTAAGGATGACACGTTGAAAGGAGGACTTAGAAGAAGATCTAAGGACCAATTAGAGATGGCCAGATGCTGGACATCTTTAGCTTACCTCCCTGCTCTCGTCCACCCTTTTACTCCACCCTGACATCCTGTGTATGTAATCTCATGCTCTCAGAAATAAAGAACAGAACTTTGCTGAGATTGGTGCCTGCATACAGCCCTCTAAGCATGCTCTGAAGTTTGAACCAGCCTATTGTCTGACTCATTCTTTAAACGGTTAACCCATGCTTATAATCTAATTTGGAGTGACTGAAGGACGAGTGTTTGTCGATACGACCCCGGCACATCCAGTCATGGACACCGTCCTTCTCCCTTAGTTCAGACCTTCACTTAAAAAAGATAAAAACAAAATGAGCAAATACTCAGTAAATAAATCAATAGTAATAGTGGATGAAAATTACATGGGGTACTTGTCCTAGAGGTTGTAACGCTGGTATTGTCTGTACTTTGTTTTCCAGCGTTACTTTGCATGTCTTTGCTTTAACCCTTTTGCTCCTTTCCCCCTAACCAGCTGGGATACTGTTGTCTGTTACCTGTATGGATGCTGCTCAGTTCCCAGCTCTGCTGCGTAGCCGTACTTGCGTGAGTGTCTCCGCTGCGTTGCATGACTACCCGCATGTGCGGTCCCTAGCCTGCTGTAGACGCTACCCATAGGTTGCAAGGTCCTCTGCAGTGGTGCATGACTTACTACGTGTGTTTAGGCTGCAGCCATTGTTAGGTGTCCTTGCTGTGCTGAGTTGTGTCTGGCTCTGCATAGGGGGCGCAGCCCACACCTGTCCTGCTTTTATGAGGAATGGGTGTGCACTACAGTCATGGCCAAAAATTTTGAGAATGACACAAATATTATATTTTCACATGATCTGCTGCCCTCTGGTTTTTATGTGTGTTTGACAGATGTTTTTATCACAGACAGAAATATAATAATTGCAAACATATGAGTAACAAAAGCTTATATTGACAGTTAGAATGAGTTAATGCAGCAAGTCAATATTTGCAGTGTTGACCCTTCTTCTTCAGGACCTCTGCAATTCTCCCTGGCATGCTCTCAATCAACTTCTAGACCAAATCCTGACTGATAGCAGTCCATTTTTGCACAATCAATGCTTTCATTTTTGTCAGAATTTTTAGGTTTTTGTTTGTCCACCGTCTCTTGATGATTGACCACAAGTTCTCAATGGGATTAAGATCTGGGGAGTTTCCAGGCCATGGACCCAAAATCTCTATGTTTTGTTCCCTGAGCCATTTAGTTATCACCTTTGCTTTATGGCAAGGTGCTCCATCATGCTGGAAAAGGCATTGTTGATCGCCAAACTGCTCTTGGAGGGTTGGGAGAAGTTGCTCTTGGATGACATTCTGGTACCATTCTTTATTCATGGCTGTGTTTTTAGGCAAGACTGTGAGAGAGCCGATTCCCTTGGCTGAGAAGCAACCCCACACATGAATGGTTTCAGGATGCTTAACAGTTGGCATGAGACAAGACTGGAGGTAGCTCTCACCTTGTCTTCTCTGAATGAGGTGTTTTCCTGATGTACCAAACAATCGAAAAGGGGATTCATCAGAGAAAATAACTTTACCCCAGTCCTCAGCAGTCCACTGCCTGTACCTTTTGCAGAATATCAGTCTGTCTAGTTTTTTCTGGAGAGAAGTGGCTTCTTTGCTGCCCTCTTGAGACCAGGCCTTGCTCCAAGAGTCTCCGCCTCACAGTACGTGCAGATGCACTCACACCTGCCTGCTGCCATTCCTGAGCAAGCTCTGCACTGCTGATAGCCCGTTCCCGCAGCTGAAACACTTTTAAGAGACGGTCCTGGCGCTTGCTGGTCTTTCTTGGGCGCCCTGAAGCCTTTTTGGCAACAATGGAACCTCTCTCCTTGAAGTTCTTGATGATGCGATAGATTGTTGACTGAGGTGCAATCTTTCTAGCTGCGATACTCTTCCCTGTTAGGCCATTTTTGTGCATTGCAATGATGACTGCACGTGTTTCTTTAGAGATAACCATGGTTAACAGAAGAGAAACAATGATGCCAAGCACCAGCCTCCTTTAAAAGTGTCCAGTGGTGTCATTCTTACTTAATCATGACAGATTGATCTCCAGCCATGTCCTCATCAACACCCACACCTGTGTTAATGGAGCAAATCACTGAAAAGAGGTTAGCTAGTCCTTTTAAGGCAGGGCTGCAATGATGTTGAAATGTGTTTTGGGGGATTAAGTTTATTTTCTAGCCAAATATTGACTTTGCAAGTAATTGTTGTTAAGCTGATCACTCTTTATAACATTCTGGAGTATATGCAAATTGCCATTAGAAAAAGTGAAGCAGTAGACTTTGTAAAAATTAATATTTGTGTCATTCTCAAAACTTTTGGCCATGACTGTAGAATTGCTGCTCCAGCCTATTGCCCTGTGTGCATTGCCAGAGCTTTGCATTGAGTCATTGCATTGAGTTCCTGAACCTAGCCATGTGTGTTTGTGTGTTCAGCTCCTGCTCTGAGTGCGATCAGTTCTGGAGAGCTGATTCCCTTTGTCCTGTCTTGTGTTTCCACCTGTTCTGGGGGCTGAGTACCCATATCGCCCTTCCTGGAGGCTGCATATCCAGGCCTGTTCCTGTTGTGTCTTGTTTCCTGAATCCCTGATCCTGGATCTGTTCCGGTACCTGAATGTCTGAACTGTGTCTTGTGTTTCCGCCAGCTCTGGGGGCAGAATACCCAGATCACCCTTCCTGGAGGCTGCATATCCAGGCCTGTTCCTGTTGTGTTTTGTTCCCTAATTCCCTGATCCTGGATCGGTACCTGTGCCTGACTGTCTGAGCTAGTCCTTCTGTGTCCTAAACCCTGTGCCAGTGACTGTGATTCTTTGCTATATAACCTGAGTTCATGTTGGAAGGAGGAGTCCGGTGTGTGTGCTGAGTTTCTGTTACTCTGTGCTCAGCTTGTTGTTCGGTGCAGTCCCCGGCCGGCTCCCGTTGAGCCTGGCGGGGCTTGCGCCAGACCGCTGGGGTTTCTTTTTAGATCGCTGCCAGATGTCCGGAGTCCGAGGATCGTGACCTCTTGCCCAGAGCCTGGTGGCCACGGCATGATGTCCGATGGCCGCATCCAGGTGTCCGGATCCTGTCCTTCTCTGCCTGGTGTCCGGAGCCTGCCGATCGTTGCCAGATGTCCGGAGCCTGCCGATCATTGCCAGATGTCTGGAGTCCGATGCCAGTGTTCTGATGTTCCTGAGTCCGTGTTCCTGAGTCCGTGTTCCTGAGTCCGTGTTCCTGAATCCATGTTCCTGAGTCCCTGAGATCCAGTCTGTGTTCCTGATGTCCCGATGTCTTGCTGGTTCCCCCGTGGTCTACCCTGTGATGACGTCTGTCCTGGGTCAGTGTCTGATGTTCTCCTGCTGAGCCTGTGCTATGCCTGAGGCCTGAGAGAGAGGCTGTCCTAGTATGCCCGTGCCAGATGACCCTGGACTGCATCAACCCGTGATGACCCCGCCATCATCTGACGTTCGTCCTGGGCCGGTGTCTGATGTTCTCCTGCTGAGCCTGTGCTACGCCTGAGGCCTGAGAGAGAGGCCGTTCTAGTATGCCCGTGCCAGATAACCCTGGACTGCATCAACCCGTGATGACCTCGCCATCATCTGAAGTCTGTCTGAGGTCGGTGTCTGATGTTCTCCTGCTGAGCCTGTGCTACGCCTGAGGCCTGAGAGAGAGGCCGTTCTAGTATGCCAGTGCCAGATAACCCCGGACTGCATCTACCCGAGATGTTCTCTTGCACTCGTCTGTAATCCTGAGACATGTACCCTTCGCTGATGTGCGGAATCGGGAGCCCGGCATTATGTTCTGTTCATGTACTGTGTTTGTCTTCAAGTAAACTTTATGTTTCTTCATACCTGAAGTTGTGCGGTGTTATCTAGTTCTGTAGGTCGCCATCTTGCCCACATGCTCAGCTGCCACGGATCCCGGTCACTGCCCTCCCCTAGTCCGGGCAGGCCCGGGTCCCCCTCTGTGGTCCAGTGGGTCCACATTCCTTTACCATCTGGGACGCATGCCTCAAGTCATCGTGGACTGACGGCATAGGAGCATAGGCTAGTTAGGCAAGCTATGCCATGTTCCGACGTCCCGCAGCCGTGGGAAGCGTTACAGAGGTTAGGACTGTCCTGAATAGGGTCACTATGACATGTGGGATGGCTTTTATGGGTTTTTTTTAACCAAAATTAGGTTCACCAAGAACCCCATGTTATTTTCATGCACTATAGTGCACTATAGCTATTTATTTACTGCAGGGAATTTGCTCATTTAGTTTTTATCTTAGATTTTGCCATTTTAGTGGCCAGCGTGAACATGGACCTACACGTTGCATGCATGTACTTGTACTCCAGTTCATTCATTTAGGTTTTTGTTTCACTTTCACTTCGCTCCAGCCGTGACATGGGATGCAGGTGACTATAAGGGTATGTCTCCACGTGGCGTATTCCTTCAGTATTTGCTGTGGATTGGACGCTGCGTACAGCTGCTGTGTCCAATCTGCAGCGTCTAGATGTTACAGCATAGTGGAGGGGATTTTATGAAATCCCATCTCCACTATGCGTGCACGGCCACATCCGGCGGTCCTGCGTAACCGGACATGAGGCGCATCTTTATAGACCGCAGCATGTCTATTTATCTTGCGGAGACGCTCAGTCTCCGCAAGATAAATAACACAGTCTATGTACAAGATGGGGTGATTCTGCATGTGTTCAATGAACACATGCAGAATCACAGCGCATACAAACTCCGGCAGCGCTTTGGGCGGAGTGGGTATCCGCTGCGCCAAAGTGCTGCCAATTCGCCACGTGGAGACATGCCCTTAGGGATACTTGTCACTCTACAACTCAATCTAAATCTCACCTCTTACTCAGGCTACAGACTGAACACAGAATGCAATGCCACCCAGTCTACACATCAACCACATTCAAAGCTGACATCACACACCAAAATGGCATCAAACTTCCATACACATAATATACTCATAACCCGCAGGCCACACACAGGTCACATGCGCAAAGTACCAATTAGTCATTATGGAGACACTTAGGTTCTTTAGGGCAAAAAAGAAAAGCCATTAAAGTTTTAGGCCTTAATAACAAACGGCACAGTGCTTAACATGTATGACAAAGTAGAGACGTAACAAACTTACAAAGGGTGCAAAAAGTTATAAAAACAAAAGGTGATAAAAAGCAGGAAAGTTCTACACTTAGCACTCCTGTGTACAGTGGCTTGAGAAAGCATTCACACTCCTTGGCAATTTTTTTGTTTTGACACCACACAGCCTGGAATTTTCCTGTTTTTTATTGTGTGCATCAGTTCATGTAAAGAACATGTCTACAACTGTGAACATTTGGTTTTCTTTTTAGTGTGAAGCAAACAATAGGACAGAAAAACTAAAAACTTCGGTGTGCATAACTATTCACCCCCAAAAGTCTGTAGTTTGTAGCGCCTCCTTTTGCGGCAATTACAGCTGCAAGTCGCTTTGGATAAATTACTATGAGCTTTCCACTTCGTGCCAATGGGAGTTTTGCCCATTCATCAAGGCAAAACTGTTCCAGCTCTTTCAAGTTGGATGGTTTCCTCTGGTGAACAGCAATTTTCAAGCCTGACCACAGATTCTCAATTGAATTAAGGTCTAGGCCACTCCAAAACATTTACACGCTTCCCCTTAAACTACCTGAGTGCTGCTTTAGTAGTATGCTTTGGGTCATTGTGTTGTTGGAAGGTGAACCTCTGTTTCAGTCTCAAATTACTGACAGACTGAAATAGGTTTTGATAAAGATTATTCTTGTATTCCATCTTCGACTTGGCCCATTTTCCCTGTCCCTTCTGCTGAAAACATCCCAACAGCATGATGCTGCCACCACCATATTTCACTAAGGGATGGTGTTCTTGAGGTGATGAGCTGTGTTGGTTCGGTGCCAGACATAGTGCTTACATTGCTGGCCAAAAATTTAAATTTTGGTCTCATCTGACCACGAGCACCTTCCTCCATACATTTTAGGAGTGTCCCACATGTCTTTTGGCAAAACCAAAATAGGCCTTACAATTTTTGTGTGAAGGAAAAGGCTTTTTTCTACCCACCCTTCCATTAAGGCCACCCTTATGAAGTATATTGCTTATTGTGGTTGTAGGCAGGGTCGGACTGAGCCACCGGGACACCGGAGAAACCTCCGGTGGGCCCCGCCCCCAGCTCCTGCGTGGTGGGCCCTGATTTGAAAGGATAGGTCGCGGGCCAGAGGGGGCGGTGGCCCCGGGCCCCGCGCTCTGAGGGGGCCCACCCGGAGCTACGCTACAGTAACTGTATCATTATTACATTCTGCGGCAGAGCAGGGAGAATCGCTCTCCCTGCTCTGCCGCCCGGCCGCTATGGGGCCTGAACAGGCGGTGGGGGGGGCCCGGTGCCAGCAGTGGGCCCCCCACCCGTCATCGGAGGGTCAGCTGTATCGGCATCCAGCCGATACAGCTGACCGCATAGAGAGAAAAGGAGCGAGCGCTCCTTCTCTCCCATAATCCCCCTCTCAGCGTCTGACAGCGGGCGCGATGACGTCACCTGCCGGCGCCCACTGTCAGACACTGAGAGGGAGAACAGTGAGCAGCACAGGAGCCGGGAGGTGAGTATTGTTTTTTTTTTTAATGGGGTGCATTATACTACAGAGGCTGTATATGGGGGTGCATTATACTACAGAGGCTGTATATGGGTCTGCATTATGCTACAGAGGCTCTATATGGGGGGTGCATTATATTACAGAGGCTGTATATGGGGCTGCATTATACTGCTGAGGCTGTATATGGGGCTGCATTATACTACAGAGGCTGTATATGGGGCTGCATTATACTACAGAGGCTGTATATGGGGCTGCATTATACTACAGAGGCTGTATATGGGGCTGCATTATACTACAGAGGCTGTATATGGGGGCTGCATTATACTAGAGGCTGTATATGGGGGGTGCATTATACTACAGAGGCTCTATATGGGGCTGCATTATACTACAGAGGCTGTATATGGGGGGTGCATTATACTACAGAGGCTCTAATTGGGGCTGCATTATACTACAGAGGCTGCATATGGGGCTGCATTATACTACAGAGGCTGTATATGGGGCTGCATTATACTACAGAGGCTCTATATGGGGCTGCATTATACTACAGAGGCTGTATATGGGGCTGCATTATACTACAGAGGCTGTATATGGGGGTGCATTATACTACAGAGGCTGTATATGGGGCTGCATTATACTACAGAGGCTGTATATGGGCGGTGCATTATACTTCCGAGGCTGTATATGGGGCTGCATTATACTACAGAGGCTGTATATGGGGCTGCATTATACTACAGAGGCTCTATATGGGGCTGCATTATACTACAGAGGCTGTATATGGGGCTGCATTATACTACAGAGGCTGTATATGGGGCTGCATTATACTACAGAGGCTGTATATGGGGCTGCATTATACTACAGAGGCTGTATATGGGGCTGCATTATACTACAGAGGCTCTATATGGGGCTGCATTATACTACATAGGCTGTATATGGCGCTGCATTATACTACAGAGGCTGTATATGGGGCTGCATTATACTATAGAGGCTTTTTATGGGGGGTGCATTATACTACAGAGGCTGTATATGGGGCTGCATTATACTACAGAGGCTGTATATGGGGCTGCATTATACTACATAGGCTGTATATGGGGCTGCATTATACTACAGAGGCTGTATATGGGGGTGCATTATACTACAGAGGCTGTATATGGGGGGTGCATTATACTACAGAGGCTGTATATGGGGCTGCATTATACTACAGAGGCTGTATATGGGGCTGCATTATACTACAGAGGCTGTATATTGGGGCTGCATTATACTACAGAGGCTGTATATGGGGGCTGCATTATACTACAGAGGCTCCATATGGGGGTGCATTATACTACATAGACTCCCAATGGGGAGTGCATTATACTACAGAGACTCCCTATGGGGATGCATTATACTACAGAGGCTGCCTATGGGGGTGCATTATAATATAGCGGCTGCCTATGGTGGTGCATTATATTATAGACTCTGCCTATGGGGGTTTATTATAATATAGAGGCTGCCTATGGGGGTGCATTATACTATATTGAGGACTATCTGGTGTATTATGCTGTATGGATGCTATCTAGGGGCCATCATACAGTGTTGGACCCATTAAATAGTTTGGGGACATTAAGGGGTCAGTATATATCCAGTGAGGGGCATTATTCTGTGTATAGGGGAGATGTACAGGGGAGACTTGGGACATTATTAAATGTAAAGTGGACACTTATTGTTATAGGGGAACTCGGGTTACTGTGACTGTCAAAGGGGCACACAGGGCATTATTACAGTCTAGGGGACAAAATGTGGGCACTGTTTTCTAGGGCACTTGCACCCGGCATTACTATATTCTAGAGGGGTGCTTTAGAATTTAGAGGTCACACAGAACCACACAGCAGGTGCAGTAATAGGGACACATACGGCAGCAGCAGCTCAGTATTGGGGTATCAGGTGCAGTAATAGGGACACATACGGCAGCAGCAGCTCAGTATTGAGGTATCAGGTGCAGAAATAGGGACACATATGGCAGCAGCGGCTCAGTATTGGGGTATCAGCAAAATGAGGAGTTTGTGCAGGTTAAGAATAGTCCAATTGGTGACCGTGACAGTGCTGAAAATATGAGAAGTGAAATGTGTCTTTGTTGTAATCTCTGCAGTCGAGTCCTGGCTGGAGAAGTAGTCATGTCGGTCTGGGCCAGATGGAAAAGACATGAAAAGTGAACAATTCCATTAGAAAGAACATCAGCGGTAAGTCATTATCTATACCTGTGCTGTAATCTATTATATGTTCTGTAGGACTGGTATTATTTACCACAGACCATATGGCGGTGATATCAATATTGGTCTTTTTATATATAGATAATTTTTGGCAACAGCGCGGTCATTTGCTGAGGTTCTCTGGTTAGGGGCCCACTCAGAAGTTTCGCCCCCACTAAACCAAAACCCTAGCTACGCCTCTGGCTCTCTCTCTAGTCTTTCTTTCTCTCTCTAGTCTTTCTCGCTCTCTGTTCTTTCTTTCTCTCTCTGTTCTCTCTTTCTCTGTTCTTTCTTTCTCGCTCTCTGTTCTTTTTTCTCTCTGTTCTTTCTTTCTCTCTCTCTTTTCTTTCTTTCCTCTCTTTCTTTCTCTGTTTGTTCTTTCTCTCTCTCTCTCCTTTCTTTCTCTCTCGCTGCTCTTTCTTCTTTTCCTCAGTACCAACCACTGTGCCCATAATGCCAGCCACTGTGCCCTCATTACCAGTCAGTGTGATCAGCAGTGCTAAATGGGTATGGTTGGGGCGAGGATATGGGTGTGATTAGTTGTGAAATGGGTGTAGTCGGGGCGTGGCCTAAAATTTGCGGCGGCGCGCTTAGCGCGCCGCAGCCTTTAGCCCTATTTCCTGTCTTCGGAAGTTGGGAGGTATGCTGTATGACCTCCCTACAACTTCTGGCATGCTCCTGATGGTCTCCTGAGGGATCTCCTCCCACACCTGGACTAAAGCATCCAACAACTCCTGGACAGTCTGTAGTGCAACATGGCATGGCCTAAAATTTGCTGCAGCAGGCACAGCGTGCCACAGCCTTTGTCCCTCTTTCCCTTCTTCAAAGGTTGGGAAGTATGATGGTGGGCCCCAAGAATAATTTTTCTCTGGTGGGCCCAAGGTACTCCAGTCCGACGCTGGTTGTAGGGACAGATACTCCAGTCTCTGCTTTGGAACTCTGCAGCTCCTTCAAGGTTACTTTTAGTCTCTGTGCTGCCTCTCTGATGAATGCCTTCCTTGCACGAGCTGATAATTTTGGTGGGCGGCCCTCTCTTTTGATTTGTTGTGACACCATGTTCTTTCCATTTGATGATAATGGATTTGATGGTGCTTCGAGGGATCATAAGAGAATGAGATATTTTTTTTATAACCCAACCCTGACTTGAATTTCTCAACAACTTTGTCCCTGATTTGTTTGGAGATCTCAGTGGTCTTCATGGTGTTGCTTGGTTAGTGTTGCCCCTGCTGATGCTGGCATGGCAGATGTTGCAAATGGCCTTTTTTAGGTTAACTGAACGGTCTTTAAAAAAGCGCCAGTCTCGTCAACACAAACTTTGGCATGGCAAGTTCACCCGTGTTGGTGATCTGGGGAACACTTGCCTGCCTTGTATCTCTGTTTACCCCATTGTCCACCATCTCGTCTTCCACTTCCACACCCTGGTCCTCCTTCTGGCTTGCTGAAGTAACAACACCACTTGCTGGCAATTGTGTCTCATCATCATCCACTTCTTTCAACAGTAATTGTGCTTTCCCACCATCGCCTTCTTGTGAGCGCAGTGCCTCAAATGTTTGCGCATTGCTACATGCAACCTCCTCTTGTTCCACTTGAAACGGGCAGGGTGAGAGGCCATAATCTATAAATGCAAATGTGAACAGCCCTTCGTAGCGTCCAAGTGTGGGATCACTTGTCTTTGGGCATTCATCATGGTGGAAGGAAGGAAGATTATGTGCTGCAGAAGCACAGCTACTGAGACTTTACAGTGTGGAAGACAGGGTGGTGCTGACAAAGTGACTGGAAGCATTATCTGCTATCCATCAAAAAAACTTTTCACACTAGTCTGGCTTCAAGAGTGATGTTCCGCGGCCCCCTACAAAGTGGAACAGGAATTTAGATTGATATGATGTGTGTGTTTGTTGTGCTTCCTTGGCAGGCACAGTTTCACTTTGCCCACGGCCTCTGCATTCATCATCATATCCACTTCCCCGTTCCTTACCACAATAAATGCGGTATAAAATTTCACTTTTGAAAAAAATTTGCTGTATTACCATTGCAAAAGAAGTTGCCCACCTCAGAAGGACTGGTTACACTGCAGGAGCAATATAGTGATGCTATTGAGATCCAAACATGTATGCCATATGCTTCTGACACTCAACTACTGCAGTAAAATGGTGTATATTTCCCTGCTTATAACAATTTGCAGGATTAAGAGGTAAAAGAATATTATTAGCCCTGAGAAAGGGTTTTTGGTATGAGTTGCAGGCTGCAGTATAAAAGATGTGCAAATCACCCTATCCAGTGCTACACTGTACCTTCAGCATAATCTCTTCCTATGTGCTGCTAACAGCAGTATTAATATTGATTACAATTAGCCCTAAGAAGGACTGTTGCTGAAAGAAATATAAATGTGGTTGAATCCCTGACTAATAAGCAGCTACAATTCTGTCCCGCTTTCACCAGCACCTCTGCCTATTATGCCTGTTTCTGGGGTACTGGAATGCCAATATCTACAGTCATGGCCAAAAGTTTTGAGAATGACACAAATATTATATTTTCACATAATCTGCTGCCCTCTGGTTTTTATGTGTGTTTGACAGATGTTTTTATCACAGACAGAAATATAATAATTGCAAACATATGGGTAACAAAAGCTTATATTGACAGTTAGAATGAGTTAATGCAGCAAGTCAATATTTGCAGTGTTGACCCTTCTTCTTCAGGACCTCTGCAATTCTCCCTGGCATGCTCTCAATCAACTTCTGGACCAAATCCTGACAGATAGCAGTCCATTTTTGCACAATCAATGCTTTCATTTTTCAGAATTTTTAGGTTTTTGTTTGTCCACCCGTCTCTTGATGATTGACCACAAGTTCTCAATGGGATTAAGATCTGGGGAGTTTCCAGGCCATGGACCCAAAATCTCTATGTTTTGTTCCCTGAGCCATTTAGTTATCACCTTTGCTTTATGGCAAGGTGCTCCATCATGCTGGAAAAGGCATTGTTGATTGCCAAACTGCTCTTGGAGGGTTGGGAGAAGGTGCTCTTGGAGGACATTCTGGTACCATTCTTTATTCATGGCTGTGTTTTTAGGCAAGACTGTGAGAGAGCCGATTCCCTTGGCTGAGAAGCAACCCCACACATGAATGGTTTCAGGATGCTTAACAGTTGGCATGAGACAAGACTGGTGGTAGCGCTCACCTTGTCTTCTCCGAATGAGGCGTTGTCCTGATGTACCAAACAATCGAAAAGGGGATTCATCAGAGAAAATAACTTTACCCAAGTCCTCAGCAGTCCACTGCCTGTACCTTTTGCAGAATATCAGTCTGTCCATGATGTTTTTTCTGGAGGGAAGTGGCTTCTTTGCTGCCCTCCTTGAGACCAGGCCTTGCTCCAAGAGTCTCCGCCTCACAGTGCGTGCAGATGCACTCACACCTGCCTGCTGCCATTCCTGAGCAAGCTCTGCACTGCTGATAGCCCGTTCCCGCAGCTGAAACACTTTTAAGAGACGGTCCTTGCGCTTGCTGGTCTTTCTTGGGCGCCCTGAAGCCTTTTTGGCAACAATGGAACCTCTCTCCTTGAAGTTCTTGATGATGCGATAGATTGTTGACTGAGGTGCAATCTTTCTAGCTGCGATACTCTTCCCTGTTAGGCCATTTTTGTGCATTGCAATGATGACTGCACGTGTTTCTTTAGAGATAACCATGGTTAACAGAAGAGAAACAATGATGCCAAGCACCAGCCTCCTTTTAAAGTGTCCAGTGGTGTCATTCTTACTTAATCATGACAGATTGATCTCCAGCCATGTCCTCATCAACACCCACACCTGTGTTAATGGAGCAATCACTGAAAAGAGGTTAGCTGGTCCTTTTAAGGCAGGGCTGCAATGATGTTGAAATGTGTTTTGGGGGATAAAGTACATTTTCTAGCCAAATATTGACTTTGCAAGTAATTGCTGTTAAGCTGATCACTCTTTATAACATTCTGGAGTATATGCAAATTGCCATTAGAAAAAGTGAAGCAGTAGACTTTGTAAAAATTAATATTTGTGTCATTCTCAAAACTTTTGGCCATGACTGTAGTCCATAAGTTTTTAAGCGTGTTTTAAAAACCTGTATGTTCTCTGTACGTTCTCTCCTAAATAATAATCATAATTTTATTGATCTGTCTTCACATCCTCCATGGAACCAACAGCACACAGCAACTGCACCGAGACATATCCTGGCTAAGGACTGGATCACGCAGCGTAATATGAAAACCCTTATTTTTTTTATAATGACTGGACCATACATAACAAGCATGTTCTACCTATTGTGTCACCCCTATTTCCTGTTGAATTGTATCACATTGTATAGTTTTTATTGTCTGTTTGTCCCTACTTAATTGTAAAGTGCTGCGGAATATGTTGGCGCTATATAAATAAAATGTAATACAATTTGCTAGTGCCTGCTGTGCTGAGACATCAAATGCAGAGTGAGAATGATGGGGGAGGGAGTGGACAGCTTCCCTCTTCCATCATTGTTTTCAACTGTAACGGCATCTAGGATGCCGATACAGTTGAAAGGGCGATAGCAGGTGGGGGAGGCCCGATGCCGACACTGGCAACGGGCCTCCCTGACACATGGGCCACATAGCGGCTGCATGGTTTACCATTGGTGGTACGCCACTGTTGTGGAATATTACTCTCCTCCTTCCTGGGTCCACCATTGGGAGGATCTTTCATTACACACGCACACTGCCCCTTACCCCCGTCAAATATTGTATGTGATATATTACATACAGTGGGACGGAAAGTATTTAGACCCCTTTAAATTTTTCACTCTTTGTTTCATTGCAGCCATTTGGTAAATTCAAAAAAAGTTATTTTTCTTTCTCATGAATGTACACTCTGCACCCCATCTTGATTGGAAAAAAACATAAATGGAAAAATTTTTGCAAATTTATTCAAAATTAAAAACTGAAATATCACATGGTCATAAGAATTCAGACCCTTTGCTCAGTATTGAGTAGAAGCACCCTTTTGAGCTGGTACAGCCATGGGTCTTCTTGGGAATGATGCAACAAGTTTTTCACACTTGGATTTGGGGATCCTCTGCCATTTTTCCTTGCAGATCCTCTCCAGTTCCATCAGGTTGGATGGTGAACGTTGGTGGACAGCCATTTTCAGGTCTCTCCAGAGATGCTTAATTGGGTTTAGGTCAGGGCTCCGGCTGAGCCAGTCAAAAATGGTCACAGAGTTGTTCTGTAGCCACTCCTTTGTTATTTTAGCTGTGTTCTTAGGGTCATTGTCGTGTTGGAAGGTTAACCTTCAGCCAAGTCTGAGGTCCAGAGCACTCTGGAAGAGGTTTTCATCCAGGATATCTCTGTACTTGGCGTCATTCATATTTCCTTCAATGCGGCAACAAGTCGTCCTGTCCCTGCAGCTGAATAACACCCCCATAGCATGATGCTGCCACCACCATGTTTCACTGTTGGGATTGTATTGGGCATGTGATGAGCAGTGCCTGGTTTTCTCCACACATACCGCTTAGAATTATCACCAAAAAGGTCTATCTTCGTCTCATCAACCAGAGAATCTGATTTTTCATAGTCTGGGAGTCCTTCATGTGTTTTTTAGCAAACTCTATGTGGGCTTTCATATGTCTTGCACTGAGGAAAGGCTTCCATCGGGCCACTCTGCTATAAAGGCCCAACTGGTGGAGGGCTGCAGTGATAGTTGACTTTGTGGAACTTTCTCCCATCTCCCTACTGCATCTGTGGAGCTCAGCCACAGTGATCTTGGGGTTCTTCTTTACCTCTCACCAAGGCTCTTCTCCCATGATTGCTCAGTTTGGCTGGACGGCCAGGCCTAGGAAGACTTCTGGTGGCTCTGTTGTCAGCGCGGGACTGCCGACGTCATTCTGATTGACAGCTGGATTCCCACTGCCTAACTGTGGGAGCCGGCTGTCAATCAGAATGAAATCGGACGTCCCGCCCAGTCGACAGAGCAGACCGGGAAAGCCACCCCTCTGTAGACGTGACGTCAGCAGAGGTTTCTGAATCCCATGCAGATCGGTCTGTGACCGCTCTGTGTTGTGGAAGAACCGCGCCATGCACAACAGGCAGGTAAGCTGCAATTGCCTGACTGTTAGTGCTTAGGAACATTTTTTGTTTTTTTGTAAAGTTACAGATATCCAATTTAATAAAAACCTCCTTCAGATTCAATCATATACTCCCCAAATTCCTGCATTAATCACACCCCTGATCTCCCCACCCCATTGTAGTGTAATAATCATAGCTCTCCAGCAGCCCTCTTCCTCAAGTATTATAATAAATTACCCCCTTGCAAAAACTACACACCCCACAGAATATTAATTATAACCCATAATCACATAGCAGGAATTATTCCCCAAAGAAAGTATAATCCACACCCCATAGCATAAATAATTAGCCTCCACCATGCCATAGGATCCAGAGCGCTGCTGTCAGTGTGACCTGACAAGATGCCCACTGACTGCAGCACTCTATAACCATGTCATGTCCCTTTCTGTCTCATACAGCCTAGGCCATGGACAAATAATGAGGTGTCTCTGGCGGCCTGATACGGGAGAGCTCTCTGGCAGGTAAGAAAATGGCCTGTCACAAAGTGTGCTGTCCATGCTCACACATCAGCTGATGCGTTGATTTAAAGTTACAGTACCGCTATATCACCCAGCGGCCAGGACCACCAGGTGCTTTAGCAGTGCTGCACTTTGCTTTCAATCAACTGTGGCCGCATCACAATCTGGAAAATGCGCTCCGGCCTCTTACTGTTATGAAGGGGCCGCTGGAGATTTAAAAGTACAAAGTCCTTAATGCACTGACGGCCCTGAACTGTTGCTAATGGACCGGCCCGGGGGCAACTGCCCCTCTGCCCATCTCCCCCCCAGTCACTGCTGCCGCGCTGTGTGCTGGTTTCTTAATAACCTGAAGCACATATCATTGCTGTCATCAGCACTGCTGCCTATGTCACCACAGGAGCGTGCCGTCTGTCCTGGCAACTCTGAGCTCCGCATGACGCCGCTTTCGCCCTGGGTGCAGATTGCTGAACACCGCGTCTGTTCTGAAGCCGTGTTCAGCAATCAGTCTGTGGCGTGCCTGATGCTGGAGCTCAGGATGGAAGCGGCATCAGGCAGAGCTCAGACTTAGGCCGGGATCATACATGTGAGAAACTCGCATTCATGAACTTCTATGCAGCCTCACGCTTCGGTCCGAGTGCCGGCGGAATTGTGCAAGTTTCTCGCATGTGTGATCTTGGCCTTACCAGGATCGACAGCACTCTCCTACGGTTGACATAGGCAGCAGTGCTGATGACTGCACTGATACACGCTTCAGGTTAATAAGAAACCAGCGCTGCATGACCTGTGGCGGGCTGGTGTAGTCATACAAATTAAAAAAAAACATTTTTCCTTTGATACTACACCCCTTCCTGCTTCACCAGAGGTGGCGCCCTAGGCAGTCACCTACCCTGACCTACCCCTTGTCCCTGCCCTGGATGTTC
Organism: Oophaga sylvatica; assembly: GCA_033576555.1. Classification (NCBI taxonomy): domain Eukaryota; kingdom Metazoa; phylum Chordata; class Amphibia; order Anura; family Dendrobatidae; genus Oophaga; species Oophaga sylvatica. Next base: position 59,925,551 of record JARQOD010000003.1, read on the forward strand.
CTGTCTCCGATTACACTTACCTTACTATCTGCCCCACAGGGAGATGACAGAACAGAAAGGTTTCAGAGATAATTCACTGCATGTTACTTATGACCTGGGAGCCAAAGGCTAAAGAATAGCACAAAGATGATTGCCAAGATTTCGACAACGCAAATGATGGTGAATACAAATGGGGGAGTCACAGCATGACACCTCCAGCCAGGACTTCCATAGATGAGCCCTCCAGCCAGGAGTTCCATAGATGAGCCCTCCAGCCAGGAGTTCCACAGACGAGCCCTCCAGCCAGAACTTCCATAGATGACCCCTCCATCCAGGACTTCCATAGATGACCCCTCCATCCAGGACTTCCATAGATGACCCCTCCATCCAGGAATTCCATAGATGACCCTCCAGCCAGGAGTTCCATAGATGAGCCCTGCAGCCAGGATGTCATGTATAGTGTACAGTTCCTATAGCGTCTTGTGCTTGGGTGCGAGGAAAACACAGGAGACATAGGTTGAAATGAAATGACTTGTATTACTTCATACAAGCATGCTGAAAAGTTCACACAGTTTGCAGGAACAGAGACAGGAGACACAGCAGGCCAGAGTAACTTCAAGCACTACAATAAATCTCCAAAGCAGGTTCAGGATCTCTTCTCTGTACCGTAATTCCTCTGCAAACATGGATTCACCAAACAGCAGGTTTCCAGAGTCCAAAAGTGTTCCAAGGTTCCTCAGTAGGGAATAGCTGGAGTACAAGTCCAAGGTTTCCAGGAGTCAGGTCACAGACTGACTGAGGCTTGATTCAGGAGCACTGATTGTTCAGTTGAGGCTGCTTAAGAAGCAAGAGGGAAGAATCAGGGCGGGAACATGAAAACTGGAAACTCCATATTAACTGAGGGCAAGAGCTGCAGAAAGACAGAAAGCAAAATGGCCGACGGAAAACTCAGTTTCAAGGAACATGTCAACAGAGACAAAGAACCTTACATTACTCCCCCCTTATGGACAACCTCCGGATGACCTCAGACCAGGCTTGTCAGGGTACCTCTGATGAAACTGGCGGAGCAGGCGAGGAGCATTTACATTATTGACTGGTTCCCATGAGTTGTCCTCCACTGGGTAGCCCTGCCATTTAATCAAATATTGCAACTGATTTCTGTACAACCTGGAATCTAGAATCCTTTCCACCATAAATTCTTCCTGACCATCGACCAGCACTGGGTCAGGGCAAGGAGAAGAACGTCCAGGAAATGTATTGGGTGTTGCAGCCTTTAGTAGGGATACATGAAAGACAGGGTGGATTCTCATAGTTCTGGGCAGTTGAAGACGACAAGCAACAGCACTTATAATCTTACTGATCTTATAAGGTCCAATGTACTTATGTCCCAATTTAGACGATGGAATCTTTAATTTAAGATTTCTGGTTGACAGCCAGACCAAATCTCCTACCTTGAAAGCTGGTGCAGGTTTACGAAATTTATCTGCTGCTTTCTTGTACCTTTCCTGAGCCAATTCTAGATTTTCCTTTAGAAGATCCATATTCTTTTGTAAAGAAGTGATTCTTTCAGCCACTGCCGGCAAGGGCGTATCTATGGGAAATCGAGGAAGAATGTTAGGATGATAACCTAGATTGGAGTAAAAAGGAGACTGCTTAGTGGAGGCGCTCTGAGAGTTGTTATAAGAGAACTCAGCCAGTGAGTGGAAGTAGATCCACCCAATCATCCTGTAGGTGGCAGATAAAACAGCGGAGATACTGCTCCAGGGTCTGATTGGTTCGTTCTGTCTGTCCATTAGTCTGGGGATGAAAAGCAGAAGAAAGGTTTACTTTAATGTCCAATGCTGCACAGAAATTTTGCCAAAACCTTGAAGTGAATTGCACCCCTCGATCCGAAATGACCTCATCCGGTACTCCATGTAAGCGAAACACATTCTTAACCATCAAGTCTGATGTCTGTTTTGCAGTGGGTAAGCCGACACAAGGGATAAAATGAGCTGCCTTCGTTAGACGGTCAACCACCACTAGAATGGTGTTCTTCCCTTGAGAGGTTGGTAACTCCACAATGAAGTCCATAGAAATGGATCCCCATGGGCGGGACGGGGTGGGAAGAGGTTGCAACAGACCAGTTGGTGAGGAGCGAGGTGTTTTGCATCTTGCACAGACTTCACATGAAGTGACATAGTTTAAAACATCTTTCCTGTAAGTGGGCCACCAAAAGAAACGAGAAAGAAATTCTTGTGTCTTTAGAATTCCCCTATGCCCGGCTATCTTGGAATCGTGGATGAGTTGCAATACTCTCAATCTGACTGTTTCAGGTATATACAGACGTTGTCCCTGAATCCACACACCATTCTTAAAGACAAGACTTACGTCCCTTGGGGGTTGAGCCAACAAAGAATCCGCATGGTATGCTTCCTTGATGTCCTTAAGTAGGTCTTGATTATGAATCACTCCCAGGAATCTAGAGTCAGGAAGAATAGTCTTAGGAGGAGTAAGTGGACGTGTCTCTGCTGAATGAATCCTAGAGAGTGCATCAGCCTTTCCATTGCGCGATCCTGGTCTATAAGAAATGACAAAATTAAATTGGTTTAGGAAAAGATTCCAGCGAGCCTGGCGAGGAGTCAGGCACTTAGCCGACCTGATAAATTCAAGGTTCTGATGGTCTGTCAGGACGACTATTTGCTGTGCAGCTCCCTGAAGAAGGTGTCTCCATTCCTTGAAGGCGGCAATAATGGCCAACAATTCTCTATTGCCCACATCGTAGTTCCTCTCAGCCGAAGACAACTGCTGGGAAAAGAAGGCACAGGGATGCAAGACATTCTTCTCACCTGTTCTCTGAGAGAGTATAGCTCCAACGGCACAGTCTGAAGCATCCACCTCTATTATGAAGGCAAGCTCGGGGTTGGGATGTACTAAGATAGGTGCGGTGGTAAATTTATCCTTTAAACAGGAAAATGCTTCCTGAGCTTGCGGGGTCCAGGAGAACCTAGACTGTTTCCGGGTAAGTTGGGTGATAGGTGACACTACCTCAGAAAAATTCTTAATGAAACGTCTATAGAAGTTGGCAAACCCGATGAAGTGCTGCACCTCCTTCACATTTCTAGGAATTGGCCAATCCTTGATGGCTTGGGTCTTGCTTCCATCCATACTAATCCCTTGCGTAGATAGTACATACCCCAGAAATTGAATTTCGGTCCTATGGAATTCACACTTTTCAAGTTTGATGTAGAGATGGTTTTGTCTTAGGCGTTCTAAGACCATTCTCACATGTCCATGATGTTCCTCTGTGGAGTTAGAAAAAATTAGAATATCATCCAGATAAATCACCACAAATGTATCTAGGAGATCCCTGAAGATATCATTCACGAAGTGTTGGAAAGTGGCTGGGGCGGTACTCAGACCAAAAGGCATAACTAGATATTCAAAGTGTCCATAGCGTGACCTGAAAGCAGTCTTCCATTCATCCCCAGGTCTAATACGGACCAAGTTATAGGCCCCACGGAGATCCAGTTTAGAGAAAATTTTGGCATGCCGCACTCTCTCCAACAACTCAGGGATTAAAGGCAATGGATAACGGTTTCTAATAGTAACCTTATTGAGTTCCCTATAGTCTATGCAGGGTCTCAGAGATCCATCTTTCTTCTTCACAAAGAAGATGGGTGCACCTGCGGGAGATGAAGAGGGGCGTATGAAGCCCTTGGCTAAATTTTCGTCTATATAATCCTTCAAAGCTTTTAGCTCGGGCCCCGCTAGGGGGTAGATCTTACCAAAAGGTATCTCGGCTCCAGGCAATAATTCAATTGGACAATCATATGGACGGTGAGGAGGAAGATGATCAGCGTTCTTCTTGTCACATAAATCCACATAGTCCTGGTATACAGCTGGTAGTTCAGGGACTGACATGGTTCCTTTAGGAACAGAGCAAGCTGAAACTCCTTGACTCATCTGTTTCTCCGGAAAGTGTAATTCCTTGGTCTCCCAGTTAATCGTAGGATTCTGCGCCTGCAGCCATGGTAGCCCTAGAATAATGGGAAAGTGGGGAGAAGAGATAAGCATAAAAGACATTTTCTCCTGATGATCTTTACCCATAAGGACCCTCAAAGGCTCTGTTTCTTGATCCACTGGTCCAGAAGTCAGTAGAGAGCCTTCCACAGTCTCCATCTGTACTGGAGTAGCCTTCTTCACTGAACGTATCCCCTGTTTCAGAGCAAAGGAGATATCCATAAAATTTCCACTTGCTCCTGAGTCGATCATAGCAGAGCTAGACACCCAGACTGAGTCAACCCAGAGTTTGATGGAAAGGAAGCAATGAGAATTGTTTCTTTTACAACTCAGCTGGGACACTGCTGAGGAAACTTGAAAAATTGCAGCGTTTATACCGTCATCGTCCCCAGAACTAACAGAGTTTAAGTCCGAGAAATCAAGATCTCTTGCAGCAGATCTCTCTGGAGCCTGAGGCTCGGACATGACAGAGCTCCTCTCGCAACACTCACAGTGAATGACTGCTGCAGTAGTCTTACGAGAACGGCTGGGGCAGTTTATAATGAAGTGCCCTGACTTACCACAGTAGAAACATAGATTTTCCTTTATACGATGTTCTTTGCGTGCATCACTAACCCGTCTTTGTAAAGAGTCCACCTGCATGGGTTCAGGTTCTGGTTCCCTTGTGATCCTACTCAAAGGTTCCTTAGCTGAGGAGGGAGGTAGTAAAAGGTTAGTGCGATTATTTTCGAACCATCTCTCTTGTCTGCGTTCAGTCAGACGAGCATCAATACGGATACAATAGTTAATAAAGTCACCTAACGCAGTGGGAGGGTCGGCACGAGCAAGTTCATCCTTAATCAGTGGAGACAACCCTTTCCGAAAAATAGATTTTTTAGCGGAAGTGTCCCAAGTGGTATCAAGAGCCCATCTCCTGAAATCCAGGGCATATTCGGCTACTGAACGCTTACCTTGGCGCAAAGTTAACATGGCTGCTTCAGCTGTTGCACCTCGATTGGGGTCATCAAACACCTGCCCCATGGCTGAAATAAAAGCATCAAGGTGATTCAAACAATCATCCTCAATCAGAGGGTTTGCCCACATCAAAGCCTTATTGGTAAGCAACATGATTATAGTAAGCACTTTGGATCGTTCAGTGGGAAATTGTGAAGCATGTGCAGAGAAAAATAAATTGCATTGATTAATAAATCCCCTGAATTTCTCACGTTCACCGCCAAAACGAAAAGGAGGTAATTTGGGGATCCCAGAACTCGGGGTTATGGCAGGAGCCTGGGCTCATTCCTCTAGAGCCTCAATCCTGGCTCGCAATTCCTGGGTAGTCTGTCCAAACACTTGCAAATTATGATTAGTGAGGTCCTGTAGGCTTGCAAAACGGGTTTTTAAAGTCTGTACATCTGAAAGGATTGTATCAGTCACTCCGCAAAGTTCCTTTATGCGGGCCTCCATCTTCCAGATCTTTTAAGGCAGAAGTGCTGGAAGGAGAAGAGGAAAGGAAAAAAAAAAAAAACAATAGTGTTTACCTGTGGTAACACTCCAGAGTAAAATTTTAAGGGAATGCGCTCACCTGGAATGGTTGTGAGAAGTCACAACCACTGTCATCACATAAGGTATTAAACGGACATCTGATATCCACAGTCACAGCAGACACGGCTTTCCCAGACCCAGCAGACACTAAACATTGGCTCCTGAATCTTGTCATGTATAGTGTACAGTTCCTATAGCGTCTTGTGCTTGGGTGCGAGGAAAACACAGGAGACATAGGTTGAAATGAAATGACTTGTATTACTTCATACAAGCATGCTGAAAAGTTCACACAGTTTGCAGGAACAGAGACAGGAGACACAGCAGGCCAGAGTAACTTCAAGCACTACAATAAATCTCCAAAGCAGGTTCAGGATCTCTTCTCTGTACCGTAATTCCTCTGCAAACATGGATTCACCAAACAGCAGGTTTCCAGAGTCCAAAAGTGTTCCAAGGTTCCTCAGTAGGGAATAGCTGGAGTACAAGTCCAAGGTTTCCAGGAGTCAGGTCACAGACTGACTGAGGCTTGATTCAGGAGCACTGATTGTTCAGCTGAGGCTGCTTAAGAAGCAAGAGGGAAGAATCAGGGCGGGAACATGAAAACTGGAAACTCCATATTAACTGAGGGCAAGAGCTGCAGAAAGACAGAAAGCAAAATGGCCGACGGAAAACTGAGTTTCAAGGAACATGTCAACAGAGACAAAGAACCTTACACAGGAGATCCATAGATGAGCCCTCCAGCCAGAACTTCCATAGATGACCCCTCCATCCAGGACTTCCATAGATGACCCCTCCAGCCAGGAGTTCCACAGATGAGCCCTCCAGCCAGGAGTTCCATAGATGAGCCCTCCAGCCAGAACTTTCATAGATGAGCCCTCCAGCAAGGAGTTCCATAGATGAGCCCTCCAGCCAGAACTTCCATAGATGACCCCTCCAGCCAGGACTTCCATAGATGACCCCTCCAGCCAGGACTTCCATAGATGAGCCCTCCAGACACAGTATAGATATTGTTATATCAGTTTCTATACATCCAGTTGTATTCACGAGGCTGAAGTTGGTTTCTTATTCGTTCAGTTTCTTATTCGGAGCTGAAGTTGGTTTCTTATTCGACAGTTTCTTTTTTGGCAAATTTTTCTTTTCTGTTTTTTATAGGTTTAACAACAAAAAATAAGCATCAAAATAATAGAAAACAATGCAGCGAGGTGCCCTGATGTGAATACACTTAAAATCTGCGCCAAAAATTATAAAACTGGCACAAAAATGGGCATCAAAGTGGGCACCAGAGGGCACTAATTAAAGGGTTAAATGACTTTGGGCCACAGATATGACACTGCAGACATATAGAACAGGGCGCCCCACATTAAAAACAAGTCTCCCCAGCCAGGCCCAAATGGGTTCTGGGCATCAGAATTGGCATCAAAGTGGGCACACAGTCGATTTTCACAGGTTTGAATAAGTAACAGATGTTTTTCAGGGGTTAAATGACTTTGGGCCACTGATCTCACACTAAGAATACACAGATAGTGATGCCCCGCATCAAACCCAGGTCCCTCCTGCCTGGCCCAAATGGGTTCTGGGCATCAGAATTGGCATCAAAGTGGGCAAACAGCCAATTTTCACAGATCTGAATAAGTAACAGATGTTTTTCAGGGGTTAAATGACTTTGGGCCACTGATCTCACACTAAGAATACACAGATAGTGATGCCCTGCATCAAACCCAGGTCCCTCCTGCCTGGCCCAAATGGGTTCTGGGCATCAGAATTGGCATCAAAGTGGGCAAACAGCCAATTTTCACAGATTTGAATAAGTAACAGATGTTTTTAACGGGTTAAATGACTTTGGGCCACTGATCTCACACTAAGAATATACAGATAGTGATGCCCTGCATCAAACCCAGGTCCCTACTGCCTGGCCCAAATGGGTTCTGGGCATCAGAATTGGCATCAAAGTGGGCAAACGGACAATTTTCACAGATTTGAATAAGTAACAGATGTTTTTAAGGGGTTAAATGACTTTGGGCCACTGATCTCACACTAAGAATACACAGATAGTGATGCCCCGCATCAAAACCCAGGTACCTCCAGCCTGGCCTAAATGGGTTCTGGGCATTAGAATTGGCATCAAAGTGGGCACACAGCCAATTTTCACAGATTTTAATAAGTAACAGATGTTTTTAACGGGTTAAATGACTTTGGGCCACTGATCTCACACTAAGAATATACAGAAAGTGATGCCCCGCATCAAACCCAGGTCTCTCCAGCCTGGCCCAAATGGGTTCAGGGCATCAGAATTGGCATCAAAGCGGGCAAACAGCCAATTTTCACAGATTTGAATAAGTAACAGATGTTTTTCAGGGGTTAAATGACTTTGGGCCACTGATCTCACACTAAGAATATACATATAATGATGCCCCGCATCAAACCCAGGTCCCTTCTGTCTGGCCCAAATGGGTTCTGGGTATCAGAATTGGCATCAAAGTGGGCACACAGCCAATTTTCACATATTTGAATAATTAACAGATGTTTTTCAGGGGTTAAATGACTTTGGGCCACTGATCTCACGCTAAGAATATACAGATAATGATGCCCCGCATCAAACCCAGGTCCCTCCTGCCTGGCCCAAATGGGTTCTGGGCATCAGAATTGGCATCAAACTGGGCAAACAGCCAATTTTCACAGATTTGAATAAGTAACAGATGTTTTTAAGGGGTTAAATAACTTTGGGCCACTGATCTCACACTAAGAATACACAGATAGTGATGCCCTGCATCAAACCCAGGTCCCTCCTGCCTGGCCCAAATGGGTTCTGGGCATCAGAATTGGCATCAAAGTGGGCAAACAGCCAATTTTCACAGATTTGAATAAGTAACAGATGTTTTTCAGGGGTTAAATGACTTTGGGCCACTGATCTCACACTAAGAATATACAGATAATGATGCCCCGCATCAAACCCAGGTCCCTCCTGCCTGGCCCAAATGGGTTCTGGGCATCAGAATTGGCATCAAAGTGGGCAAACAGCCAATTTTCACAGATTTGAATAAGTAACAGATGTTTTTCAGGGGTTAAATGACTTTGGGCCACTGATCTCACACTAAGAATACACAGATAGTGATGCCCTGCATCAAACCCAGGTCCCTCCTGCCTGGCCCAAATGGGTTCTGGGCATCACAATTGGCATCAAAGTGGGCACACAGCCAATTTTCACAGATTTGAATAAGTAACAGATGTTTTTCAGGGGTTAAATGACTTTGGGCCACTGATCTCACAATATGAATACACAGATAGTGATGCCCCGCATCAAACCCAGGTCCCTACTGCCTGGCCCAAATGGGTTCTGGGCATCAGAATTGGCATCAAAGTGGGCACACAGCCAATTTTCACAGATTTGAATAAGTAACTGTCACGCTGTCTCAGGATAGAGGTGGACCGGGGTCTATGCTGACCCTAAACTGGGGTCCTGACTAGTCCCTCTACCTGGAGGTACTGTTAATGGTACAGAGGTCCAGGCCGCCAGCCTAACCCTGTCTCCTGTAGATCCCTGACCACTGTAATCCAGTCCTGAGAAGGACCCTGATTACCACCAAAGGGAATGGGCAGATCACAGCTTACTAACAGTATTAGACACACGAGACAGACAAGGGGTAAAGTAAATACTGCCTTGCATACAAAAACTACAACACAGAGGGAACACAAAAGGTTAAGGAGATAAACAATAAGCGAGGAGAGGATTAAACACAACAGGCACTCTTAAGGGTATGCCACACTAAACAACATCGCTAACGGGATCGCTAAAAAACGTCACTATTTAGCGATCCCGTTAGCGATGTTGTTGTGTGCGGCAGCTGCCAGCGACGAGCTTCCTGCTGTGATCTCGCTCGTCGCTGGAATCGTTCCGGACCCTATTTTCGTCGCTGGCGCCCCGCTGGGTAAGTATATATCGCTAAGTGTGGCACCTTTTTTAGCGATTTAGCGGTACTTTTGTACCGCTAAAGTCGTTAAGGAGATCGCTAACCGCGATAGCGTCCTTAACGATATCGCTAAAATAGGTAGCTACTAGCGATATAGAAACAATCCCGCTAGCGATCTCATTAGTATGCGACGCTAACGAGATCGCTAGCGGGATTGTGTAGTGTGGCAGTACCTTTAGCTTAAGTCTTCTCAGAAACGATCCGCTCTGCTGGTCAGAATGAATGCTTTCTCCGACATCTCCCAAGCAAACTGGCAGGTATATGAAGGGAGCCAATTAGTGCATAATCAACTGCAGCCGGGCGGGGCTGGACCTAGTCTTAGCACAGAGCTAGGTAGAATTAACTCCCTCACTGCCAAACACAAAGCACCAGCAACTCAGCTGCGAGAAGTCAGAATGTGTAATCGCGACGATCTTCATGGCGATACACCCATGACAGTACCCCCCCTTCTACGAGGGGCCTCCGGACCCTCAGGGCCAGGTCTGTCCGGGTGAGTTGTGTGGAAGGTCCGAACCAAACGATCTGCGTTAATATCAGACGCAGGAACCCACGTCCTCTCCTCAGGACCATACCCCTTCCAATGAACCAAGTACTGAAGGGACCGGCGATTCCGACGTGAGTCAATGATCTTCGACACCTGAAATTCCAAGTTACCATTGACCACCACTGGAGGAGGAGGTAGAGGTGACGGTATAACTGGCGCCACGTACCTTTTAAGCAACGATTTGTGGAACACATTGTGGATTTTAAACGTAGGAGGGAGGTCAAGACGAAATGCCACAGGATTAATTATAGAACTGATCCTGTATGGCCCGATGAACCTGGGACCCAGTTTCCAGGAGGGAACCTTAAGTTTTATATTCTTGGTAGACAACCATACCAGATCATTCACACTAAGGTCCGGACCAGTGTGATGAACGGGCACCCAGTCCGCCACACGGTAGCCCGGGGGTCACGGCTTGTGATCCCACCGCTGCCACCAATATGTGATGGAACGTGCACACACACAACGGCTGCTGCCGTCCGACCCAGTAAACTGCAGGGATTTATAACTATCCCACTTCCACTTAGGAACTTGCAGCTCTCTGGCGCCCCCCTTACCCTCAGGTCAGTCAGGGAACTGCACCTAGGATAATTGGTCGCCAGACGGGTCACTTGGATGTGTGCTGGCTATTGGGCACGCTGCAGTGAGGGAATTATAATTACTCCTGGCTGCAGCCAGGCAGTGCCCTTATAAACCCCGCTGCGTCACTGCCAGCGTCACCCAATAGATTAACACTTTACACCCCTTTCTTTTAGCTGCCACCAGCTACGGCTTTTGATGAACAATTTATCAAGAGGGTCCGTAGCAACCCCAAAACAGTAGCGTAGTGCTTCAGGCACGTGCAAATTCGTTTATAGAGCAGGAGAAACAAACTAATAAATTTATAGGTTTATTCCTTAAAAACAGGCAATGCTTATATAATATAAAAAGATGTAACAAACTGAGACAATATCGTTATGTACAGATGCAGTTATAAAATAAAATAGGATTAAGAATGAAAATCACTCACATGGTTGTTAGCTCATATACAGGCAAGCCAGGCTGGGGGAAGGGGCCACACGTCATAGTTCATTGGGAGATCTCTTACTCAGCACATCCCAGCAGAAAAAATCTTACTAAGGAACTTCACTGTAAGACTTATGCATGTCAGCTTCTGACCTCACAAAAAGGGCTGGTCCTCTGGCCACCTCCCCTGGCTGCAAGCTATGGTCTGAGCTCTGCAATATCATAAGGTTCATAACTCGGCGGGGAACTCTAGCAGAATAACGGCAGACCTATCAATGATCTTGCTTTGAAATAATGGTTCAAATGAACCCAAACTTGGGTGACATAGCTCATGGGGCACCCGAGAATTCAATTTCTCGGGCTCTGTTGGAGTTACGGGTTCACCGGTACCACGGGAACGATGCCCGTCGGCGCATGGTTCAACACAGTGACGTTCGTGTTTCTAGCGAATGCTCCCACCGTGTTATTAACCAAAAAAGAATGAATACTCCAACATGGCTGCTATAGGAAGAAAGCACGTGTTCGGACAATGCAGGCCCCCTGCGGTGAAGCGGGAAAACTTCCAGCACTGGCAGCTCACATTACACTGCCTGAGTGCAGGCTGACAGGGGGGAAGGGAAGCGTGAGCTGCAGAGAAAAGGAGGGAGGGGTAGTTTGCCCTGTGCTTGCAAACGGTGGGGGTTGTAGTACTATGGGGGAGAGTTCTGGAAACAGCACCAGAAATGAAGCTTCAGTATCATCACACCTCCCCCCTTTAGAGGGCGCTACGGAGGCATGACCTCTCGGTAATCCGACATGCGCACCTCAGCGGGTTTGCCACGTCGTGATAACCCATTGGCCATGGCTTGGGCTAGCATGTCTAGGAGGGGATCCTCTTCCCCGTCCTCGGGCAGATTGCAGACGGGTAGGACGCAGGCTTCACGTTTGTGATGGGCCTTCATCATGTTGACGTGAAAGGCCTTGCGCCTACCCTGAGTGTGGTCAAGCGTGACCACGTAGGTGGCTGGGTTGAGCTGTTGGTGCACGACGTACGGGCCTTCCCAGGCTGCCTGAAGCTTATCCTTTGGTACAGGGACCAGCACCCACACCTTTTGACCCACCTGGTAGGTCCGCTCCCGGGCGTTCTGGTCGTACCAGTGCTTCTGGTCAGCCTGAGCCTGCGTCATGTTGTCATGCACCAACTGCGTCAAGGTCTGCATCTTGTCGCGGAAGCGCATGACATAATCCACGATGGACACTTCCGTAGGGGTTTGGCTCATCTTCCCAGGATTCTCTTATCAACCCAAGGGGTCCCCGGACTCGCCTGCCATACAGGAGCTCAAAGGGGAGAACCCCGTCGAGGCCTGCGGGACTTCTCTGTAGGCAAATAGCAGGTGTGGGAGGTACCGCTCCCAATCGCGTCCCTGGGTCTCAACCAGCATGCGGAGCATCTGTTTGAGGGTACCGTTAAAGCGCTCACACAAACCATTGGTCTGTGGGTGATACGCACTCGATACCATACGCGTCACCTGCATTTTGCTGCAGAGAGCCTTCATTAGGCGAGACATAAATTGAGTCCCTTGATCGGTAAGCATCTCCCTGGGAAATCCTACCCGTGAAAAGATGGTCACCAGTGCATCCGCCACCTTATCTGCCCTAGTTGAGGACAGAGCTACTGCCTCCGGGTACCGGGTAGCGTAGTCTACCACAGTAAGGATGTATTGCTTTCCAGAGCTGCTGGGGACGGCCAGCGGGCCCACAATGTCCACCGCGATCCTCTGGAAAGGCTCCTCTATCACTGGCAACGGGATCAGGGGAGCCTTAAGAGCAGGCCCCGCCTTCCCCACTCTTTGACAGGTGATACAGGAGCGGCAGTAGTTAGTCACATCTGTCCCCATCTTGGGCCAATAGAAGTGTTGAGACAGCCGTGCCTTAGTTTTGCTAATCCCCAAGTCTCCAGCAAGTGGAATCTCATGGGCAATCCTCAACAACTCACCTCGGAACTGGTGCGGGACGACCAGCTGTTTCCCCCTCAACCACTCCTTTTGGGAATCTCCGGGTACTGTCTCCCGGTACAACCTTCCTCGTTCCCAGAACACCCTCTCCTTATCAGTCACGGAGGTGGGCGTCTCGGCGAGGTGCCTCAAGTTCTCCAGGCTCGCATCTGAGTGCAGAGCGGCCTGGAACTCCTGGCTGGAGGCAGCCAGAAGTGACGTCAGGGTTCCTCCCTCACTGGGACCCTCTGGGACCGGCTCTGGGTCCACCTCTGGTTCAGTCTCTCCGTAGCGGAGGAGGGTCCAGATGGCAGGGCGCTACCTGCGATCCGGGCACTCTGACTGCGGGTGACAGCAGCTACATATGCAGTCTCCCCGGGGATTTCTATAGACCCATCAGCCTGCGCTGCTATGGGCTCTACCTCCCCATCCACCCCCAACACTTCAGGAGCAGTGCTACTTATGGGCCAGTTACCTTCCTCGGTGGCACTGGTCAGTGTCATGGCGTCACCTTCCTCCCGGTTCCCATGCACCTCCCCATTTCCTTGAGCACTGTCGCTTGCTCCTGCTAGGGGTTCCTCAGCCGTCTCACTCCGCAGAGCGACGGGACTGAACGCTCCTGTACCTGTGGACACATCTACCACTTCAGAGAAAGGGTTAACAGATTCAGATGGCACAGATACATCACTATCAACATCAGTCCTAGGGAAAGAAAGGTTATCAGTTGCATCATCACTTCGCAAAGCATTAGCAGGTAACACAATCAGTTTCCCATCATCATCAACATCAACATCATGGTTAACGTTAACCTTATCATCAGATTGGGAAGGGGTGTCAGGGACATAGTACGCCACCATCCTCCCCAGATCAGTCCCCAATAAAACATCAGTGGGCAGGTTTTCGGACACCCCCACTTCCTTCACCCCGCTCCCGGTACCCCAGTCAATGAAAACTCGGGCTATCGGCAAGGGGTAGTGGACGCCCCCAATCCCTGTGACAGTTAGGTTTTCCCCGGAATCAACTCTTCAGGGGCCGCCAGTTCGGGTCGGATGAGGGTTCGCTCAGCCCCGGTGTCCTTGAGGCCTGTAGCAAGACGGGCCCCCACGCGGACGGGCTGCACGTTGTCATCAACCCTCCCCACCACACCACCCACCAAAAGAACAGAGGCGTTGGGCCCGGAGGCCTTGGCTGGGGGGTTCTTCTGCCTCTCCGGACAGGTGGCGCTGATGTGACCAGTCCTTTTACAGGAGAAACACTGGCGGGGGTCTGATGTAGGCCTGGCGCTGGCAAAGGGGATAGTGCCTCCAGAGGGACGACTGGCAGGGGCACTGGGGTTGGTTGCAGGCTTACCCCCTCCCCAGCGGGTGGCGACGGGCTTCCGCACCTCGGGTTTCCGGTTGGCCTCATAGCTGTCGGCGATCCGTGCTGTTCTGACCGCGTCCTCCGGTTCTCGGTCCAGGAGGAACTGTCGGACCTCAGCTGGGCACAGATGCAGGAACTGGTCTTTGATCATCAGGTCCCTCAGCTTCTCAAAGGTGTCAACTGACAGTCCATGGACCCACTGGTCAAAGTGGTTCCTGAGTCCTTGCACCACATCGCTATAACTGTCGTGTGGGCCACGTTGGAGGTTCCGGAACTTCTTTCGGTATACCTCAGGGGTTAGCTGGTACTTGGCAATCAGGGCCTGCTTGATGGCCTGATAGTTGTCATCTTGATCCGGCGTGAGTGAAGCAAACGCCTCCAGAGCTTTGCCCTTTAGCCGGGAGTCAAGTACCTGGCCCATTGGTTGTCAGGCAGCCGGTACTGTCTGCAGACTTTCTCAAAGGCCCGCAGAAAAGTGTCCAAGTCTCCGTCCTTTTCCATCACGGGAAAGTGCTCCGGCCGGGGCTTGGGACTCTGAGCGCTGCTGGGCACACTGCTCTGGGCTGTGGAGGGCATTGCCCCTTGTCTGAGCAGCTCCAGTTCATGGGCTCTCTGAGCTTCCCGCTCGGCTCTCTCAGCCTCCCGCTCGGCCCTCTCGGCCTCTCGCTGGGCTCTCTCGGCCTCTCGCTGGTTGGCCTCTCGCTGGTCGGCTCTCTCTTGAGCTTTCTGGATCAGCTTCAGGCGTTCTTCATGGTCGTCAGTGGAGAGTCCCGCCAGGGCCGCCTGCAGGTAAGGGTCCATCCCGCCCTGGGTGTAAGCAGTCAGGGGTTGGGCCTCTGCTCCTGCGGCACCACCTTGGCTTGGGCCGGCTCCTGCGCCCTCCTCGCTCTGAGCTTGGTCCCGTGCCATCAGGGCCTGGATCACTGCGGCCTTGGTTTGGTCCATGGGGACAATCTGCCTCCACTCGCATATGGCTAGAAGAGTTTCCCTGCTACTCCGATTATACCAGTCGAATCCCCTCGTAGCCATGGTTGCCAAATAAAAGATAGGATAGAAAAACAAAGAGAAGGGAGGGGTAACCGCAAGTACACACAATTGTCTCAGGACTAATAAACACTGAGTCTGTTCTCCAAAACTTTAGCTGCAGGGTCGCTGAAGAACCCTGCAAGTTTTTTAGTGAATGGAATGATTGCTCAAACCAGATCACTAATGCTCTATAATCCCACCGCTTGCCACCAATATGTGATGAACGGGCACCCAGTCCGCCACACGGTAGCCCGGGGGTCACGGCTTGTGATCCCACCGCTGCCACCAATATGTGATGGAACGTGCACACACACGACGGCTGCTGCCGTCCGACCCAGTAAACTGCAGGGATTTATAACTATCCCACTTCCACTTAGGAACTTGCAGCTCTCTGGCGCCCCCCTTACCCTCAGGTCAGTCAGGGAACTGCACCTAGGATAATTGGTCGCCAGACGGTCACTTGGATGTGTGCTGGCTATTGGGCACGCTGCAGTGAGGGAATTATAATTACTCCTGGCTGCAGCCAGGCAGTACCCTTATAAACCCGCTGCGTCACTGCCAGCGTCACCCAATAGATTAACACTTTACACCCCTTTCTTTTAGCTGCCACCAGCTACGGCTTTTGATGAACAATTTATCAAGAGGGTCCGTAGCAACCCCAAAACAGTAGCGTAGTGCTTCAGGCACGTGCAAATTCGTTTATAGAGCAGGAAAACAAACTAATAAATTTATAGGTTTATTCCTTAAAAACAGGCAATGCTTATATAATATAAAAAGATGTAACAAACTGAGACAATATCGTTATGTACAGATGCAGTTATAAAATAAAATAGGATTAAGAATGAAAATCACTCACATGGTTGTTAGATCATTACAGGCAAGCCAGGCTGGGGGAAGGAGCCACACGTCATAGTTCATTGGGAGATCTCTTACTCAGCACATCCCAGCAGAAAGAAATCTACTAAGGAACTTCACTGTAAGACTTATGCATGTCAGCTTCTGACCTCACAAAAAGGGCTGGTCCTCTGGCCACCTCCCCTGGCTGCAAGCTATGGTTTGAGCTCTGCAATATCATAAGGTTCATAACTCGGCGGGGAACTCTAGCAGAATAACGGCAGACCTATCAATGATCTTGCTTTGAAATAATGGTTCAAATGAACCCAAACTTGGGTGACATAGCTCATGGGGCACCCGAGAATTCCATTTCTCGGGCTCTGTTGGAGTTACGGGTTCACCGGTACCACGGGAACGATGCCCGTCGGCGCATGGTTCAACACAGTGACGTTCGTGTTTCTAGCGAATGCTCCCACCGTGTTATTAACCAAAAAAGAATGAATACTCCAACATGGCTGCTATAGGAAGAAAGCACGTGTTCGGACAATGCAGGACCCCTGCGGTGAAGCGGGAAAACTTCCAGCACTGGCAGCTCACATTACACTGCCTGAGTGCAGGCTGACAGGGGGGGAAGGGAAGCGTGAGCTGCAGAGAAAAGGAGGGAGGGGTAGTTTGCCCTGTGCTTGCAAACGGTGGGGGTTGTAGTACTATGGGGGAGAGTTCTGGAAACAGCACCAGAAATGAAGCTTCAGTATCATCACAACCAGACACTCTCCTCCTATCAGCCATACGTTTGTATCGGTTCCCCATAGCACTCAGATTATTCAGCACTCCTCTCCACACTGAAGCAAGTGACGACGAGAATCGTTCCTCCTCAGGAACCCCAGAAGGGCCCCCCCCATTGAAAGTACAAAACTGGGGGTGAAAACCATATGCCCCAAAAAATGGGGACTTACCAGTGGACTCGCTCCGCCTATTGTTAAGAGCGAACTCTGCCAGAGGCAAGAAAGAAGACCAGTCCTCCTGGTTCTCTGAGACAAAACACCGAAGATATGTCTCTAGGCTCTGATTCAGACGCTCTGTCTGACCATTGGTCTGCGGATGAAAAGCCGAGGAAAATGACAATTGCATCCCCCGACGTGAACAAAATGCCTTCCAGAACTTGGACACAAACTGAGACCCCCGATCTGACACCACATCAGAAGGCAACCCGTGAAGTCTCACAATCTCCCCAATGAACACCTGCGCCAGAGTTTTAGCATTAGGAAGAGCAGGAAGAGCAATAAAATGTGCCATCTTACTGAACCTGTCCACTACAACGAGTATGACAGTTTTACCTGAAGACGGAGGAAGGTCCGTAATGAAGTCCATTGACAGATGGGTCCATGGACGCTCCGGAATCTTCAAAGGTAAGAGGGCCCCAGAAGGACGGGTATGTGGGGTCTTAGAGCGCGCACAAACCTCGCAGGACGCGACAAAAGTTACCACCTCTTTATTTAAGTTAGGCCACCAAAACCGGCGTGAAAGGAGATCCACAGTTGCTTTACTCCCTGGGTGTCCTGCCAAAGCAGAATTATGATGTGCCTCGATAACCTTTTGTCTTAACTGATCTGGAACAAACAGTTTCCCTGGAGGTCCTACAGGGGCGTCCCCCTGAGCCTCCAATACCTCCTCCTCAAGCTCAGAGCATACAGCCGACACAACAACTCCCTCCTGAAGAATAGGAACCGGGTCATCCGTCTTCCCGGCCCCTGGGAAACTACGAGATAAGGCATCAGCCTTTACATTTTTTGACCCAGGACGATATGTGACGACAAAATTAAACCTGGTAAAAAACAACGACCATCTAGCTTGTCTGGAATTCAGACGTTTTGCCGATTCTAGATACAGCAGGTTCTTGTGATCAGTAATGACGGTGACCGGGTGGACTGCCCCCTCCAAAAAGTGACGCCATTCCTCAAAAGCCAACTTAATGGCCAAGAGTTCCCTATTGCCGACATCATAATTCCTCTCGGCGGACGACAATTTTTTAGAGAAGAAGGCGCACGGATGCCATTTACCAGGAGACGGACCTTGAGATAATACCGCACCCACCCCTACGTCAGATGCGTCTACCTCCACAATGAACGGTTGTGATGCATCTGATTGAATGAGTATGGGTGCCGAAGCAAAACATTTTTTCAAGGAGGAAAATGCTTGACAAGCTTTGTCAGACCACCTAGAAAAATCCGTCCCTTTTTTAGTCATGTCAGTGAGAGGTTTGACAACAGATGAGAAATTACGAGTAAACTTCCGGTAGTAGTTAGCAAACCCCAGGAAACGCTGCAGTGCTTTAAGATCCTCTGGCCGATCCCATTCAAGCACAGCTCTTACTTTCCCAGGGTCCATACGGAAACCGGAAGCTGACACCAGGAAACCCAAAAACTGAAGTTCCTGTACGGCGAATACACATTTTTCCCATTTGGCGTACAGTTTATTGTCTCGCAAGATCTGCAACACCTGTCTCACATGCTCCTGATGAGACACAAGATCCGGCGAGTAAATTAAGATGTCATCTAAATAAACGACCACAAACTGTCCCACAAGGTGGCGAAAGATGTCATTAACAAAATGTTGAAACACCGCTGGGGCAGTAGTCAGACCAAAAGGCATGACAAGGTTCTCATAATGTCCCTCCGGAGTGTTAAACGCCGTCTTCCACTCATCCCCCTCCTTTATCCTAATCAGATTATACGCCCCCCTGAGATCCAACTTAGAGAACCATTTGGCGCCCACAATCTGATTAAAGAGATCAGGAATAAGTGGGAGCGGATACGGATCTCGGACCGTAATCCGATTAAGCTCACGGAAATCCAGGCAAGGGCGTAGGCCTCCATCTTTTTTCTTCACAAAGAAGAACCCCGCGGCCACTGGGAAGATGAATGTCTAATATGCCCTTGGCCAGACTTTCCGAAATATAGTCCTTCATAGCCTGCCTCTCAGGACCAGAAAGGTTATATAACCTAGATTTAGGTAACTTAGCATCAGGAAGCAATTTTATAGAACAGTCATACTCGCGATGAGGAGGTAATTCTTGACACCCCTCCTCTGAGAACACATCCTCAAAGTCCTCCAGAAAAGGAGGTAAGGTTCTAGGCACGACCGCACTGATGACCGTGTTCATGCAGTTACTATTGCAAAATTCACCCCACTGGCTTATCTCTCTGGTTTGCCAATTAATAACTGGCTTATGTTTAGTTAACCAAGGAAGACCCAACACAATAGGAGTGGGGAGACCCTCCAACACATAACAAGACAATAGTTCTTTATGTATTGCCCCCACTCGAAGGTCAATGTTATGTACGGCTTGCAAAAAGCTACCTTGACCGAGAGGCCTGGCGTCGATAGAGAATATGGGGATAGGTTTGGCTAGTACACTCAGTTGCATACCTTGAACCTGGGCAAACCGAGCGTCCACCAGATTAGCCCCGGCCCCACTATCCAGAAGAACAGAAATCCTCTCAGTTCTCGTACCTACCACCACCTCCGCTGGTACGAGAAACTGAGATGGACCTGGGGACGAAATACATACTCCCAGACTGTCGTCCACCACACAACCTGGGATTAATAGTTTTCCGGCGACTTCTTGCTCAGTGCAGTACGGGATGGACACCCCTCAATAAAATGTCCCTTTCTCCCGCAGAAGAAACACCTTCTTGTTTTGCGGCGCACCGCCGACCCCCTCCCTCGGTATGATGTCCCTCCCAACTGCATAGGTTCCTCGGAACAAACCAGGGGAACCTCAATATTAGGGACTTTAGAAGGAGGTGGAGTCATCACAGGGGGCGGAGTTACCCCACACCTCTCCCGAAGCCGTCTATCAATGCGAATTGCAAGAGCCATAGCGGCCTCCAGTGACGGGGGAGAATCATACTGAGCCAACACATCTTTTAATTTATCAGATAAACCTTGACAAAACTGGCTCCTAAGAGCCGGGTCATTCCACTGAGTATCCGTGGCCCACCTACGGAACTCTGAAGAAAATTCCTCCGCCGGACGATCTCCCTGCTGTATCCTACGTAACTTCATTTCAGCAAGGGAGACCCGATCCGGGTCATCATATACCAGACCCAAGGCTGTAAAAAATCGGTCCACTGACTGGAGAGCCGGGGAGCCCGGGGGGAGAGAGAACGCCCAGGATTGAGGGTCCCCTTGTAAGAGCGAGATGACAATTCCCACCCTCTGATCCTCACTCCCCGACGACCGCGGCCGCAGCCGAAAATACAATTTACATGCTTCCCGGAAAGTAAAAAACTTGTCCCGCCCACCAGTAAACCTGTCCGGGAGAGCCACTTTAGGTTCAGATCTGGCTTGCTCCCGGGGGTACAAAACCTTGGATTTAACGTCCGTCAGCTTCATGGACAAACTCTGCAACTGCTGAGCTAAATGGGCTACTGGATCCGTGGTGGCTGGGGAGAATCTTTAGTATGGTCGGTGAAAATGTCACGCTGTCTCAGGATAGAGGTGGACCGAGGTCTATGCTGGCCCTAAACTGGGGTCCTGACTAGTCCCTCTACCTGGAGGTACTGTTAATGGTACAGAGGTCCAGGCCGCCAGCCTAACCCTGTCTCCTGTAGATCCCTGACCACTGTAATCCAGTCCTGAGAAGGACCCTGATTACCACCAAAGGGAATGGGCAGATCACAGCTTACTAACAGTATTAGACACACGAGACAGACAAGGGGTAAAGTAAATACTGCCTTGCATACAAAAACTACAACACAGAGGGAACACAAAAGGTTAAGGAGATAAACAATAAGCGAGGAGAGGATTAACCACAACAGGCACTCTTAGCTTAAGTCTTCTCAGAAACGATCCGCTCTGCTGGTCAGAATGAATGCTTTCACCGACATCTCCCAAGCAAACTGGCAGGTATATGAAGGGAGCCAATTAGTGCATAATCAACTGCAGCCGGGCGGGGCTGGACCTAGTCTTAGCACAGAGCTAGGTAGAATTAACTCCCTCACTGCCAAACACAAAGCACCAGCAACTCAGCTGCGAGAAGTCAGAATGTGTAATCGCGACGATATTCGTGGCGATACACACATGACAGTAACAGATGTTTTTCAGGGGTTAAATGACTTTGGGCCACTGATCTCACACTAAGAATACACAGATAGTGATGCCCTGTATCAAACCCACGTCCCTGCTGTCTGGCGCAAATGGGTTCTGGGCATCAGAATTGGCATCAAAGTGGGCACACAGTCAATTTTCACAGATTTGAATAAGTAACAGATGTTTTTCAGGGGTTAAATGATTTTGGGCCACTGACCTCACACTAAGTATACACAGATAGTGATGCCCCGCATCAAACCCAGGTCCCTACTGCCTGGCCCAAATGGGTTCAGGTCATCAGAATTGGCATCAAAGTGGGCACACAGTCAATTTTCACAGATTTGAATAAGTAACAGATGTTTTTCAGGGTTAAATGACTTTGGGCCACTGATCTCACACTAATAATACACAGATAGTGATGCCCCGCATCAAACCGAGGTCCCTCCTGCCTGGCCCAAATGGGTTCTGGGCATCAGAATTGGCATCAAATGGGCAAGCAGCCAATTTTCACAGATTTGAATAAGTAACAGATGTTTTTCAGGGGTTAAATTACTTTGGGCCACTGATCTCACACTAAGAATACACAGATAGTGATGCCCTGCATCAAACCCAGGTCCCTCCTGCCTGGCCCAAATGGTTCTGGGCATCAGAATTGGCATCAAAGTGGGCAAACAGCCAATTTTCACAGATTTGAATAAGTAACAGATGTTTTTAACGGGTTAAATGACTTTGGGCCACTGATCTCACACTAAGAATATACAGATAGTGATGCCCTGATCAAACCCAGGTCCCTCCTGCCTGGCCAAATGGGTTCTGGCATCAGAATTGGCATCAAAGTGGGCACACAGCCAATTTTCACATATTTGAATAAGTAACAGATGTTTTTAAGGGTTAAATGACTTTGGGCCACTGATCTCACACTAAGAATACACAGATAGTGATGCCCCGCATCAAACCCAGGTCCCTCCTGCCTGGCCCAAATGGGTTCTGGCATCAGAATTGGCATCAAATGGGCAACAGCCAATTTTCACAGATTTGAATAAGTAACGATGTTTTTCAGGGGTTAATACTTTGGGCCACTGATCTCACCTAGAATACACAGATAGTATGCCCCTGCATCAAACCCAGGTCCCTCCTGCCTGGCCCAAATGGGTTCTGGGCATCAGAATTGGCATCAAAGTGGCAACAGTCAATTTTCACAGATTTGAATAAGTAACAGATGTTTTTCAGGGGTTAAATGACTTGGGCCACTATCTCACACTAAGAATAACAGATATGATGCCCGCATCAAACCCAGGCCCTCCTGCCTGGCCCAAATGGGTTCTGGGCATCAGAATTGGCATCAAAGGGGCAACAGCAATTTTCACAGATTTGAATAAGTAACAGATGTTTTTAAGGGTTAAATGACTTTGGGCCACTGATCTCACACTAAGAATACACAGATAGTGATGCCCTGCATCAAACCCAGGTCCTCCTGCCTGCCCAAATGGGTTCTGGCATCAGAATTGGCATCAAATGGGCAAACAGCAATTTTCACAGATTTGAATAAGTAACAGATGTTTTTAGGGGTTAAATGACTTTGGGCCACTGATCTCACACTAAGAATACACAGATAGTGATGCCCCGCATCAAACCCAGGTCCCTCCTGCCTGCCCAAATGGGTTCTGGGCATCAGAATTGGCATCAAAGTGGGCAACAGCAATTTCACAGATTTGAATAAGTAACAGATGTTTTTCAGGGTTAAAATACTTTGGGCCACTGATCTCACACTAGAATAACAGATAAGTATGCCCGCATCAAACCAGTCCCCCCTCCTGGCCCAAATGGGTTCTGGGCATCAGAATTGGCATCAAAGGGCACACAGTCAATTTTCACAGATTTGAATAATAACAGATGTTTTTCAGGGGTTAAATGACTTTGGCCACTGATCTCACACTAAGAATAACAGATAGTGATGCCCCGCATCAACCCAGGCTCCTGCCTGTCCCAAATGGGTTCTGGCATCAGAATTGGCATCAAAGGCATCAAATTGGCCAAAGCAGCCAATTTTCACAGATTTGAATAAGTAACAGATGTTTTTCAGGGTTAAATGACTTGGGCCACTGATCTCACACTAAGAATACACAGATAGTGATGCCCTGCATCAAACCCAGGTCCCTCCTGCCTGGCCCAAATGGTTCTGGGCATCAGAATTGGCATCAAAGTGGGCCAAACAGCCAATTTTCACAGATTTGAATAAGTAACAGATGTTTTTCAGGGTTAAATGACTTTGGGCCACTGATCTCACACTAAGAATATACAGATAGTGATGCCCGCATCAAACCCAGGCCCTCCTGCCTGGCCCAAATGGGTTCTGGCATCAGAATTGGCATCAAAGGGGCAACAGCCAATTTTCACAATTTGAATAAGTAACAGATGTTTTTAAGGGTTAAATGACTTTGGGCCACTGATCTCACACTAAGAATACACAGATAGTGATGCCCCGCATCAAACCCAGGTCCCTCCTGCCTGGCCCAAATGGGTTCTGGCATCAGAATTGGCATCAAAGTGGGCAACAGCCAATTTTCACAGATTTGAATAAGTAACAGATGTTTTTCAGGGGTTAAATGACTTTGGGCCACTGATCTCACACTAAGAATACACAGATAGTGATGCCCGCATCAAACCCAGGTCCCTCCTGCCTGGCCCAAATGGGTTCTGGGCATCAGAATTGGCATCAAAGTGGGCACAACAGCCAATTTTCACAATTTGAATAAGTAACAGATGTTTTTCAGGGGTTAAATGACTTTGGGCCACTGATCTCACACTAAGAATACACAGATAGTGATGCCCCGCATCAACCCAGGTCCCTCCTGCCTGGCCCAAATGGGTTCTGGGCATCAGAATTGGCATCAAAGTGGCAAACAGCCAATTTTCACATATTGAATAAGTAACAGATGTTTTTCAGGGTTAAATGACTTTGGGCCACTGATCTCACACTAAGAATACACAGATAGTGATGCCCCGCATCAAACCCAGGTCCCTCCTGCCTGGCCCAAATGGGTTCTGGGCATCAGAATTGGCATCAAAGTGGGCACAGTCAATTTTCACAGATTTGAATAAGTAACAGATGTTTTTAGGGTTAAATGACTTTGGGCCACTGATCTCACACTAAGAATACACAGATAGTGAGCCCGCATCAAACCCAGGTCCCTCCTGCCTGGCCCAAATGGGTTCTGGGCATCAGAATTGGCATCAAAGTGGGCAACAGCCAATTTTCACAGATTTGAATAAGTAACAGATGTTTTTCAGGGGTTAAATGACTTTGGGCCACTGATCTCACACTAAGAATACACAGATAGTATGCCCCGCATCAAACCCAGGTCCCTCCTGCCTGGCCCAAATGGGTTCTGGGCATCAGAATTGGCATCAAAAGTGGGACACACAGTCCAATTTTCACAGATTTGAATAAGTAACAGATGTTTTTCAGGGGTTAAATGACTTTGGGCCACTGATCTCACACTAAGAATATACAGAAATGATGCCCCGCATCAAACCCAGGTCCCTCCTGCCTGGCCCAAATGGGTTCTGGGCATCAGAATTGGCATCAAAGTGGGCAACAGTCAATTTTCACAGATTTGAATAAGTAACAGATGTTTTTCAGGGGTTAAATGACTTTGGGCCACTGATCTCACACTAAGAATACACAGATAGTGATGCCCCGCATCAAACCCAGGTCCTCCTGCCTGCCCAAATGGGTTCTGGGCATCAGAATTGGCATCAAAGTGGGCAAACAGCAATTTTCACAGATTTAAATAAGTAACAGATGTTTTTCAGGGTTAAATTACTTTGGGCCACTGATTTCACACTAAGAATATACAGATAGGATGCCCCGCATCAAACCAGGTCCCTCCTGCCTGGCCCAAATGGGTTCTGGGCATCAGAATTGGCATCAAAGTGGCAAATGGACAATTTTCACAGATTTGAATAAGTAACTGGTGTTTTTAAGGGTTAAATGACTTTGGGCCACTGATCTCACACTAAGAATATACAGAAAGTGATGCCCCGCATCAAACCCAGGTCCCTCCTGCCTGGCCCAAATGGGTTCTGGCATCAGAATTGGCATCAAAGTGGCAAACGGACAATTTTCACAGATTTGAATAACAGATGTTTTAAGGGTTAAATGACTTTGGGCCACTGATTCACACTAAGAAATAAAGACAGTGATGCCCTGTATCAAACCCAGGTCCCTCCTGCCTGGCCCAAATGGGTTCTGGGCATCAGAATTGGCATCAAAGTGGGCACACAGCCAATTTTCACAGATTTGAATAAGTAACAGATGTTTTTAACGAGTTAAATGACTTTGGGCACTGATCTCACACTAAGAATACACAGAAAGTGATGCCCCGCATCAAACCCAGGTCCCTCCAGCCTGGCCCAAATGGGTTCTGGCATCAGAATTGGCATCAAAGTGGGCACATAGCCAATTTTCACAGATTTGAATAAGTAACAGATGTTTTTCAGGGTTAAATGACTTTGGGCCACTGATCTCACACTAGAATACACAGATAGATGATGCCCCGCATCAAACTCAGGTCCCTACTGCCTGGCCCAAATGGGTTCTGGCATCAGAATTGGCATCAAAGTGGGCAAACAGTCAATTTTCACAGATTTAATAAGTAACAGATATTTTTCAGGGGTTAAATTACTTTGGGCCACTGATTCACACTAAGAATATACAGATAGTGATGCCCCGCATCAAACCCAGGTCCTCCTGCCTGGCCCAAATGGGTTCTGGGCATCAGAATTGGCATCAAAGTGGGCAAATGACAATTTTCACAGATTTGAATAACAGATGTTTTTAAGGGGTTAAATTGACTTTGGGCCACTGATCTCACACTAAGAATATAAGATAGTGATGCCCTGCATCAAACCCAGGTCCCTCCTGCCTGGCCCAAATGGGTTCTGGGCATCAGAATTGGCATCAAAGTGGGCACACAGCCAATTTTCACAGATTTGAATAAGTAACAGATGTCTTTTCAGGGGTTAAATGACTTTGGGCCACTGATCTCACACTAAGAATATACAGATAGTGATGCCCCACATCAAACCCAGGTCCCTCCAGCCTGGCCCAAATGGGTTCTGGGCATCAGAATTGGCATCAAATTGGGCAAACAGCCAATTTTCACAGATTTGAATAAGTAACAGATGTTTTTCAGGGTTAAATGACTTTGGGCCACTGATCTCACACTAAGAATACACAGATAGTGATGCCCCGCATCAGACCCAGGTCCCTCCTGCCTGGCCCAAATGGGTTTCTGGCATCAGAATTGGCATCAAAGTGGGCACACAGCCAATTTTCACAGATATTGAATAAGTAACAGATGTTTTTCAGGGGTTAAATGACTTTGGCCACTGATCTCACACTAAGAATATACAGATAGTGATGCCCCGCATCAAACCCAGGTCCCTCCTGCCTGGCCCAAATGGGATCTGGGCATCAGAATTGGCATCAAAGTGGGCACAACAGTCAATTTTCACAGATTTGAATAAGTAACAGATGTTTTCAGGGGTTAAATGACTTTGGGCCACTGACCTCACACTAAGATATCACAGATAGTGATGCCCCAAACAAACCCAGGTCCCTCCTGCCTGGCCAAATGGTTCTGGGCATCAGAATTGGCATCAAAGTGGGCAAACAGCCAATTTTCACAGATTTGAATAAGTAACAGATGTTTTTCAGGGGTTAAATGACTTTGGGCCACTGATCTCACACTAAGAATATACAGATAGTTATGCCCCGCATCAAACCAAGGTCCCTCCTGCCTGGCCCAAATGGGATCTGGGCATCAGAATTGGCATCAAAGTGGGCACACAGTCAATTTTCACAGATTTGAATAAGTAACAGATGTTTTTCAGGGGTTAAATGACTTTGGGCCACTGACCTCACACTAAGTAATACACAGATAGTGATGCCCCCATCAAACCCAGGTCTCTACTGCCTGGCTCAAACGGGTTCTGGGCATCAGAATTGGCATCAAAGTGGGCACACAGTCAATTTTCACAGATTTGAATAAGTAACAGATGTTTTTCAGGGTTAAATGACTTTGGGCCACTGACCTCTACACTAAGTATACACAGATAGTGATGCCCCGAATCAAACCCAGGTCCCTACTGCCTGGCTCAAACGGGTTTCTGGGCATCAGAATTGGCATCAAAGTGGGCAAACAGCCAATTTTCACAGATTTGTATAAGTAACAGATGTTTTTCAGGGGTTAAATGACTTTGGGCCACTGATCTCACACTAAAGAATACACAGATAGTGATGCCCCGCATCAAACCCAGGTCCCTCCTGCCTGCCCAAATGGTTCTGGGCATCAGAATTGGCATCAAAGTGGGCAAACAGCCAATTTTCACAGATTTGAATAAGTAACAGATGTTTTTAAGGGGTTAATTACTTTGGGCCACTGAACTCACACTAAGAATATACAGATAGTGATGCCCCACATCAAACCCAGGTCACTCCTGCCTGGCCCAAATGGGTTCTGGGCATCAGAATTGGCATCAAAGTGGGCACACAGCCAATTTTCACAGATTTGAATAAGTAACAGATGTTTTTAAGGGGTTAAATTACTTTGGGCCACTAATCTAACACTAAGAATATACAGATAGTGATGTCCTGTATCAAACCCAGGTCCCTCCTGCCTGGCCCAAATGGGTTCTGGGCATCAGAATTGGCATCAAAGTGGCAAGCAGCCAATTTTCACAGATTTGAATAAGTAACAGATGTTTTTAAGGGGTTAAATGACTTTGGGCCACTGATCTCACACTAAGAATATACAGAAAGTGATGCCCCGCATCAAACCCAGTACCTCCTGCCTGGCCCAAATGGGTTCTGGGCATCAGAATTGGCATCAAAGTGGGCAAACGGACAATTTTCACAGATTTGAATAACAGATGTTTTTAAGGGGTTAAATGACTTTGGGCCACTGATTCACACTAAGAATATAAAGATAGTGATGCCCTGCATCAAACCCAGGTCCCTCCTGCCTGGCCCAAATGGGTTCTGGGCATCAGAATTGGCATCAAAGTGGGCACACAGCCAATTTTCACAGATTTGAATAAGTAACAGATGTTTTTAACGGTGTTAAATGACTTTGGGGCACTGATCTCACACTAAGAATACACAGAAAGTGATGCCCCGCATCAAACCCAGGTCCCTCCAGCCTGGCCCAAATGGGTTCTGGGCATCAGAATTGGCATCAAAGTGGGCACATAGCCAATTTTCACAGATTTGAATAAGTAACAGATGTTTTTCAGGGTTAAATGACTTTGGGCCACTGATCTCACACTAAGAATATACAGAAAGTGATGCCCCGCATCAAATCCAGGTCCCTCCTGCCTGGCCCAAATGGGTTCTGGGCATCAGAATTGGCATCAAAGTGGCAAACAGTCAATTTTCACAGATTTAAATAAGTAACAGATGTTTTTCAGGGGTTAAATTACTTGGGCCACTGATTTCACACTAAGAATATACAGATAGTGATGCCCCGCATCAAACCCAGGTCCCTCCTGCCTGGCCCAAATGGGTTCTGGGCATCAGAATTGGCATCAAAGTGGGCAAATGGACAATTTATTCACAGATTTGAATAAGTAACTGGTGTTTTTAAAGGGTTAAATGACTTTGGGCCACTGATCTCACACTAAGAATATACAGAAAGTGATGCCCCGCATCAAACCCAGGTCCCTCCTGCCTGGCCCAAATGGGTTCTGGGCATCAGAATTGGCATCAAAGTGGGCAAACGGACAATTTTCACAGATTTGAATAACAGATGTTTTTAAGGGTTAAATGACTTTGGGCCACTGATTTCACACTAAGAATATAAAGACAGTGATGCCCTGTATCAAACCCAGGTCCCTCCTGCCTGGCCCAAATGGGTTCTGGGCATCAGAATTGGCATCAAAGTGGGCACACAGCCAATTTTTCACAGATTTGAATAAGTAACAGATGTTTTTAACGAGTTAAATGACTTTGGGCACTGATCTCACACTAAGAATACACAGAAAGTGATGCCCCGCATCAAACCCAGGTCCCTCCAGCCTGGCCCAAATGGGTTCTGGGCATCAGAATTGGCATCAAAGTGGGCACATAGCCAATTTTCACAGATTTGAATAAGTAACAGATGTTTTTCAGGGGTTAAATGACTTTGGGCCACTGATCTCACACTAGGAATACACAGATAGTGATGCCCCGCATCAAACTCAGGTCCTCCAGCTGACCCAAATGGGTTTCAGGGCATCAGAATTGGCATCAAAGTGGGCAAACAGCCAATTTTCACAGATTTGTAATAAGTAACAGATGTTTTTCAGGGGTTAAATGACTTTGGGCCACTGATCTCACACTAAGAATATACAGATAGTTATGCCCCGCATCAAACCCAGGTCCCTCCTGCCTGGCCCAAATGGGTTCTGGGCATCAGAATTGGCATCAAAGTGGGCACACAGCCAATTTTCACAGATTTGAATAAGTAACAGATGTCTTTCAGGGGTTAAATGACTTTGGGCCACTAATCTCACACTAAGAATATACAGATAGTGATGTCCCGCATCAAACCCAGGTCCCTCCTGCCTGGCCCAAATGGGTTCTGGGCATCAGAATTGGCATCAAAGTGGGCACACAGCCAATTTTCACATATTTGAATAAGTAACAGATGTTTTTCAGGGGTTAAATGACTTTGGGCCACTGATCTCACAATAAGAATACACAGATAGTGATGCCCCGCATCAGACCCACGTCCCTCCTGCCTGGCCCAAATGGGTTCTGGGCATCAGAATTGGCATCAAAGTGGGCACACAGCCAATTTTCACATATTTGAATAAGTAACAGATGTTTTTCAGGGGTTAAATGACTTTGGGCCGCTGATCTCACACTAAGAATACACAGATAGTGATGCCCTGTATCAAACCCAGGTCACTCCTGCCTGGCCCAAATGGGTTCTGGGCATCAGAATTGGCATCAAAGTGGGCAAATAGCCAATTTTCACAGATTTGAATAAGTAACAGATGTTTTTCAGGGGTTAAATGACTTTGGGCCGCTGATCTCACACTAAGAATACACAGATAGTGATGCCCTGTATCAAACCCAGGTCACTCCTGCCTGGCCCAAATGGGTTCTGGGCATCAGAATTGGCATCAAAGTGGGCACACAGCCAATTTTCACAGATTTGAATAAGTAACAGATGTTTTTCAGGGGTTAAATGACTTTGGGCCACTGATCTCACACTAAGAATATACAGATAGTGATGCCCCGCATCAAACCCAGGTCCCTCCTGCCTGGCCCAAATGGGTTCTGGGCATCAAAATTGGCATCAAAGTGGGCACACAGCCAATTTTCACAGATTTGAATAAGTAACAGATGTTTTTCAGGGGTTAAATGACTTTGGGCCACTGATCTCACACTAAGAATATACAGATAGTGATGCCCCG
Organism: Oophaga sylvatica; assembly: GCA_033576555.1. Taxonomy (NCBI): domain Eukaryota; kingdom Metazoa; phylum Chordata; class Amphibia; order Anura; family Dendrobatidae; genus Oophaga; species Oophaga sylvatica. The sequence goes on from JARQOD010000003.1 coordinate 59,956,324, forward strand.
CATCAAACCCAGGTCCCTCCTGCCTGGCCCAAATGGGTTCTGGGCATCAGAATTGGCATCAAAGTGGGCAAACAGTAAATTTTCACAGATTTGAATAAGTAACAGATGTTTTTAAAGGGTTAAATGACTTTGGGCCACTGATCTCACACTAAGAATACATAGATAGTGATGCCCCGCATCAAACCCAGGTCCCTCCTGCCTGGCCCAAATGGGTTCTGGGCATCAGAATTGGCATCAAAGTGGGCAAACAGCCAATTTTCACAGATTTGAATAAGTAACAGATGTTTTTAAGGGGTTAAATTACTTTGGGCCACTGAACTCACACTAAGAATATACAGATAGTGATGCCCCACATCAAACCCAGGTCACTCCTGCCTGGCCCAAATGGGTTCTGGGCATCAGAATTGGCATCAAAGTGGGCAAGCAGCCAATTTTCACAGATTTGAATAAGTAACAGATGTTTTTAAGGGGTTAAATGACTTTGGGCCACTGATCTCACACTAAGAATATACAGAAAGTGATGCCCCGCATCAAACCCAGGTCCCTCCTGCCTGGCCCAAATGGGTTCTGGGCATCAGAATTGGCATCAAAGTGGGCACACAGCCAATGTTCACAGATTTCAATAAGTAACAGATGTTTTTCAGGGGTTAAATGACTTTGGGCCACTGATCTCACACTAAGAATACACAGATAGTGATGCCCCACATCAAACCCAGGTCCCTCCTGCCTGGCCGAAATGGGTGCAGGGCATCAGAATTATCATCAAAGTGGGCAAACAGTCAATTTTCACTGATTTGAATAAGTAACAGATGTTTTTCAGGGGTTAAATGACTTTGGGCCACTGATCTCACACTAACAATATACAGATAGTGATGCCCCGCATCAAACCCAGGTCCCTCCTGCCTGGCCGAAATGGGTGCAGGGCATCAGAATTATCATCAAAGTGGGCACACAGCCAATTTTCACAGATTTGAATAAGTAACAGATGTTTTTCAGTGGTTAAATGACTTTGGGCCACTGATCTCACACTAACAATATACAGATAGTGATGCCCTGCTTCAAACCCAGGTCCCTCCTGTCTGGCTCAAATGGGTTCTGGGCATCAGAATTGGCATCAAAGTGGGCAAACGGCCAATTTTCACAGATTTGAATAAGTAACAGATGTTTTTAAGGGGTTAAATGACTTTTGGACACTGATCTCACACTATGAGTGTGACTCACTCTCAGTCAGCTCACTGACTGTCATGATGCATAGTTTGCCCTGTCCTGCATTTCTGTATAACTTTGTTCCTCCATCATCATTTAACTTAGGCTTATGTCAATACAGCTAGAGGACTCCCCATTGTTCTCCTTAGTCGGGGGAGAACTCACAATACACATTCCTATAGATATACCGGAGCCATGCAATGGACCAAACCATTGACTAGGAGGTGGGAACCTCTTCCCCCCCCTACCCTTGGGCTGTTCCCAGTAGCCCAAGACAAAGGGACTTATGCGTGACCAGTTGTGTTGAAAGATCTCTAAAGTAAAGGGTGAGGTGTTATGTTTCGGTAGCTGAGGAGTGCAGGTAAAAAAGGCAATACACCAGAGCAGTTGGAATCTATGAGATTGCAGTACCCTGACTAACCACCGCAACTAGAGGCAGCCGTAGAACGTTCCTACGTTGGTCCTAGACGCCTCGTCACAGCCTGAGAAACTAACTACACCTAAAGATAGAAATAGGAAAGCTATCTGCCCCGGAGCAGAACCCCAAAGATAATAGAAAGCCCCCAAACATGTAATGGCGGTTAGACAAGAGGAAATACTGACACAGAAAGAAAATAGTATGAGCAAACGCTGGGGCCCAAACTATCTAAATAGAAAAGGATAGGAAGGGTACTTACTGCAATCCCAGAAAACCCTGAAAAGCACCAACTCTACTAATTTCAAAATCACCTGAGATCACACGACCTCTACCACCTAAATTAGCTCTCTGGTGTAACAAAATCAAAACAGCAGCCACTGAAAAAACTGGAAAAAGCAAAAGTACAAAACTCAGTGGCTGAACAAACTGAGAGGGCAAAAGCCCCCGGAGGGGACCCTGAAGGCCCCCACAGAAGTACAGGACAAAATGCAAAAATATAGCACAAACACAAAAGCAGAAAATGTCTTATCTGATAGCAGGAGATGCAGACACGATACAGCAGGCTACAAGGGAAACTGGAAAGAAGGATTCAGACCAGAACAATTGATCACCGGCAACCCTGATGGGAAAATGACTCCCTTATATAAGACCAGTCAGTAACACCTGATTCCCAGTCCTCACAATCTTCACTAGTACTGCTTGTAACCACCAGAGGGAGCCTCTGCTCAGAACTCATCTCAAACCCATTCACAACAGTACCCCCCCCTTGAGGAGGGGTCACAGAACCCTCATTTGAGCAACCAGGTCGGTCAGGATGAGTTCTATGATACGCACGGATAAGTCTCCTAGCATGGATGTCCGAAGCAAACACCCAAGAATTGTCTTCCTGACCATAACCTCTCCATTTAACCAAATACTGGAGTCTTCGTCTAGAAAAACGAGAATCCAATATTTTCTCAACCACATACTCCAGATTGCCCTCAACCAAAACAGGGTCAGGAGGCACAGCAGCAGGAACCACTGGCTCAACAAACCTCTTCAACAAGGACTTGTGGAACACGTTATGGATCTTAAATGTCCCTGGAAGAAGCAAACGAAAAGAAACAGGATTAATAATCTCCATGATCTTATAAGGTCCAATGAACCTAGGCTTAAATTTAGGAGATGCTACTCTCATAGGAATATTCCTTGAGGACAACCAGACCAAGTCCCCCACTTTAAACCGAGGACCATCAGTCCTATGCCGGTTAGCAAACCGCTGGGCCTCTCCTGAGAGAGGACAACCTCTCCACTACCTGGTCCCAAATCTGTTGCATACGCTCCACAACAGAGTCAACACCTGGACAGACAGAAGCCTCCGTCTGTCCTGAAGAAAATCGAGGGTGAAACCCAGAATTACAGAAAAACGGAGACATCAAAGTGGCAGAGCTAGCCCTATTATTAAGAGCAAACTCAGCCAAAGGCAAAAAAGAGACCCAGTCATCCTGATCAGCAGACACAAAGCATCTTAGATAAGTCTCCAATGTCTGGTTTGTTCTCTCAGTTTGACCATTGGTCTGAGGATGAAATGCCGAGGAGAAAGACAATTGAACACCCAGTTTAGAACAGAAAGTCCTCCAAAATCTGGAAACAAACTGGACTCCTCTGTCAGACACAATGTTCTCAGGAATGCCGTGTAAACGAACCACGTGCTGAAGGAACAACGGCACCAATTCAGAGGAGGAAGGCAACTTAGGTAATGGCACAAGATGTATCATTTTGGAAAACCTATCACAAATTACCCAGATGGTGGTCATTCTCTGAGAAACAGGAAGATCGGAAATGAAATCCATAGAGATATGGGTCCATGGTCTCTTGGGCACAGGCAATGGCATCAACAAACCACTAGAGCGAGAGCAAGGCTTGGAGCGAGAGCAAGTCCCGCAGGACTGCACAAATTCCCTGACATCGCGAGACAAGGTAGGCCACCAAAAGGACCGACTAACCAAGTCTCTGGTACCAAAAATTCCGGGATGCCCAGCCAATGCGGAACAATGAATCTCAGACATCACACTCTTTTTCCATTGGTCCGGGACAAACAATTTTCCAACAGGGCAGCGCTCGGGTCTATCCTCCTGACACCGCTCCAGAGCAAGTCTCAAATTGGGCGAGATGGCGGAAAGAACTACACCCTCTTTCAAAATAACAGAAGGATCAGATAACTCAGGAGAGTCCGCAAGGAAACTCCTCGAGAGAGCATCCGCCTTAACATTCTTAGTGCCAGGAAGAAAGGAAACCACAAAATTAAAACGTGTGAAAAACAAGGCCCACCTGGCCTGTCTAGGATTGAGTCGCTTGGCAGATTCCAGATAGACCAGATTCTTATGGTCCGTAAGGACCACCACCTGATGTTTGGCTCCCTCCAGCCAATGTCTCCACTCTTCAAAAGCCCACTTCATGGCCAATAACTCCCGATTACCCACGTCATAATTACGTTCAGTAGGAGAAAATTTTCGAGAGAAAAAGGCACAAGGATTACTTTTAGAGGTCTCTGGATCTTTTTGGGACAAAACGGCACCTGCCCCAATTTCAGAGGCATCAACCTCCACCTGAAATGGCAGAGAAACATCAGGCTGCCGTAGAACAGGAGCAGAAGTGAATCTCTGCTTAAGTTCCTGAAATGCAGAGACTGCCTCAGGAGGCCAATTCACCACATCAGAACCCTTTCTGGTCAAATCAGTTAATGGTTTAACAATAACCGAGAAATTACCAATAAATTTACGATAAAAATTGGCAAAACCCAAAAATCTCTGAAGAGCCTTTAATGAAGTAGGTTGGACCCAATCACAGATGGCCTGAACCTTGACCGGGTCCATTTCAATAACAGATGGGGACAAAATGAATCCCAGAAATGAGATCCTCTGTACGCCAAAAAGACACTTTGATCCCTTCACATACAGAGCATTCTCTCTCAAAATCTGGAATACAGTTCGAACATGTTTCACATGAGAGTCCCAGTCATTAGAAAAAATCAAGATATCATCCAAATAAACAATCAGAAATTTGTCCACAAAATCCCTGAAAATGTCATTCATGAAGGACTGGAAGACGGAAGGAGCATTAGTGAGCCCAAAGGGCATCACTAGGTACTCAAAATGCCCTTCAGGGGTATTGAATGCCGTCTTCCATTCATCCCCGTGCTTAATGCGAATAAGGTTATACGCCCCCCTGAGGTCAAGCTTGGTAAACCAAGTAGCGTTTTTCACCCTGGAAAACAGGTCAGAAATCAAGGGTAACGGGTATTGATATTTCACAGTAATATTGTTCAAGAGACGATAATCAATACACGGCCTTAATGAACCATCTTTTTTGGCCACAAAGAAAAAACCGGCACCTAAGGGTGAAGAGGATGGTCTGATATGACCCTTCTCCAATGATTCCTTGATATAAGACCGCATAGCGTCATGTTCAGGTACAGACAAGTTAAAAAGGCGACCTTTAGGGAATTTACTACCCGGCACTAATTCAATAGCGCAGTCATAGCTCCTATGGGGAGGCAAGGATGCAGATTTACTTTCGCTAAACACATCAGAAAAATCAAACAAAAAGTCAGGAACATCCTGAGCCTGGGGGAAGGCAGAAAAAACAGGAGTGTTGGTATTAACACATTGGCAGCCCCAACTGGTTACAGACACAGATTTCCAATCCAAAACAGGATTATGAGACTGTAACCAAGGGAAACCCAGCACGATAATGTCATGCAGATTATATAGAACCAAAAATTTGCAGCACTCCTGGTGATCAGGTTCAACCCTCATTATCACCTGAGTAGAAAACTGGGGTTTATTCTCAGCCAAAAGGGGGTAGAATCGATCCCAGTAGGGGAATAGACTTCTGTAGGGGTATCAAGGGAAACCCACAACGTTTAGCAAAATCATAATCCATCAGGTTAATAGCTGCTCCAGAATCAACGAAAGCCTGAGCAGAAAATGAGGACAGAGAGCATATCAGAGTGACCGTTAATAAAAACTTAGTCTGAACACTACCCAAGACAACTGAGCGTGCAAAACGTCTTCCCCGCTTAGGGCAGACTGAAATAGCATGAGAGGCATCACCACAGTAGAAACATAACCCATTGCGCTTTCGAAACTCATGACGCTGTGCCCTAGACACCACTCTATCACACTGCATAGATTCAGAAGCAGGTTCACAAGGCAACACTATTCCACGCATACTTCTCCGCTCACGCAAACGTCTGTCAATTTGAATCGCTAATGACATAGAATCATTGAGACCAGAGGGGACAGGGAATCCCACCATAACATCCTTTACATTATCCGACAGACCCTTCCGGAAAAGGGCCGCCAAAGCGTCGTCATTCCATTTGGTCAGGACTGCCCACCTACGGAATCTCTGACAGTATAACTCAGCGTCATCAAGCCCCTGATTTAATGCCAAAAGGCTTTTTCAGCTTGATCCGTGACATTAGGCTCATCGTACAATAACGCCAAAGCCTGAAAAAATGCATCAACATCACTCAAAACAGGATCCCCAGGTATCAGGGAAAAAGCCCAATCCTGAGGATCGCCGCGCAGGAGAGAGATGATAATTTGAACCTGCTGCGCTGCGTTTCCTGAGGACTTAGATTTTAAGGCAAAAAACAATTTACAATTATTTTTGAAATTCTGAAACTTAGCTCGATCCCCTAAAAACAAATCTGGCATGGGATCCTAGGTTCCACAACAGGCAACCTAGCAAGATATGCAGCAATACTCTGAACCTCAGTGGCAAGCTGATCCACACGGCCAGACAACTGTGCAAACTCCATTGGGAGAAAAGATCCTCCCCAGCTCCCAGAGATACAGAGGGAAAAAAAAAAAAAATGCAACAAACAGAAAAATATCTCTGACAACTCTGACAACCTTTTTTCTTTCACAATATTTTTTCCCTTCTGTGAGTACCATACAATTTTCAATTTTTTGGTCGGTGATACTGTTATTTTTCGGTAGCTGAGGAGTGCAGGTAAAAAAGGCAATACACCAGAGCAGTTGGAATCTATGAGATTGCAGTACCCTGACTAACCACCGCAACTAGAGGCAGCCGTGGAGCGTTCCTACGTTGGTCCTAGACGCCTCGTCACAGCCTGAGAAACTAACTACACCTAAAGATAGAAATAGGAAAGCTATCTGCCCCGGAGCAGAACCCCAAAGATAATAGAAAGCCCCCAAACATGTAATGGCGGTTAGACAAGAGGAAATACTGACACAGAAAGAAAATAGTATGAGCAAACGCTGGGGCCCAAACTATCTAAATAGAAAAGGATAGGAAGGGTACTTACTGCAATCCCAGAAAACCCTGAAAAGCACCAACTCTACTAATTTCAAAATCACCTGAGATCACACGACCTCTACCACCTAAATTAGCTCTCTGGTGTAACAAAATCAAAACAGCAGCCACTGAAAAAACTGGAAAAAGCAAAAGTACAAAACTCAGTGGCTGAACAAACTGAGAGGGCAAAAGCCCCCGGAGGGGACCCTGAAGGCCCCCACAGAAGTACAGGACAAAATGCAAAAATATAGCACAAACACAAAAGCAGAAAATGTCTTATCTGATAGCAGGAGATGCAGACACGATACAGCAGGCTACAAGGGAAACTGGAAAGAAGGATTCAGACCAGAACAATTGATCACCGGCAACCCTGATGGGAAAATGACTCCCTTATATAAGACCAGTCAGTAACACCTGATTCCCAGTCCTCACAATCTTCACTAGTACCGCTTGTAACCACCAGAGGGAGCCTCTGCTCAGAACTCATCTCAAACCCATTCACAACAGTGAGGGTTCTTAGCTGCGGCAAGACCTCACGTTGATCTGTGATTTTGGACTTATTATGGACATCAGGAATAACATGGATATTTGATTTGATATGCAGCCTGCCTCAATAAATCGCGTTGGATTGTTCTTAGCCCGGTGGTATTTTCTTGCTCTGCCGCATACCCCGTCACAAACTGGTTGGCAGCGGTGGGATCAGAGCAGAACGAATGGAGGACAACGGCCCATCAACTTCTGGAACCAGAGCCTCAGAGTACAAGAACTGGACTGTGGGGAGCTTACAAACAAAGGCCCGTGAACTGGGGGTCAGCTACAAGGGACTCTTCAAGGAGCAGCTAACTGAGGCTTTGGAAGGAGTTCGCCTGCAAGAGGACACTGAGGAAGCACCTCCACGGCAAATGGAGGAAAGGCGACAGGCAGAGGTAAATACCCAAAAAAGTCAGTGGGCTGTGTGGTACGAGGAGGTGATGGCAATGATGGGAGAGGAGGTCTCCATAGACTATAAGATGGAGGTCATGCGAGGAGCTAAGGAGATGGCATTGCTGGAGAGGCAGATAGCTTTGGAAGCAGCTAGAAGCTCCAGACAGACTGTAACCCCAGCACCCACCATGAGGGAACTTCCCAGAGTGTCCCGCAAAGATTTCAAGCCGTTCCAGGAGGCTGCAGGGGACATTGAGGGCTTCTTCCAGGACTTTGAGCATCAGTGTCGATTAATGGAAGTCCCAGAAAGAGAGCGAGTACGACATCTGGTGGGGCTCTTAGAGGGTGGAGCTGCCGCAGCCTATAGAGCTATGGACCCTCGGGGGGACTGTGAGTATGCAGACATTAAACGGACTGTTCTAGAACACTATGCTGTGACCCCAGACACGTATAGGACCCAGTTTCGTACTTTGGCCTGTGATGAGGAGGTGTCCTTTAAGATGTATGCCCACAAACGCAAACAAATATGTCATCGCTGGCTGGAGGGAGAGGAGGCCTTAACTTGGGGGACCTTCCTCCAGGTCATCTTGAAAGAGCAGTTTTACTTCAAGTGCCCCGCTGAGATCCGAGAATGGGTGCGTGAAAGGAGACCAGCCACTGTGGAGGAAGCTGCAGCTCTAGCGGATGAGGCTCTCACCATCAAGCCTCAATGGAAAAAACTACTACTCAGTGAGAAAAGAACTACCAGCCCCCCGACGACGGCAGCCCCTGGTCCTTCGGCCTCCCATATTCACCATCCCAATAGACCACCAACTCATGGTGACCTTCGTGTGACTGGGCCTCGCATTACTCCTGCTCCACCTTCGGGACTACGACATGGGGGAAGAGTCCCAGAGCGCAGATGTTATAGATGTGGGCAGCCTGGACATCTGCAATTTCAATGTCCAGGTGTTCGGAGACAGGACGGCTACAGACCGCCTTTGCCGGTTCGTTATCTACAGACACTCTCACCAGGAGAAGAGCTGGATTCAGTCCCTGATGACTTGCCAAGTGACTCCGATACCCTGGCTCCCATACCAGGAGTCTATGGGGTGCGAGCCCCAGCCACCTGTTCTTCTGACCTTCAGCACCAACATCTACAGGAGGTCGTGCTAGATGGCCAAAAAGTTGTTGGCTTCCGTGACACTGGGGCTTTTCACACCATAGCCGATCCCCGAGTACTTCAGCAAGAAGCAATTCAAAAGGGACCAGGAATTGCCATTGTATTGGCTAGAGGCACCCAGAGATATATTCCAAGAGCGAGGGTGACCCTGGATTATGGCTTTGGGGCCAAACAATGCGTGGTTGGTGTGATGAGCAGCCTCCCTGCAGACGTTCTTTTAGGAAATGATGTGGGACATCTGCAGTGCCACTTTGTCGGTGCGGTAACCAGAAGTCAAGCCAAGAGCGCAGCAAATGGGGACGCCTACAACTCATCCATGGAAATGAGGCCACCAGAACCACCGACACAGCCGGTGAGTGATTCTTCTTGTGGGGACAATGTGAGTGATACCTGGGATAGAGTTCAGTTTCGACAAGAGGTAGATACTAACCCCACCCTAGCTAGTTTTAGAGCATGAGCTGAGATAGGGTAGTTAGGGGAGAACGGGGAAAGAATTATCCGAGAAAATGGACTTTTGTATAGGGTTACCAATGCTGCCTCCCCAGATAAGCCCTGGACTTGTAACAAACAGATGATTGTTCCTCAGAAATACAGAATTCCCCTATTACACCTTGCTCATGATATTCATACTGCTGGCCATCAAGGCAAAACCCGCACCGAGAGACGATAGACTCAAACCTTCTATTGGCCAGGGATTTCTCAGGCAGTGGCGCATTTCTGCAGAACTTGCGATATGTCAGCGTAGAGGGCGACCTGGAGATCACCCAAAGGCACCTCTGCAACCACTCCCTATCATAGAAGAACCATTTCAAAGAGTAGATGTCGATATCGTTGGGCCTCTGGCTAAACCAAGTAGATCAGGAAAGCAGTACATTCTCACTGTTGTGGACTATGCCACCCGATATCCGGAAGCTGTGGCCTTGTCAAGTATTTCTGCAGCCAAGGTGGCCGAGGCCCTGGTTACCATTTTCACCAGAGTAGGATTTCCCAGTGAGATCTTGTCGGACCAAGGCTCCCAGTTCATGTCAGAACTAGTCCAGTGTCTGTGGCGCACCTGTGGAGTACGAGCGATTCGAACTACACCGTATCATCCACAAACAAATGGACTTTGTGAACGATTTAACGGCACTCTGAAGAATATGCTGAGGGCCTTCACTGACAGAGATTCAGACTGGGAGAAGTACCTACCCCATCTCTTGTTTGCCTATCGGGAAGTTCCTCAGGAGTCCACCGAGTTTTCCCCCTTTGAACTCCTCTATGGGAGAAAGGTCTGAGGACCCTTAACTCTGCTCAATGAATACTGGGCGGGGCAAGTTGAAGATACAGGAGCCCCTGTTGTCCCTTATGTCCTAAAGCTGCGAGAAACCCTGCTCAACTTGCTAGTTTAGCCCAGAGTCATGTGCGTATGGCTCAAACCCGACAGAAGACCTGGTATGACAGCAAGGCACGCTATCGGGAGTTTGTAGAAGGACAACAGGTCTTAATGATTATTCCCCATCCACAAAATAAACTGCAGACCACGTGGGAGCGTCCCTTCCGGGTTCTCAAGAAACTAAATGATACCAATTACCTTCTTGCTTTAGATGATCAGGGACTAAGACAAAAGACTGTTCATGTGAATATGATTAAGGAATACCACGACCGGAACCTTCCAATGATAGCAAGCTGTCGGCTAGCTTCAGAAGACGGTCACGAGGAAGAGGACTTCCTACCTGATCTCGTGGAAGCCGTGAGAGCCCCTTCCACTGTGGAACAGGTTCCTCTGGGAGATCACCTGGACCCCTTACAGAAAGAACACATACTGGGAGTGCTTCAACAGAGACGGGCTGCCTTCTCATCTCAACCAGGTCGAACCACCGTCACCCAACATCATGTGGACACTCAGGGTATCCGTCCCATACAACAGGCTCCTTACCGGGTACCTGAATCAGTTCGAAACACCATGCAGCACGAACTAGAGGAGATGTTACAGCTTGGGGTAATCCAGGCCTCTCATAGCCCTTGGGCCTCTCCTGTGGTGTTAGTACCCAAGAAGGATGGGAGTACTAGATTTTGTGTGGACTACAGATGACTTAATGAACATACTGTCAGTGATCCTTACCCAATGCCCCGTATTGACGAACTTCTAGACCGACTGGCTGGGTCCCGATATGTCACGACCTTAGATCTCAGTAAGGGATACTGGCAAATTCCTCTGACGGAGCAAGGGAGAGAACGGTCCGCTTTTATAACCCCCTTTGGGCTGTACGAATTTCTAAACATGCCTTTTGGAATGAAGACTGCCCTGCAACCTTCCAGAGAATGGAAGACCAGATCCTCCGGGGATGTGGGGACTTTGCTTGTGCCTACTTAGATGATATCGCCATCTTCAGTCAGACGTGAGAGGAACATCTGAATCAAGTAGCCGTTATTCTTGACCGGATTCTTGCAGCCGGCCTAACCATTCGACCCGATAAATGCCAATTGGGGATGGGTGAAGTTCAGTACCTAGGGCATAGAGTAGGGGGCGGGAAGCTCCGTCCGGGAACCTGCAAAAATCCAGGCTATTAGAGAATGGCCTGTACCCCAAACTAAGAAACAAGTTATGGCTTTTTTGGGCACTGCCAGCTATTACCGAAAATTTGTTTCTCATTTTAGCACTGTGGCCAAGCCTCTTACCAACCTGACCAAGAAAAAAATGCCAAGACTGGTAATCTGGACTCCAGCCTGTGAGGAGGCTTTTAACCGGCTGAAGGACGCCCTGGTCTGTGACCCTGTTCTGGCTGCTCCAGACTATAAGAGGCGATTCATTGTGCAGACGGACGCCTCTGCTTATGGATTGGGAGCTGTACTCAGCCAGGTGAATGCAGTGGGGGACGAGCACCCCGTCGCCTACCTCAACAGGAAACTGATGGACCGAGAAGTGGCCTATGCAACTGTGGAAAAAGAATGTCAGGCTATAGTGTGGGCCCTCCGGAAACTAAAGCCGTATCTGTATGGACGAGAATTCTCTGTGGTTACTGATCACAATCCTCTCACCTGGCTGAACAGAGCTTCTGGGGACAATGGACGCCTACTACGATGGAGCCTGGCTCTGCAGCTCTATAACTTTACCATACAGTATAGAAGAGGCAGCCAACACTAAAATGCAGATGGACTGTCCAGGCAGGATGAGCCCTGAGTCCGGTCAGCCCTGCCTGTGTGTACTTAACAAGTGACCTGTAGAGGTCCCTCGTACATACACAAAATTGGAGGGGAAGGAATTGTCATGATACATAGTTTGCCCTGTCCTGCATTTCTGTATAACTTTGTTCCTTCATCATCATTTAACTTAGGCTTATGTCAGCACAGCTAAAGGACTCCCCATTGTTCTCCTAAGCCGGGGGAGAACACACAATACACATTCATATAGACATATCGGAGCCATGCAATGGACCAAACCATTGACTAGGAGGTGGGAACCTCTCCTCCCCTACCCTTGGGCTGTTCCCAGTAGCCCAAGACAAGGGACTTATGCGTGACCAGTGTTGTGTTGGGAGATCTCTAGAGAAAAAGGGTGAGGGCTCTTAGCTGCGGCAAGACCTCACGTCGGTCTGTGATTTTGGACTTATTATGGACATCAGGAATAACATGGATATTTGATTTGGTATGCTGCCTGCCTCAATAAATCCTGTTGGATTGTTCTTAGCCCGGTGGTCTCTTCTTGCTCTGCCGCATACCCCGTCACAGCATGGTCCCCTCACCCCCTATCCTGGTATGCATGCTACCCCTCACCCCCCCTATCCTGATATGTATGGTCCCCCTCACCCTATTAAACTGTACACATACCAAAAAATATATATACTCAACTTTCATCCCTGTGCTCCAGCGCTGTCCCGTTCTGCCGGAGGCCGGGGGAGGAGTGTGGCGCCGGAGTATGCGCATGGCCATACCGCACTGTCCGGCGACATATTGCTGAAGACACACTGCAAATGTGTCTTCAGTAAAATGGCGCAGGATAGCGCTATGCGCATGCTCCATTCCGTTCGCACTCATGCCCCGGTCTCCTGCGAGAAGAGAAGAGCCGCGGCAACACTCCTCCTGGTCAGGTAAGTATATAAGAAGGCGCCGGAGATAGCGGTATGCATCCAGTGTCTACACGTACCGTGATCTCTGGCGTCATACACACTCCTCTTACCTGTAACCGCTGGATGCCGTCTTCTGTCTGGAGGCAGACTGTGCAGTCTATAAAGGCTTCAGAGTGACTCTCCCAGCTGTTGTGAATAGGCTGGAAATGAGTTCTGAGCAGAAGCTCCCTCTGGTGGTTACAAACGGTACTGGACTGTCCAGTGAAGATTGTGAGGATTGGGAATCAGATGTTACTGACTGGTCTTATATAAGGGAGTCACCTTCCCATCAGGGTTGCCGGTGATCAATTGTTCTGGTCTCAATCCTTGATTCCTGTTTCCTTGTTAGCCTGCTGTGTCGTGTCTGAATCTCCTGCTTACAGATAAGACATTTTCTTCTTTTTGTTTTTGTGCTTGATTTTTGCATTTTGTCCTGCACTTCTGTGGGGGCCTTCAGGGTCCCCTCTGGGGGCTTTTGCCTCTCAGTTCAGTTCAGCCACTGATGTTTGTACATTTGCTTTTTCCAGTTTTTTCAGTGGCTGCTGTTTTGTTTTTGGTTACACCAGAGAACTAATTTAGGTGGTAGAGGTCGTGTGATCTCAGGTGTTTTTGAAATTAGTAGAGTTGGTGCTTTTCAGGGTTTTTTTGGGATTGCAGTAAGTGCCCTTCCTATCCTTTTCTATTTAGTAAGTTTGGGCCCCAACGTTTGCTCATACTATTTTCTGTCTGTGTCAGTATTTCTTCTTGTCTAACCGCCATTACATGTTTGGGGGCTTTCTATGTTCTTTGGGGATCTGCTCCGGGGCAGATAGCTTTCCTCTTTCTACCTTCAGGTGTAGTTAGTTTCTCAGGCTGTGATGAGGCGTCTAGGACCAACGTAGGAACGCTCCACGGCTGCCTCTAGTTGTGGTGGTTAGTCAGGGTACTGCAATCTCATAGTTTCCAACTGCTCTGGTGTATTTCCTTTTTTGCCTGCTCTCCTCAGCTACCAAATCATAACAGTATCACCGGCCTAAACTGAAAATTATATTGTACTCACAGAAGGGAAAAATATTGTGAAAGAAAAAAGTTGTCAGAGTTGTCAGAGATTTTTTTTTTCTGTTTGTTGAATTTTTTTTTTTTCCCTCTGTATCTCTGGGTGCTGAGGAGGATTTTTTTTTTCCTCTCAATGGAGTTTGCACAGTTGTCTGGCCGTGTGGATCAGCTTGCCACTGAAGTTCGGAGTATTGCTACCTATCTTGCTAGGTTGCCTGTTGTGGAACCTAGGATTCCCATGCCAGATTTGTTTTTAGGGGATCGAGCTAAGTTTCTGAATTTCAAAAATAACTGTAAATTGTTTTTTGCCTTAAAATCTAAGTCCTCAGGGAACGCAGAGCAGCAGGTTCAAATTGTCATCTCTCTCCTGCGCGGCGACCCTCAGGATTGGGCTTTTTCCCTGACACCTGGGGATCCTGTTTTGAGTGATGTTGATGCGTTTTTTTCAGGCTTTGGGGTTATTGTACGATGAGCCTAATGTCACTGATCAAGCTGAAAAAACTTTGTTGGCATTAAGTCAGGGGCTTGAGGACGCTGAGTTATACTGTCAGAGATTCCGTAGGTGGGCAGTCCTGACCAAATGGAATGACGACGCTTTGGCAGCTCTTTTTCGGAAGGGACTGTCAGATAATGTAAAGGATGTTATGGTGGGATTCCCTGTTCCCTCTGGTCTCAATGATTCTATGTCATTAGCGATTCAAATTGACAGACGTTTGCGTGAGCGGAAAGGTATGCGTGGAATAATGTTGCCTTGTGAACCTGCTTCTGAATCCATGCAGTGTGATAGAGTGGTTTCTGGGGCACAGCGTCATGAATTTCGAAAGCGCAATGGGTTATGTTTCTACTGTGGTGATGCCTCTCATGCTATTTCTGTCTGCCCTAAGCGGGGAAGACGTTTTGCTCGCTCAGTTGTCTTGGGTAGTGTTCAGACTAAGTTTTTGTTAACTGTTACCCTGATATGCTCTCTGTCCTCATTTACTGCTCAGGCTTTTGTTGATTCTGGAGCAGCTATTAACCTGATGGATTTTGATTTTGCTAAACGTTGTGGGTTTCCCTTGATACCCCTACGGAAGTCTATTCCCCTACTGGGGATCGATTCTACCCCTTTGGCTGAGAATAAACCTCAGTTCTCTACTCAGGTGATAATGAGGGTAGAACCTGATCATCAGGAGAGTTGCAAATTTTTGGTTCTGTATAATCTGCATGACATTATCGTACTGGGTTTCCCTTGGTTACAGTCTCATAATCCTGTTTTGGATTGGAAATCTGTGTCTGTTACCAGTTGGGGCTGTCAATGTGTTAATACCAACACTCCTGTTTTTTCTGCCTCCCCCAGGTCAGGATGTTCCTGACTTTTTGATTGATTTTTCTGATGTGTTTAGCGAATAAATCTGCTCCTTTTCCTCCCCTAGGAGCTATGACGCGCATGAATTAGGGCCTTTGGGGTTTAAATTCCCTAAAGGCGCCTTTTTTTTTAATTTCTTCCCCCAAAAATACGCTATGCGGGGATTATATCAAGGGGCATTGGGGGAAAGGGGCATATCAACCATCCTCTTCACCCTTGGGGGGGGGTTTTTTTTTTGTCCAAAAAGGGGGTTTTTTTTTGGGCCTGTTTGATTTTTGCTCTTGAACAAAACGTAAATACATATCCTTTTCCCGACCCCTCTGTTTTCCCGGGAAAAAACACTTGGTTTACCAACTTGACCTCAGGGGGGCATATACCTTTTTCGCTTAAGCAGGGGAGATGGAAGACGGATTTTTAAACCCCGAAGGGGGTTTTGAGTACCTTTTGATGCCTTTGGGCTCACTAATGCCCTTCTGTCTTCCCCCCCCTGAAGACATTTTCAGGGGGTTTTTGGGGTCATTTCTGATTGTTTATTTGGGGGATACTTATTTTTTCCAAGGGCGGGGGTCTCATGAAAAAAGTTCGGGGGTGTTCCGATTTTGAAGGAATGCCGTATGTAAGGATCAAAGTGTCTTTTTTTGGGTTCAAGGGATCTAAAATTTTTTTTTTGGGGTTTCATTTTGCCCATCGTATTAAAAGGACCCCCTCAAATTTTGGGGTTTGTGATTGGTCCAACCACTTTTTTAAAAGGGGCTTCAAAGATTCTTGGGTTTTGCCAATTTTTATGTAAATTTATTGGTAATTTCCCCTTATTTTTTAAACCATTAATATTTTTCCAAGAAGGGCTGTGGTGGATGGCCTCCGAGGCTCCTGCATTTCAGGAACTTTTCAGGACAATTTTTTCTCCTGCTAAAAGGACCTGATTTTTTCCACCTTTCAGGGAGGTTTTTGCCCCCGAAATTTTGGGGAGGTGCCGTTTTTTTCCCAAAGAGATCCCCGGGCCCCAAAAATTTTTAACCCTGTGCCTTTTTTTCTCGAAAATTTTCTCCCACTGAACGTAAAAAGATGGGTAATCGGGAGTTATTGCCGGTGGGCTTTTGAAAGGGAGACAGGCAGGGGGCCCAAAATCAGGGGGGGTCCTTCGCCCCCCAAAAATCTGTTTTATCTGGGGAACGCCAACGACTTAATCCAAAAAGGGGCCGGTGGGCCTTTTTTCCCAAAGTTTTAATTTTTGTGGGTTTATTTCTTCCGGCATAAAAAATTAAGCGGGGGCCCCCTTGAGGAGTTCCTGGGACCCCTGAGTTATCTGACCTTCTTTATTTTGAAAGGGGGTGTGTTCTTTCCGCCATCTCGCCCAATTTGAGCTTGGTCTGAAGGGTGCCGGGGATAAGCCGAGCGGGCCCGTGGGAAATTTTTGTCCCGGCCTGGAAAAAGATGTAATGTCTGAATTCTTGTTCCGCATTGGCCGTCACCCGGATTTTTGGGGCCAGGACTTGGTGGTCGGTTTTTGGGGGCCTACCTTTTTTGTGAGCCCCCGGGGTTTGTGCAGTCCGCGGGACTGCTCTGTCCAACCCCCCTCTCGTTTAGTGGGGTTTGTGAGCCATTACCGTGCCCAAAGGGGCCCTGGACCCATTCCTTGGATTTCTTTCCCCCCCCCCCTGTTTTTAGAGAAGACCGCATCGGGTGAAT
>JARQOD010000003.1:59973594-60088424 GCA_033576555.1 Oophaga sylvatica
GGGTCTGACAAAGGCAGGGGAAAAACAAATCAGCCATATGTGCCAGATGCCGAGTCAAACTTCCCTGTCTGCCCCAAGGGAAAAACGTCCTATTCCCTCGTCCTCACTTACTCATCTTCAGGCATCCATGTGAAATGGGGGTGAGGTGGTGGGGGTTGACCCTCTGTGCGCGGGAATCAGCCGGCTTCTCTCTTATCATCCAATCCACGTTGGAAGTAAAATGAGGCTGAGTTTGTAGAATACCCAGTTGTTTCTTTGTCCACTGAAAAAGGCCCCTCTTTAATTGTGAGCGAAAAGTCTTTCAATTGGACAGGAAGCGGGTTGGTGATGTGATTACGGCATACGCTGTCACCATTTTGGGTCAGCCCTCAAAGTTTTGTACAATCTGTCCCCCATTCTCAGCTTTTATGTGGGAGGTGCCCTGAAAACCGATGTCGTGGGTGCTGGTATTAAAATACAGCCCGTGCTCACAAGTTTGCCAACTTATTTTAACTTTGATTTCCCAACGCATGGAAACTTGACGCAGTCAGTGAGCTGGGAGTTCAAACGCTGCGCACCCTCCCAGGGCAGCTGTAAGTATGTTGATTGCGGAAATGGTTCACAAAAGCGGCATAATTTTCAAAAGTAGCTCAGGGATTTGGGTAGGTTTTTGAGAACTGCTAAAACCACAAAGTTGACCATGTAGGCCGGATGGTAATATGCGAGGTTCCCAAAGCTTCAGGCCGCCCTGGTTTAAAATTTGTCAACACCCCTGCTGGTTTAGATTCAGAGGGAGAGCCGTAGCAGTTGTCTTTAGCCCTTTTCAGTAACTCCCGGCAGCAAAAACTTTGGATTTGCTCTTGCAGTTTCGTTCTGCGGCTTGTTCCCAATTTTAACCGAGGCAGTGCTTAAAGATAGCGATGATGTTGACGTTTGTGAGGGGGAGGGGAAGAGTGCAGGGGAACTGTGTGTGGTGGAGGGTTAACCCCGTTGAACCAGGGCCGAAATTCGTGTCGGTTACTTTTATTCCCGTGACCCACTGGTCCCCGGGTTCTTAATTGTTCACCCGTGTGCTGGGGTTTAGGTTTTCTGGTACAATTGCTTGTCCAGATTCCCCTGGTTATGTGGACCCTTTTAGTCACCGTTTTTTGGTCAGGGCACGGTGATTTTTTTGGGACAAATGTTTGTGTAAGTGGGGACGGCTTTCGGGAGAAATAGTGGCGGCTGGGGACCGCGTATCGAGGGACAGCTGCTGCCATGAGGTTGCGGAAAGGTTCCGTCTCCACAAGCCTAAACAGCATCATTTCCAGGGCAAGCAGTCTGAAAATGTGGCTGTTTAGTATTGCAGCCTGTGGTGGGTGGATGCATAATTACGCTTGTGTTCCAAGGACTAGGAACAACTGAACGCTGCGCTGGGACGTGGACGTGGTTGTTGATGGTGGTTGCAAGTGTGCAAGAGGCAGTGATGTTACCCACAAACACTGTTTCTGGACCCTGGCTTTTGGCCTAAAGTAGTCAGATGCTTTGCTTGCATGTGCCTGAACATACAGGTGGTGGTCAGGCTTGGTAGTTGATGTTGCAAATAACCTTTTTTGGGTTAACTGGATTGTCTTTAAAAATGCGCCAGACTCTGGAACATCTAAACCCTGGCTTGGCAACTTAATCTGTATTGGTACTCTGGAGAACAATTACTTGCCTAGGGTCCTTGGCCACCCCGCTGCCTCTTCCTGCATGTTGTGATGCTGCAGATCCCTCCCCTGTGCTGTGCTGTCCTTGCTCTGCATGTCACCATCCCAGGTTGAGTCAGTGACTTCATCATCCACCACCTCGTCTTCCAATTTGGCACCCTGTTCCTCCTCTTGACTTGCTGATGTAACACCAATTGTTGGCAATTTTGTCTCATCATCATTCACCTCTTACAACATCAATTGTATTTTCCCACCAACGCCTTCTTGTGAGCGTGGCTGCTCAAATATTTGGTCATCGCTACATACGACCTCCTCAAGTCCTGCTTGAAACTGGCAGGGTCAGAGGCCAGAAACTATAACTGGAAATGTGAACAGCTCTTCGGAGTGTCCAAGTGTGAGATCACTTGGCTTGGGCACTCTGCATGGTGGGAGGAAGGAGGATCAGGGTGAAGATTATTTGGTTGATACTCACTGCTACTGAGACTTGACCATGTGGAAGACAGGGTGGTGCTGGCAAAATGACTGGAAGCATTATCTGCTATCCATCCAACAACCTTTTCACACTGGTCTGGCTTCAAGAGTGATGTTCCAAGCCCCCTATAAAGTGGGACAGGAAGATAGAACAACATGATGTGTGTGTTTGTCGTGCTACCACGCCAGTCACTGTTTCACCTTGCCCACATCCTCTGCCTCTGTGCTCCCCATCAGCATCACATGCGTTGCCCATTTTAGATTACGAATGATATATCCCTGTTGAGAAAACATTCCAGAGAGGATTACAATGCCAGCAAAATGTACCCACTTCAGATGGACGTATAAGACTGCAGTATGAGTATAGCAATGCTATTTGTAACAAACCATTTTTGGGGTGTTTTGAGACTCAAATCCAGCATGATAAATGCCATATAAAATTTCACTGCTCAAAAAAATTTCAGTATTGCAATATAAGCAAAATGTATCCAATTCACATAGATGTATAAGACTGCAGTATCAATATACCATTGCTATTGAGATCCAACCATGTCTGGCTGTATGCTTTTGATGCACAACTGCCGCAATAAAAGTGGTGTATAATATTTTCCTGCTCAGAACAATTTGCAGGATTAAGAGCAAAAAGAATATTATTAGCCATCAGCAGGTGTTTTTGGTATGAGTTGCAGGCTGCAGCATAAAGGACTTGCAATTCACCCTATCCTATCCTACACTATCCCTTCAGTACAATCTCTCACTAACGGCTCATTCCCACTTGCGATGAAATTGGACAAATGCAATCCGATAAAAAAATCGGATTGAATTCGGACCAATGTTATTCTATGATTGTGTGTTCATTTGCTTTTTTTTTCAGCTCGGATCGGACTGGAAAAAAGCCACAGCATGCTGCAATTGTAATCGGAAATTGGATCGCATCCCGCAATAGAAGTCAGTGGGTGCGATTAAAAAAAAATATATCACACCTCACTCGGACCATGCGAGTGCTGTCTGATTTTTACACATCGATCGCATTTGAAAAGCCGGCAATTCATGCCACGTACAGTAAAATCACACTGACAGGTTAGAATAGATATATACACATAGAATATATATATGTATGTATGTGTATGTATGTCATACGTATACTGAACGCCACAACCAAGTAGCGGGAATTGTATACAGGAACATCTGCACAGCATATGGGCTAAGTCCTCCTAAGTCCAGGTGGGAGACCCCAGAAAAAGTGGTGGAGAATGAAAGGGCTAAAATCCTGTGGGACTTCAAGATCTAGATGGATAAACAGGTGTTGGCTAATCAACCAGACATTGTCATAGTAGACAAGGATCAGAAGACAGCAATGATATTAGATGTGGCAGTGCCAAGGGACAGCAACTTCAGAAAGAAGGAATATGAGAAGATGGAGAAATACCAGGGCCTCAAAGGAGAACTGGAGAAGATGTGGAAGGTGAAGGCAACAGTGATCCCAGTGATGATAGGAGCACTTGGAGCAGGGACCCCTAAGTTGGAAGAATGGCTACAACAGATCCCAGGAGCAACATCTGAGCTCTCTGTCCAGAAAAGCGCAATTCTGAGAACAGCTAAGATCGTGCGCAGAACCCTCAAACTCCCAGGCCTCTGGTAGAGGACCCGACAATGACAAAAAGGACAACAAAGACCGCCCCCAGTGGGGGTAAGAAGGAAGTTTTATATATATATTTATATTACATAGATAGAAGAAAAGCCGGTAATTCAGCAGCCGTGTAGTGTAAAATCACTGCAGGAGCCGACAGGATAGAAGAGATGGATTACATACTGTAAATACAAAGAGAATAGGTAGATATACAGATGTCTGTTACAAATACAATTAGTGCTGTGTGTGTGCAGCTTACTGTACATGTATTTAATTATTAAAAGATTACTTTTCGGGAAAAAATGGCATGGGCTTCAGCGCAATATTCTTAAGGGAAAGCCGACAGCTGGGGACCGATGTTTATATCTTTGGAAGGGGGTAATACCCATGGAGCTGCCCAGGCTATTAATATCAGCTCACAGCTGTATACTTAGCCTTTACTGGTTATTAAAATGGGGGGCCCTAAAAATAAATGACGTGGGTTTCCCCTGTAATTAGTAACCAGCAAAGGCTATACAAGCAGCTGCGGGCTGATATTAATAGCCTAGGAAGGGGCCATGGATACTGGCCCCCAGGCTAAAAATATCAGCTATCAGCCGCCCCCGAAAAGGCACATCTCTAAGATGCGCCAATTCTGGCACTTAGCCTCGCTCTTCCCACTTGCCCTGTAGTGGTGGCAAGTGGGGTAATAGTTGGGGGGGTTGATGTCACCTTTGTATTGTCTGGTGACATCAAGCCCTGAGGGTAGTAATGGAGAGGCGTTAATAAGATGCCCTCATTACTAACCCCATCATCACATTGTATATAAACACACACACCAAGAATAAAGTCCTTTAATTGAAAAATTACATAGACTCCTTTAATAATCTTAATTAAACCATACTTACAACCTCGCCTAATTTCACCGAAGCCTTCAGTCTCCTGTAATAAAACTAAAATAATAAATAAAAATATACTATAACTGTTTGTCGTTCTGTCCCACGCCGTAATTCATGTCTGGAGGAGAAATAATTTTCAACCTGGACCATGCTAAGATGAGAACCACTGGTGAATTAGCTGCTGCGAGCGCAGCATCAGTGACTAGCGGTGACATCACTGAGGCTGTGTTCTCAGCCCGTCTGAACTGCGGTGACCTCAGTGAGATCCCCACTAGCACCGTGAGAAAGTCGCATGGTGCAGAGGCGAGTTCACCGGGAGAATTTCACTTCGGTGACATCTATATATCTACCCATTCTCTTTGTATTTACTGTATGTAATCCATCTCTTCTATCCTGTCGGCTCCGCAGTGATTTTACACTACACAGCTGCTGAATTGCCGGCTTTTCATCAACAGTGGGTTCGGAAAGTATTCAGACCTCTTTAAATTTTTCACTCTTTCTTTCATTGCAGCCATTTGGCAAATGCAAAAAAGTTCATTTTTTTCTCATTAAAGGGAACCTGTCATCCCCCCCCAGGGCCTTTTTAAGTAAAATAGCCACCTTCAGCAGGCCAGGGAGCTGCTCAGCTCATCCGACGCTGCCTGGGAGATGAAAACGAAAGTGGAGTGCAAAGGGAGCAGGCGCAGCTAAAGCTGTTAACTGCGCAGGCGCCAGTTTGCTAGCCCCGCAGTGTGAATATATCATAACACATTGCAGGACGGGATCTGGTGCCTCCGAAAGACGCAGGCACGATAGCCTTGTGTCAGTTACCGGGCAGCGCGCACTTCGCATGCCCGAAGACTGTTCCAACAGCGCAGGCGCCCCACAGCATGTAACGGCAAGAAAAAGAACTAAGGAGGCGGGTGCAGTGACACAGTAGGGGGATGATGGACGGTTGGGATGAAGATGAGACGGGGAAGAAGCCACACCTATGGGACTCAATTAAGGTATGGGGACCTATTTATAAAACTCAATATTTCAGCGTTGCTGGGGAGCAGAAACAAAAGAGCCACCTTCAGAGACTGCAGCCTTGGTGCTGCTGAAGGTAGCTTTTTTACTTAAAAAAGCCCTGGGTGGGTGACAGGTTCCCTTTAATGTACACTCAGCACCCCATCTTCACTGATAAAAAAACAGAAATGTAGAAATTTTTGCAAATTTATTAAAAAAGAAAAACTGAAATATCACATGGTCATAAGTATTCAGACCTTTTGCTCAGACTCTTATATTTACATCACATGTTGTCCATTTCCTTGTGATCCTCCTTGAGATGATCCTCCTTCATTGGAGTCCAGCTGTGTTTAATTAAACTGATAGGACTTGATTTGTAAAAAGCACACACACCTGTCTATATAAAACCTCACAGTGCATGTCAAACCAAATGAGAATCATTAGATCAAAGGAACTGGCCAATGAGCTCAGAGACAGAATTGTGGCAAAGCACACATCTGGCCAAGGTTAAAAAAGAATTTCTGCAGTACTCAAGGTTCCTAAGAGCACAGTGGCCTCCATAATCCTTATGTTGTGAATAGGCTGGAAATGAGTTCTGAGCAGAAGCTCCCTCTGGTGGTTACAAACTGTACTGGACTGTCCAGTGAAGATTGTGAGGATTGGGAATCAGGTGTTACTGACTGGTTTTATATAAGGGAGTCGCCTTCCCATCAGGGTTGCCGGTGATCAATTGTTCTGGTCTCAATCCTTGATTCCTGTTTCTTTGGTAGCCTGCTGTGTCGTGTCTGAATCTCCTGCTTACAGATAAGACATTTTCTTCTTTTTGTTTTTGTGCTTGATTTTTGCATTTTGTCCTGCACTTCTGTGGGGGCCTTTAGGGTCCCCTCAGGGGGCTTTTGCCCTCTCAGTTCAGTTCAGCCACTGATGTTTGTACATTTGCTTTTTCCAGTTTTTTCAGTGGCTGCTGTTTTGTTTTTGGTTACACCAGAGAACTAATTTAGGTGATAGAGGTCGTGTGATCTCAGGTGTTTTTGAAATTAGTAGAGTTGGTGCTTTTCAGGGTTTTTGGGATTGCAGTAAGTGCCCTTCCTATCCTTTTCTATTTAGTAAGTTTGGGCCCCAACGTTTGCTCATACTATTTTTGTCTGTGTCAGTATTTCTTCTTGTCTAACCGCCATTACATGTTTGGGGGCTTTCTATGTTCTTTGGGGATCTGCTCCGGGGCAGATAGCTTTCCTCTTTCTATCGTTAGGTGTAGTTAGTTTCTCAGGCTGTGACGAGGCGTCTAGGACCAACGTAGGAACGCTCCACGGCTGCCTCTAGTTGTGGTGGTTAGTCAGGGTACTGCAATCTCATAGTTTCCAACTGCTCTGGTGTATTTCCTTTTTGCCTGCTCTCCTCAGCTACCAAATCATAACAGTATCACCGGCCTAAACTGAAAATTATATGGTACTCACAGAAGGGAAAAATATTGTGGAAAGAAAAAAAAAGTTGTCATAGTTGTCAGAGATATTTTTTTTTTTTTCTGTTTGTTTCATTTTTTTTTTCCCTCTGTATCTCTGGGTGCTGAGGAGGATTTTTTTCTTTCTCAATGGAGTTTGCACAGTTGTCTGGCCGTGTGGATCAGCTTGCCACTGAAGTTCGGAGTATTGCTACCTATCTTGCTAGGTTGCCTGTTGTGGAACCTAGGATTCCCATGCCAGATTTGTTTTTAGGGGATCGAGCTAAATTTTAGAATTTCAAAAATAACTGTAAATTGTTTTTTGCCTTAAAATCTAAGTCCTCAGGAAACGCTGCGCAGCAGGTTCAAATTGTCATCTCTCTCCTGCGCGGAGACCCTCAGGATTGGGCTTTTTCCCTGACACCTGGGGATCCTGTTTTGAGTGATGTTGATGCGTTTTTTCAGGCTTTGGGGTTATTGTACGATGAGCCTAATGTCACTGATCAAGCTGAAAAAACTTTGTTGGCATTAAGTCAGGGGCTTGAGGACGCTGAGTTATACTGTCAGAGATTCCGTAGGTGGGCAGTCCTGACCAAATGGAATGACGACGCTTTGGCAGCTCTTTTTCGGAAGGGACTGTCAGATAATGTAAAGGATGTTATGGTGGGATTCCCTGTTCCCTCTGGTCTCAATGATTCTATGTCATTAGCGATTCAAATTGACAGACGTTTGCGTGAGCGGAAAGGTATGCGTAGAATAATGTTGCCTTGTGAACCTGCTTCTGAATCCATGCAGTGTGATAGAGTGGTTTCTGGGGCACAGCGTCATGAATTTCGAAAGCGCAATGGGTTATGTTTCTACTGTGGTGATGCCTCTCATGCTATTTCAGTCTGCCCTAAGCGGGGAAGACGTTTTGCACGCTCAGTTGTCTTGGGTAGTGTTCAGACTAAGTTTTTATTAACTGTTACCCTGATATGCTCTCTGTCCTCATTTTCTGCTCAGGCTTTTGTTGATTCTGGAGCAGCTATTAACCTGATGGATTTTGATTTTGCTAAACGTTGTGGGTTTCCCTTGATACCCCTACGGAAGTCTATTCCCCTACTGGGGATCGATTCTACCCCTTTGGCTGAGAATAAACCTCAATTCTCTACTCAGGTGATAATGAGGGTAGAACCTGATCATTAGGAGAGTTGCAAATTTTTGGTTCTGTATAATCTGCATGACATTATCGTACTGGGTTTCCCTTGGTTACAGTCTCATAATCCTGTTTTGGATTGGAAATCTGTGTCTGTTACCAGTTGGGGCTGCCAATGTGTTAATACCAACACTCCTGTTTTTTCTGCCTCCCCCCAGGCTCAGGATGTTCCTGACTTTTTGATTGATTTTTCTGATGTGTTTAGCGAAAGTAAATCTGCATCCTTACCTCCCCATAGGAGCTATGACTGCGCTATTGAATTAGTGCCTGGTAGTAAATTCCCTAAACGTCGCCTTTTTAACCTGTCTGTACCTGAACATGACGCTATGCAGTCTGATATCAAGGAGTCATTGGAGAAGGGTCATATCAGACCATCCTCTTCACCCTTAGGTGCCGGTTTTTTCTTTGTGGCCAAAAAGGATGGTTCATTAAGGCCGTGTATTGATTATCCTCTCTTGAACAATATTACTGTGAAATATCAATATCCTTTACCCTTGA
The DNA here is from genome assembly GCA_033576555.1 of Oophaga sylvatica. Lineage (NCBI taxonomy): Eukaryota > Metazoa > Chordata > Amphibia > Anura > Dendrobatidae > Oophaga > Oophaga sylvatica. The sequence goes on from JARQOD010000003.1 coordinate 59,982,362, forward strand.
TCTCTGATCTGTTTTCCAGGGTGAAAAATGCTACTTGGTTTACCAAGCTTGACCTCAGGGAGGCATATAACCTTATTCGCATTAAGCACGGGGATGAATGGAAGACGGCATTTAATACCCCTGAAGGGCATTTTGAGTACCTGGTGATGCCCTTTGGGCTCACTAATGCTCCTTCTGTCTTCCAGTCCTTCATGAATGACATTTCAGGGATTTTGTGGATAAATTTCTGATTGTTTATTTGGATGATATCTTGATTTTTTCCAATGACTGGGACTCTCATGTAAAACATGTTCGGACAGTTTTTGAGAGAGAATGCTCTGTATGTGAAGGGATCAAAGTGTCTTTTTGGCGTTCAGAGGATCTCATTTCTGGGATTCATTTTGTCCCCATCTGTTATTGAAATGGACCCGGTCAAAGTTCAGGCCATCTGTGATTGGGTCCAACCTACTTCATTAAAGGCTCTTCAAAGATTCTTGGTTTTTGCCAATTTTTATCGTAAATTTATTGGTAATTTCTCTGTTATTGTTAAACCATTAACTGATTTGACCAAGAAGGGTTCTGATGTGGTGAATTGGCCTCCTGAGGCAGTCTCTGCATTTCAGGAACTTAAGCAGAGATTCACTTCTGCTCCTGTTCTACGGCAGCCTGATGTTTCTCTACCATTTCAGGTGGAGGTTGATGCCTCAGAAATTGGGGCAGGTGCCGTTTTGTCCCAAAGAGATCCAGAGACCTCTAAAAGTAACCCTTGTGCCTTTTTCTCTCGAAAATTTTCTCCCACTGAACGTAATTATGACGTGGGTAATCGGGAGTTATTAGCCATGAAGTGGGCTTTAGAAGAGTGGAGACATTGGCTGGAGGGAGCCAAACATCAGGTGGTGGTCCTTACGGACCATAAGAATCTAGTTTATCTGGAATCTGCCAAGCGACTTAATCCTAGACAGGCCAGGTGGGCCTTGTTTTTCACACGTTTTAATTTTGTGGTTTCATTTCTTCCTGGCACTAAAAATGTTAAGGCGGATGCCCTCTCGAGGAGTTTCCTGGCGGACTCTCCTGAGTTATCTGATCCTTCTGTTATTTTGAAAGAGGATGTAGTTCTTTCCGCCATCTCGCCCAATTTGAGACTGGCTCTGGAGGGGTGTCAGGAGGACAAGCCCGAGCGCTGCCCTGTTGGGAAATTGTTTGTCCCGGACCAGTGGAAAAAGAGTGTAATATCTGAGATTCATTGTTCCACGTTGGCCGGTCATCCCGGAATTTTTGGTACCAGAGACTTGGTTAGTCGGTCCTTTTGGTGGTCTACCTTGTCTCGTGATGTCAGGGAGTTTGTGCAGTCCTGCGGGGCTTGCTCTCGCTCCAAGCCTTGCTCTCGTTCTAGTGGTTTGTTGATGCCATTACCTGTGCCCAAGAGACCATGGACCCATATCTCTATGGATTTCATTTCCGACCTCCCTGTTTCTCAGAGAATGACCGTCATCTGGGTGATTTGCGATAGGTTTTCCAAGATGATACATCTTGTGCCATTACCTAAGTTGCCTTCCTCCTCTGAATTGGTGCCTTTGTTTCTTCAGCACGTGGTTCGTTTACACGGCATTCCTGAGAACATTGTGTCTGACAGAGGAGTCCAGTTTGTTTCCAGATTTTGGAGGACCTTTTGTTCTAAAATTGGTGTTCAATTGTCTTTCTCCTCGGCGTTTCATCCTCAGACCAATGGTCAAACTGAGAGAACAAACCAGACATTGGAGACTTATCTAAGATGCTTTGTGTCTGCTGATCAGGATGACTGGGTCTCTTTTTTGCCTTTGGCTGAGTTTGCTCTTAATAATAGGGCTAGCTCTGCCACTTTGATGTCTCCATTTTTCTGTAATTCTGGGTTTCACCCTCGATTTTCTTCAGGACAGATGGAGGCTTCTGTCTGTCCAGGTGTTGACTCTGTTGTGGAGCGTATGCAGCAGATTTGGGACCAGGTAGTGGAGAGGTTGTCCCTCTCTCAGGAGAGGGCCAGCGGTTTGCTAACCGGCATAGGACTGATGGTCCTCGGTTTAAAGTGGGGGACTTGGTCTGGTTGTCCTCAAGAAATATTCCTATGAGAGTGGCATCTCCTAAATTTAAGCCTGGGTTCATTGGACCTTATAAGATCATGGAGATTCTTAATCCTGTTTTTTTTCGTTTGCTTGTTCCAGGGACATTTAAGATCCATAACGTGTTCCACAAGTCCTTGTTGAAGAGGTTTGTTGAGCCAGTGGTTCCTACTACTGTGCCTCCTGACCCTGTTTTGGTTGAGGGCAATCTGGAGTATGTGGTTGAGAAAATATTGAATTCTCGTTTTTCTAGACGGAAACTCCAGTATTTGGTTAAATGGAGAGGTTATGGTCAGGAAGACAATTCTTGGGTGTTTGCTTCGGACATCCATGCTAGGAGACTCATCCGTGCGTATCATAGAACTCATCCTGACCGACCTGGTTGCTCAAATGAGGGTTCGGTGACCCCTCCTCAAGGGGGGGGTACTGTTGTGAATAGGCTGGAAATGAGTTCTGAGCAGAAGCTCCCTCTGGTGGTTACAAACGGTACTGGACTGTCCAGTGAAGATTGTGAGGATTGGGAATCAGGTGTTACTGACTGGTCTTATATAAGGGAGTCGCCTTCCCATCAGGGTTGCCGGTGATCAATTGTTCTGGTCTCAATCCTTGATTCCTGTTTCTTTGGTAGCCTGCTGTGTCGTGTCTGAATCTCCTGCTTACAGATAAGACATTTTCTTCTTTTTGTTTTTGTGCTTGATTTTTGCATTTTGTCCTGCACTTCTGTGGGGGCCTTTAGGGTCCCCTCAGGGGGCTTTTGCCCTCTCAGTTCAGTTCAGCCACTGATGTTTGTACATTTGCTTTTTCCAGTTTTTTCAGTGGCTGCTGTTTTGTTTTTGGTTACACCAGAGAACTAATTTAGGTGGTAGAGGTCGTGTGATCTCAGGTGTTTTTGAAATTAGTAGAGTTGGTGCTTTTTTGGGTTTTTTTGGGATTGCAGTAAGTGCCCTTCCTATCCTTTTCTATTTAGTAAGTTTGGGCCCCAACGTTTGCTCATACTATTTTCTGTCTGTGTCAGTATTTCTTCTTGTCTAACCGCCATTACATGTTTGGGGGCTTTCTATGTTCTTTGGGGATCTGCTCCGGGGCAGATAGCTTTCCTCTTTCTATCGTTAGGTGTAGCTAGTTTCTCAGGCTGTGACGAGGCGTCTAGGACCAACGTAGGAACGCTCCACGGCTGCCTCTAGTTGTGGTGGTTAGTCAGGGTACTGCAATCTCATAGTTTCCAACTGCTCTGGTGTATTTCCTTTTTGCCTGCTCTCCTCAGCTACCAAATCATAAACACCTTAAATGGAAGACGCTTGGGACCACCAGAAGTCTTCCTAAACCTGGCCGTCCAGCCAATCTGAGCGATCATGGGAGAGGAGCCTTGGTGAGAGAAGTCAAGAAGAACCCCAAGATCACTGTGACTGAGCTCCACAGTTACAGTAGGGAGACGGGAGAAAGTTTCACAACTATCACTGCAGCCCTCCACCAGTCGGGCCTTTATGGCAGAGTGGTCCAACGGAAGCCTCACCTCAGGGCAAGACATAAGAAAGCCCACATAGCAGTTGATAAACAAAACACATGAAGTACTCCCAGACTATGAGAAATAAGATTCTCTGGTCTGATGAGACGAAGATAGAACTTTTTGGTAATAATTTTAAGCGGTATGTGGGGAGAAAACCAGGCACTGCTCATCACCTGCCCAGTACAATCCCAACAGTGAAACATGGTGGTGGCAGCATCATGCTATGAGGGTGTTTTTTAGCTGCAGGGACAGGACGACTGGTTGCAATTGAAGTAAATATGAATGCGGCCAAGTACAGAGATATCTTGGATGAAAACCTCTTTCAGAGTGATTTGGACCTCAGACTTGGCCGAAGGTTCATCTTCCAACAAGACAATGACCCCAAGCACAGGGCTAAAATAACAAAGGAGTGGCTTCAGAACAACTCTGTGACCATTCTTGACTGTCCCAGCCAAAGCCCTGACCTAAACCCAATTGAGCATCTCTGGAAAGACCTGAAAATGGCAGTTCACCGTCCAACCTGATGGAACTGGAGAGGATCTGCAAGGAAGAATGGCAGAGGATCCCCAAATCCAGGTGTGAAAAACTTGTTGCATCGTTCCCAAGAAGACTCATGGCTGTACTAGCTCAAAAGGGTGCTACTACTCAATACTGAGCAAAGGGTCTGAATACTTATGACCATGTGATATTTCAGTTTTTCTTTTTTAATAAATTTGCAAAAATTTCTATATTTCTGTGTAGCGCCGGCGTCCCTGCCCTCTGGCAGGCAGGGACGCTGTTCCCCTGCGCCAGCGTCCTCTGCCAGGCAGGGACGTCGCCCTCCTTACCCACGCTCGGCGTCCTCCTTCCGCCCTGCTGGGGTCGCGCGCTCCTTCCCTGCTGCTGGACTTAGGGCGCGCGCCCGCGCGCTCCCCCGCTCTTAAAGGGGCCGCGCGCATCTTTCAAAAAAGGTCCCCTTAATGGAGGTGCCCGAGCAATGTTGTTGCACTGTTTACTCTGCTTCAGCCCTCAGGTTCCGTTACCAGTTACCTGCCTGTCTCCTGCCAGTTTGCTGTCTGCTACCTGTCCGCAAGCCTACCTGGAGGTTCGGCCGTCACCGGTGGTGACCATCGGCTATTCCAGAGAATCTCGCCTGCTCACTTGGGGGCGCTCATCTGCCATCTGCCTGCAGACCTACCCGGAGGTTCAGACGTCACATGCGGTGACCATCGTCTATTCCAGAGACTCTCGCCTGCTCACTTGGGGGCGTTCATCTGCCATCTGCCTGCAGACCTACCCGGAGGTCCGGACGTCACATGCGGTGACCATCGTCTATTCCAGAGACTCTCGCCTGCTCACTTGGGGGCGTTCATCTGTCATCTGCCTGCTAGCCTACCGGGAGGCTCCACCATCTCAGGTCGTATATACCTGTCTGTCCTTCCAGAGACTGCCCCGGTCACTTGCCGTGACTACCTGCCTGTCCTTCCAGAGACTGCCCCGGTCACTTGCCGTGACTACCTGTCTGTCCTTCCAGAGACTGCCCCGGTCACTTGCCGTGACTACCTGCCTGTCCTTCCAGAGACTGCCCCGGTCACTTGCCGTGACTACCTGCCTGTCCCTCCAGAGACTGCCCCGGTCACTTGCCGTGACTACCTGCCCGTCTATCCAGAGACTGTCCCTGTCACTTGTCGTGACTTCCTGTCCGTCTCCCCGGGCGCCACCCGCTCCTTTACAAGGAAAGCCTCCTTGTATAATAAAGCTCAGAGGTTCCGCCTCCCAGACCCGTTACAGTTTGCTCGGGCCATGGAACCGGGTGGCACCCAAACCCCTTCACTCTCTGACCTGTGTCATGAACTGTCTCGTCAGAGGTCTCAACAGGAGTCCATCCTGGGTCATCTGCGGAATGTTAATTCCCGCCTGGACACCCTGACTACTTCACCAACAACCACCACTGGCGCCATGACTCGCAATCCGGCAGTTCCTTTGCTTACCAATTCCATGGTTTCCGTTCCTGGACCTCGACTTTCTGCTCCTCCACGGTTTGGAGGCGATCCTACTCTGGCTCGGGGTTTCATTAACCAGTGTACCCTGCATTTCGAACTCCTGGCTCACCAGTTTAACTCCGACCGGGCCAAAATTGCCTTCATTATGTCCCATCTCACCGGAGAGGCTCTGGCCTGGCTCAATCCTCTCTGGGAGAGAGAAGATCCTCTGGTGTCTGACCTGCCTGCTTTTCTCTCGGCCTTCCGGAAGGTATTCGACGAACCCGGACGGAAGACCTCCTCTGCATCATCTCTGTTGCGTCTCCGTCAGGGAAGTCTCACCGTGGGGCAATATGCCATACGGTTCCGTACCCTTGCCTCGGAGCTGGCCTGGGATAATGATGCTCTAATATCTGTCTTCTGGGAGGGTCTGTCCGGCCGTATTAAAGATGAACTTGCCGGTCGAGACATTCCAACCTCTCTCGATGACCTAATAACTCTGGCTAATCGAATTGATCTACGGTTCCAGGAACGCGCCAAAGAGGTCACCCGTGAGAGAAGGTTTCCTCGTCTAGCTCCTTCTTTTCAGAGACCTGTAACTCCTTCCGCTTCTCCCCAGGTACACACTTCTGAGCCTATGCAGGTCGACCAGACCAAGATGGTCAAAGCCCGTCAGGACTTACGCCGTGCCGAGGGGAGTTGCTTCTACTGTGGCAGTAAGGAGCACCGGATCCGTACCTGTCCGGAGAGGTCGGGAAACGCCTGTGTCTAGGTTCGCTCGGAGAGGTCAACCTAGACAAGAATAAATCCTCTTCATCTCTGCTGCTGTCAGTCTCAATTCTCCTCGGTGAGAACCGTTATTTCGAACAAGCCCAACTTGATTCTGGAGCAGCCGGGAATCTTGTTTCACAGGCTCTAGTAGAGAAATATCGCATTCCTACCAAACATCTGGTTGAACCAGTATCTGTTGCTGCTGTGGACGGAGGTCTCCTACCACGTCCCATCCAACTTATCACTGAAGCCATAACCCTGCAGGTGGGAATGTTGCATTCTGAGAGCATCTCGTTTCATGTCCTGCCTGGACTCTCTCATGCTTTCTTATTAGGTCTACCTTGGCTCCAAAAGCATGCACCCGTGCTCGACTGGCAGACTGGAGAGATCCGTCGCTGGGGACAGGACTGTCATAAAACGTGTTTGGTTCCTGTTCATCCCGTCCGTCCTTCTCCTACACCAACTAATCTACCAGGGCTCCCGATTCCATATTGGTCGTTCGCTGATGTCTTTAATAAAAAGGAGGCAGAGACATTACCCCCTCACAGACCTTATGATTGCCCGATCGACCTGCTACCCGGTACTACGCCTCTCCGTGGGCGTATTTACCCATTGTCGGCTGCTGAGACCAGGTCGATGTCCGAATATATCGAGGAGAATTTGGCCAAGGGATTCATCCGGAAATCTACCTCCCCAGCGGGAGCAGGTTTCTTCTTCGTAAAAAAGAAAGACGGCTCTCTCCGTCCCTGTATTGACTACAGAGGCCTAAACCTGATCACGGTGAAGAATAAGTACCCTCTTCCGCTCATTCCCGAATTGTTTGATCGTCTGAGGGGGGCTAGAATCTTCACCAAACTGGATCTTCGTGGAGCATATAACCTGGTCCGTATCCATCGGGAGATGAATGGAAGACGGCATTCAACACCCGGGACGGCCACTATGAGTATTTGGTGATGCCCTTTGGTCTCTGTAATGCTCCTGCAGTCTTTCAGGAGTTGGTCAATGACATCTTCCGGGACCTGCTCTACTCCTGCGTTGTGGTGTACCTAGACGACATCTTGGTCTTCTCTCCGGATCTCCAGTCGCACCGGAGGGATGTTCGTCAGGTTCTGCTCAGGCTTAGGCAGAATCACCTTTTCGCCAAATATGAGAAGTGTCTCTTTGAGCAGACCTCGCTTCCGTTTTTGGGTTACATCATTTCTCAGACAGGCCTAAGAATGGATCCGGAGAAGCTATCTGCCATCGAGAAATGGCCCCGACCGGAGGGATTGAAGGCCATTCAGCGGTTCCTGGGATTCGCCAATTATTACCGCCTCTTCATACCGCACTTCTCTTCCCGGACTGCTCCAATCTCCGCGCTCACCCGCAAGAATGCTAACCCCAAACAGTGGACGCCCGAAGCAGAGGAGGCCTTTCTTTCCTTAAAACAGGCCTTCTCTTCCGCTCCAGTGCTGCATTGCCCGGACGGCAACAAGCAGTTCTTCCTGGAGGTGGACGCTTCTTCTTCTGGAGCCGGAGCGGTACTGACTCAAAAGTCTTCTTCCGGGAGAATGGTATCTTGCGGCTTCTTCTCAAAACTCTTCTCCTCTTCTGAGCGCAATAATTCCATAGGAGACCGAGAGTTATTGGCCATCAAGCTGTCATTGGAGGAGTGGCGTTACCTACTCGAGGGGGCTCTTCATCCGGTAATCATTTACACTGACCACAAGAATCTGGCTTACCTCCAGCATGCCCAGAGACTTAACCCTCGCCAAGCCCAGTGGTCCTTGTTTTTTGCCCGCTTCGACTTTCTTTTACACTTTCGCCCAGCCGACAAGAACATCAAGGCGGATGCCTTGTCCCGGTCTTTCCTGGTGTCGGATCTCGAGGAGGAACCTAAACATATCATCGATCCCGCCAGAGTGATGCAGGTGGCTCCCGTGAGTCTAAATCGTCTCCCTCCTGGTAAGATGTTCGTATCGGTACCTGATCGGGAGAGGATCCTCCACTGGGGTCATTCGTCTAAACTAGCTGGCCACGCTGGTCAGAGAAAGACCCTCCAGCTCATTACCCGGCATTACTGGTGGCCTACCCTGCACAAGGATGTAATAGACTTTGTTTCTGCCTGTGCCTCCTGTGCCCGCAACAAAGTTCCGAGACACCTGCCTGCCGGCCGTCTTCTCCCGCTTCCTGTACCCGCTGCCCCCTGGCAGCATATAGCCATGGACTTCATAACGGATCTTCCCGTCTCTGCTGGTTGTACGGTCATTTGGGTGGTCGTTGACCGATTTTCCAAGATGGCTCACTTCATTCCCCTGCCAGGGCTTCCGTCTGCACCCGAGTTGGCTAAAGACTTTATCCGCCACATCTTCCGTCTTCATGGTCTGCCTCGTCACATTGTGTCGGATCGTGGGGTGCAGTTCACCTCACATTTCTGGAGAGCCACTTGTAAGTTGCTAGACGTCACCCTGGATTTCTCCTCCGCTTACCACCCACAGTCCAATGGTCAAGTCGAGCGAATCAATCAGATTCTGACCAGTTATCTCCGGCACTTCGTTAATGCCCACTATTCTGACTGGGTGGATCTCCTGCCTTGGGCCGAATTTTCGTACAACAATCACGAGAGCGAATCTTCCTCCAAATCTCCGTTTCTTGTAGTCTTCGGTCAACATCCTCGGATCCCTGTACCTATTTCCATCTCTGTGGACAATCCAGCTGCGGAATCCCTGGTTAACGAATTCTCCTCCATATGGGAGAGTACCCGGTCCGCACTCATTCTGTCATCCGAGCGCATGAAGAGACATGCTGACAAGAAACGTCTGGATCCCCCTCAATTCCGTCCTGGGGATAAGGTCTGGCTCTCGTCCAAGTATGTTCGGCTCAAGATTCCTTCCTACAAGTTAGGTCCTCGGTTCATCGGTCCTCTGGAGATCATCAGTCAGATCAACCCAGTGTCCTATAAATTGAAACTCCCGGCCAATTTGCGGATTCCTAACTCCTTCCATGTATCTCTCCTCAAACCGGTGGTACTTAACTCTTTTGTCAAGTCTACAGGTACACCTCCTGCTCCACTGTCTGCTGAGAACGAATTTGAGGTAGAGAACATTTTGGCCACCAAAAGGGTAGGAAGAAAGACCTATTTTCTGGTGGATTGGAAGGGGTTTGGTCCTGAGGAGAGAACGTGGGAGCCTCGGGAGAACATCCATGCCCCTCTCATCCTAGCTAAATTTCTTTCTGGCCTAAAAAAGGGGGGGCCTAAAGGGTGGGGTACTGTAGCGCCGGCGTCCCTGCCCTCTGCCAGGCAGGGACGCTGTTCCCCTGCGCCAGCGTCCTCTGCCAGGCAGGGACGTCGCCCTCCTTACCCACGCTCGGCATCCTCCTTCCGCCCTGCTGGGGTCGCGCGCTCCTTCCCTGCTGCTGGACTTAGGGCGCGCGCCCGCGCGCTCCCCCGCTCTTAAAGGGGCCGCGCGCATCTTTCAAAAAAGGTCCCCGGCCAATGCCGGAGGACTCCACCCTATATAAAGTACTCCCTCCTTAATGGAGGTGCCCGAGCAATGTTGTTGCACTGTTTACTCTGCTTCAGCCCTCAGGTTCCGTTACCAGTTACCTGCCTGTCTCCTGCCAGTTTGCTGTCTGCTACCTGTCCGCAAGCCTACCTGGAGGTTCGGCCATCACCGGTGGTGACCATCGGCTATTCCAGAGAATCTCGCCTGCTCACTTGGGGGCGCTCATCTGCCATCTGCCTGCAGACCTACCCGGAGGTTCGGACGTCACATGCGGTGACCATCGTCTATTCCAGAGACTCTCGCCTGCTCACTTGGGGGCGTTCATCTGTCATCTGCCTGCAGACCTACCCGGAGGTCCGGACGTCACATGCGGTGACCATCGTCTATTCCAGAGACTCTCGCCTGCTCACTTGGGGGCGTTCATCTGTCATCTGCCTGCTAGCCTACCGGTAGGCTCCACCATCTCAGGTCGTATATACCTGTCTGTCCTTCCAGAGACTGCCCCGGTCACTTGCCGTGACTACCTGCCTGTCCTTCCAGAGACTGCCCCGGTCACTTGCCGTGACTACCTGTCTGTCCTTCCAGAGACTGCCCCGGTCACTTGCCGTGACTACCTGCCTGTCCTTCCAGAGACTGCCCCGGTCACTTGCCGTGACTACCTGCCTGTCCCTCCAGAGACTGCCCCGGTCACTTGCCGTGACTACCTGCCCGTCTATCCAGAGACTGTCCCTGTCACTTGTCGTGACTTCCTGTCCGTCTCCCCGGGCGCCACCCGCTCCTTTACAAGGAAAGCCTCCTTGTATAATAAAGCTCAGAGGTTCCGCCTCCCAGACCCGTTACATTCTGTTTTTTTCAGTAAATATGGGGTACAGAGTGTACATTAATGAGAAAAAATGAACTTTTTGCAATGACCAAATAGCTGCAATGAAACAAAGACTGAAAACATTTAAAGTGGATACTTTCCGAACCCACTCTATCTATCTTTCTGTCTATCTATCTATGTTTTGAAAAATATTTCCCTTGAAAACCATGTACAAATGACTAAGGCTACTTTCACACTTGCGTTTTTTTGTGCTGCGTTTCGAGCGCACATGAAGCGCATTAAAAAAAACGCATGCAAACGCTTGTAAACGCTGCGATATTTATTCGCATCAGCATGCGCATTTCGACAAAAAAACGCAGCGTTTGTCTGCGATTTCATGCGTTTTTGCATGCGTTTGCGTTTTTTTTGGCGCATGCGTTGTCTATGTGTCACATTTTTATCATCTCTGTCTCTATCATCTGTCTCCATCATCTCTGTCTCCATCATCTCTGTCTCCATCATCTCTGTCTGTCTCCATCATCTCTGTCTCCATCATCTCTGTCTCCATCATCTCTGTCTGTCTCAATCATCTCTGTCTCCATCATCTCTGTCTGTCTCCATCATCTCTGTCTGTCTCCATCATCTCTGTCTCCATCATCTCTGTCTGTCTCCATCATCTCTGTCTGTCTCCATCATCTCTGGCTCCATTATTTACAGAAAAATCGCGTGCGTGCAAAAGCGCTGACAAGCGCAAAGCCATGCGCACGCCAGCGCCCCCATAGACTGCAATGTTATTTTTTGTGCATAGCATGCGCACAAGTGCGCACGCGGTTTTTTAAAGCGGTTGACCGAAAAAAAAAATGCATCATGTAGCGTCTAGCGCGTATGGGCGCACACCGGGAAAATGCGCAGCGCACGACAAACGCACATGAACGCGTGCAAGCGTTAGACCCTGCGCCCGCCATGTTAAAGATAGGGGAACATTGCGCATACGTCCGATAGCGCAAGAAGCGCTGCGCAAAAAACCGCAAGTGTGAAAGTAGCCTTAGAGAATTTCTCTATGTAAAAGCTCATGTTAAAATCGCATTGCAGTCGGATAGCAATCACACTGCATTCAGAAGTAAATCGAATTGTACTCGCATAAAAAATGCATGACACTTGCATTACGCTCATCCGACTCTCCTGCATCAAAATCAGACCGATTTTTAAAATCGCTAGTGTGACTCCAACCTACGTTCTGCTAACAGCAGTATTACTATTGATTATAATTAGCCTGAACAAGGGTTGTTGTTGTTGTACTTAAAGGGCACCTGTCACCAGGAATAACGCTGTAAACCTGCAGAAATGGGGTTAATCTGCAGGGTAATAGCGTTATGTTGCAGTCTGGCGCATGCACACAGCCAAATGCAGCGGGAAGAAAATGATCTTTATTCTCTCCACCAGCATTCGGTATTAGTCATGGAGGTGGGGGTGCCACGGGTTCAGTCACCTTTTTGACTATACAGAGCGGCCACTGTAGCTGTGCCCCGGCCCTGACTGACACTGGCTCTACATTGCGGCTCAGCTGTCAGTCAGGGATGGGAGCGCAGTTACAGCGGCCACTCTGTATACCCAGAGCGTGACTGAACTCGCGGCGCCCCCACCTCTGTGACTGAGTACCGAATGCTGGTGGGTAGAATAAAGATCATTTTCTACCCGCTGCATCATATATGGGGGACAGGATGTTTTACAAATACTGGACCAGTTTGATTGGCAAGAAGGATTTGATTTGACTACAATCGAAGTCAAGAGCCTGTACACCCACATCACACAGGATGCCAGTGGTGTACAGGCAGCAAGGCATCGATTGCAGGACAAAATACAGAGGGCGAACTACTGAACTTTATATGTACACTGTTTTTCATAACTCCTTTTAATTTGCTGAATACTGGTATACCCAGGCAGGTGGTACTGCAATGGGTACGCCAGTGAACCCAACTTCCTAAATATATATTTTTTGGGTATTTTGCAATGTGACCATATGACCTTAGATTAAAAAAGCACAAAATAATGTGCCAATGTTGAGAGCCACTCTTTTTTTTTTCTTTTTTTTTATACACTCGTAATTTTTGAAGATTGTATTGCTGCAGAATTGAGTACCATCACGTCTGGCATTCTCTTCTAACCAGCATTGCATACTGTAGTGGTGTATACTTGCAACAAAGCCTGTCTGCTGATATTTTAAAATGTACTAAAGCTGATCATAGACACTAGATGTCTGGATTTTCTCACAATTTTACTGTTATGGAGACTGCTTGCTAGAATTAGGACCCATCAGGTTGGATTTATACAGGAGACCTGCTATTATGTCATTTTTGGTTTTTATGTTTCGGTACTTTATGATTTCTGTTCCAAGTCATTCCACACGATGTCTACATCTGTCTTTGACTTTAACAATTTTTGTTCTAGGGTAAAGATCTGCCTCATATTAATACTGCAGAGACATATGTGAGGGGTGATGAGCGGTGTAAAGAGGAGATTCCTACACATAACCGCATAGGTGAGTAGTAGCCTTAGTCTCAGATTCAACTCAGTCAGTGGCTATAGGATTTATTTATGTATTGAATATTTTTAGTGTTTGTTATACAGAGCTTTTCTTGTGCATTTTACACTTAAAGATTTAGTGTCAAAATGTGTTTTTTATTTTTAGACAATATTTTCTTGCCATAATTGCGTCTCAGTTGCTGCAGAATTTCATACTTAAAGTCTAGAAGACTGATAAGTAGCAGCACAAATATACATAACAACATCATGTTCAAAAGTAGCTATAGAATTTTTCTGCCATGTAGGACTAGTAAAGGATCTATCGTGGAATTTAACAAGAGAGAGGGAGTGGTAAAACACCACAAAACCACGACCACAGATCCAATATAATGTAAAAATACAAAACTTTATTTAGGCACAAAAGAGACACAAGAAAATTGCAAATGACATACACAAGGTATTGCAGGAAACAGTGCCACATGGAAAGACACACACCTCGCCGAGAACCCAAAAGGACACAAGGTCAATAATACAAAATTACACAATATATGCACAACAATGGAAAAATAATTATACCTATAACATATATGTACATATCTATATGTGGATCAAGAAAAGGGAATATTACCCATATATCTATGTATACGCATGTCTATTTATATACATTATTAATATTTTGGCCACACCAACCTATAGGCATTATAATGGCAGGTATACATATAACAAAGATAGTCAGTTTATTTAATGATGGTATACCTAGTTCATATATAAAGAGGCGGGAGAGGGCAATTCAGTCAAAACATATAGATAGATGGATAATTAAATACCCAAACCCCAAATTATATAGGTGCCATACATTTAGGTAAAAAGGATGCAAAAGACCATACCAATGACACCTAAATGAACAATGAACCTAAAGCCGCCTAAGGCTGGTACATACATCTTCATAGGAACATAAGAACCAAACTAGATCAGATGCAACAATAGTGTGCAAAAAGCCACAAAGTATAGAAAAGACCAAGCCATACTTAGATAGTGAGACCGGGGTTCTAGTGGCGTGTCCAAGGGACCCAGCGTGGGGTGCGTCTGCCCCGACGCACGTTTCGGAAAACTCCTTCGTCAGGGGGCGTGGCCAGAACAGGAGCACTCAGTCTTAAAACCCCCTCCAACCGGAAGTGGTTGATCGTGAACCGGATGTGACGCATCCAGCACCATGACACCGAGAGACGCCGAGCCGCACCGACGTCACGCGCCAGGAAGCAACGGACCAGTGGGTCCATGGCAACCGGACGCTGATAGACGCCGGAGGCGGCACGGCCCGCCCGGGCAGGAGCTGCATGCGTACAGACCACGATCACCACCAGACGCAGAAGACGGTGAAACAGGACCATATGTGAGAAATTCCCACAGAGGTGCATAGACCATAAACCCACAAATGTCCTGAGGAAAATATCGAAAAAGACAGATATATAACGAAAATAAACGAATATGTTAAACATACAGTAGCAATCACCAGAATGGGTATAGAATATAATGACATCATATTCATATCATATCCCACGTATTAATAGATAAACATAGATCATATAGGAGGGAAGCCTAGCGATAGAATGATGTCTATAAAGATGTAACATATATATATAATGATAATGCTAATACAGCACATCAGAACCCATATATCTAATCAAAGCTTACATATGTATACATATCTCAAAAAAACAAAACAAAACAAAAATAAAACACGTATTAGACATACAGAAAAAAATAATAAATAATAAACACAAATATTATCATATATAAACAATATATAGTAGCCGGAGCACAGGATTCAGATGGTCAAAGCCACCAGTGAGAGTCGCTGGATAACCATGTAATGGATGATGCAAACCGGTTCAATATAGATGTGGAATACATGTTCAGTTTCATAGCACATTCCAGTATTATACTCCATCAAGATGAAGAAATCCAATGGGAGGAAGGATAAATAAACATATTAATCCTAAAATTAAAAAATAAAAGATAACGTTAAAACCCGTAAAAGCCACCATGTGGCACAGGAAACCACACAAACCAGCAGTGTAGAGAAAAGGCGACCGAAAATACAAGAAAGGATCACAGGAATGCGGCAAAATTGAAATTCTCATTCAAGCCGCATGGATGGACTGAATTAAGTGTCCAAATCCACCTAGATTCAAGTTGGGCCAATCGTTTAGAGATATTCCCCCCCCCGTATGTTCACATCTAGACAGTCATTGCCCTTGACACGTAGCAATCTACCGTTGCACTGATGGTGGATCTTAAAATGTCTGGGTATCGTCTTCAGAACACTCGGGTCAGTCTCTGAGGCTGCCGCCTCTATCCCCAGCACGTGCTCCCTGATCCTGATCTTTAATTGACGTGTTGTGAGTCCCACATAGATCAGGGAGCACGGGCAGGTGGCATAATATATTACGTTCTTAGTTGTACAGGTAATATATTTATCAACTTTGAACGTCTGTTTTCCAGTGGAGTCAACAAAAGTATTACTCCGATCTAGATTGGCACAAGCCACACATTGGCCGCATTTAAAGCAACCCTTACGTCTATCACCCAAATCAAGGAATGTCCTTGGGGATTTATCAACATAATGGCTCCGAGTCAAAAAACCTCTCAAATTCTTAGACCTCCTATAGGTGATCAAGGGTCTATTGGGGATGATTTTATTCAAAATAGGGTCGGTCTGTAGTATAGGCCATGCTTTCGTCATGAGTTTTCTAATAGTATCAGATTGGGCATTAAATGTGGTAATAAATCTCACTTGGTCCATTTTAGAAGGGCCCATCTCGGATTTGTATAGCAGAGAAGTTCTATGACTATATTTAGCCCGATTATAGGCTTTTTTAATACTTCTGTTACTATACCCTCGCTCTGAAAACCGTCGCTTCAAGTCATCTGCCTGTCTCTCATATTCCACCTCTGTGGAGCAGATCCGGCGGAGTCTCAGAAACTGGCCCACTGGTATTGCGTGGATCATGTGCGAGGGGTGTGAGGAGGAGGCATGCAAAAGCGCATTAGTTGCGGTGGGTTTTCTAAAAATGCTTGTTTCGATCACATGATTGGCGTCTCTACTCAGCAGCACGTCCAGAAATTCGATCTGATTGGAATCGTATTTAAAAGTAAGACGAATATTAAGGTCGTTGTTATTGATTTGTTTGAAAAAATCTTCAAGAGCAGCACTGGAATCCTGCCAGATCAGCAGAATATCGTCTATGTACCGCGTCCAAAAGGGGACGCGGTCCATAGTACACTGCTGATCTGACAGGAGGAGGTCCCTTTCCCACAGACCCAGGAACAGATTAGCATAGGAGGGCGCAAAGGCCGCTCCCATGGCTGTTCCCTGGGTCTGCAGGAAAAAGGACCCCTTAAAAACAAAAAAATTATGAGTCAAAGTAAACTCTAAAATTTCAAGTAAAAAAATCCTCATATCAGGGGAGATGCTGGAAGAATGCAGAAAGAAATTAACAGCGCGTAGTCCATCACTGTGCTTTATACTTGTGTACAGAGATTCTACGTCTGCTGTAACAAGGAGCGACTCCGCCTCCAGAACTAGACCATCGACTCTGCGCAGAAGTTGGTTGGTATCCTTTAAAAAGGAAGGTAGAATTTCCACCAAAGGCTGCAACATAGAGTCGATCCAAAGATTCACACGCTCCAGGAAGTTCCCACAATCAGAAACTATTGGTCGACCCGGAGGAGTGATCGAATTCTTATGAACCTTTGGCAGGAGATAAAATGTAGATATGGTAGGTTCATCAACAACCAAGGCTGCACCCAATTCCTTAGTAATAGTGCCAGCTGCAGTAGCCCTCTTAATTATCTCCCTGAGTTGTCCATCAAATGCGGACAAGGGGTTATATGTCAATCTTTTATAGCAATTAGGATCATTCAACTGCCGAAAGGCCTCCTTTTCATACAAATTATTGAGCCAAAGGACCACATTACCCCCCTTGTCCGCAGGTTTGATGACAACATCAGGGAGATCCCGCAAGGTTTGAAGCCGTGTACGTTCCTCCTTAGTTAGATTATCACGTCGAATGAAATGCGGAATTTTCATGATATCATTAGATATCACTTTTACAAATAATTCAATAGCACTACAGCTGGATAGGGGAGGGAACCGCCTGGAGCGTGGACGAATCGATGGGGGAAGCTTACCTCCTTCTGGAGTGTTATGCTCTTCTGCTAATTCCTCCAACATCCTTAGTGCAAATTGCTCTTCTTCTATAGGAAACAAATTATAAGTATCTTTATTAAGAAAAAAACGCTTCAATAACAACGACCGTGCAAATATATGAACGTCTTTAATGGTAGAGAAAGTGTCCATGCCAGCCACCGGGGAGAAAGACAAGCCCTTATTCAACAAAGAGTAATCAGCTCCCGTGAGGGTATGATTACTAAGATAAATTACCTTTTTATCAGCTTGTACATCCCCATAGGGCTGACCCTTCTGTCTCCTATACGGGTGATAATTTTGATTTCTCTGCCTCTTATTTCCAGTACGTGTAGTCATAGATGTAGAGGAGATATCAGATTGAGCACTGAGAGACGACACTGAGACATTAGAAAAAGAGCGCTGCATCGGCTGGGAGGTGTTACGGTATTAGATTTCCTCCAGAAGTGCACGCTATTCTGTTGATAATCTCTCATGTCCCGATTAAATTTAGAAGACTGTGTATCATTGATTCTTTTAACACATTCATTAAGACATTTATCCAATTTATTCTCATAAAGTTGTAGCCGTTCAGTAGAGACCCCAGACTGTAATTCAGATAGAGAAGCATCTATCTCCTTATCCAATTCCTCAATGGATTTTTTATTAAGATCAACCAGTAGCTGCATCAGAGTGTTAGAGCAACTGTTGCATGCCTCCTCCCAAAGTTTAACGAATGCCTGATCTTCAACAGGAAAAGTCGGTGATACTCTAACCCTCAAACCTCTAGGTATCATATTCCTTGTGATATATTTTTCTAAAAAAGCCCGATTCCACCATAACTTAGTACGTTTAAGAATGGAAAATTGTATGGAATCAAATATCTCATCATATTTTCGGTCGCCAGATCCCAGACCACTAGTGCTGTCACCACAAAACACCTGGTCCATTTGTCCCAGCCAGGATTTTTCCTTGGCTCTATAGTCCATAATAACAGTCGGAAGGCCTGTGCAAAACACAGAAAAAGAATTAAAGTCTAGAAGACTGATAAGTAGCAGCACAAATATACACAACAACATCATGTTCAAAAGTAGCTATAGAATTTTTCTGCCATGTAGGACTAGTAAAGGATCTATCGTGGAATTTAACAAGAGAGAGGGAGTGGTAAAACACCACAAAACCACGACCACAGATCCAATATAATGTAAAAATACAAAACTTTATTTAGGCACAAAAGAGACACAAGAAAATTGCAAATGACATACACAAGGTATTGCAGGAAACAGTGCCACATGGAAAGACTTTCATACTTGTGGATCGTGGAGCCACTGCTCTATGGGCTAGGCTTACCCTGGAGGAGCGTGGCTAAGGGGCTACCTGATTTTCGCTGGAGCTCCTTATGGTGGAGTTACGCATGAGCAACCAGTAGCCGCCTGGTATCACACCATGGTCAGTCCCCGGTACTATGGCAGCTGACCCCAAGGGTCAGGATCACAGTCATGAACTCTTGAGTCCAAGACAGGATGGACACTGATGCTGCTTCGGGTACCGAGGGAGCGGTTGCAGATTTAGGTACCGCCTGAGCGGTTTCAGGTTTGGTTACAGCCGGAGGGGTTTTAGGCTTAGGTACTGCCACAATGTTTTTAAGTTCAGGTACCGCCAGAGTGGTTTCAGGTTTAGGTACAGCCACAGCGGTTACAGGACAGATATAGCAATAGGTGGAGATTGGACGGGTTCAACAACAGGGTCAGGTTCTAACAGGACATGTTTAGAAACGGGTTCAGAATAGACGGTTTCAGGGACAGGTTCAGGGAAAACAGATACAACAATAGGTTAAGGTTCAGACTGGGACAGGTTTAACAATGAGTTCAGACTAGAACCGGTTCAGGAATAGCTTCAGGCTCCTGACCGCAAACTAGCGAGTACAAACTCAAACTAAACACTAAAGAGGACGTTATACAGGCATCTCCTTACAGGGGAGGATGCCTTAAGTACTAGATGCCTCCTAGCTATTGGCTATGGACTAACCCAGAGTGCTTGCACTGCCCCTTTAAAATGCATGGAGCGCTCCTCGCTTCTTAAAGGGGCAGCGAGAGACGTGTGCACCATGTGTAGACCCTGTAAGAAGGATGCGTGGCGATGAGTATGTCCGCTTCCATGCCGGGAGCACAGAGAGGGACCTTGCAGGGATGCCTGAATTGGTGTTACACAGAGATACTTCTGTATTCAAAGTCCTATCCATCACAGGACATTAAGTTCAGTGGATGCCTTTAAATATACTTTTGAAGATGATTAGTGTCAGAAACTTCTGATACAGAACAATATAGGAGAAAATGGAGGACAGGGGTGCTGCTGATAATGAACTTCCAAAGAATAAAAGATGCAGTCATTAAGCAATAAGACATTGTCTACACATTACGATACTGAATTGGCATCTTCATCAGGCCAAACACCAGTTCAGAATCAAAACAGGTAGCCTGAATCGTTCAATAAAGGAGCCTTAGAAAGGAATTCCAGCATCCAAATCATAAAAACTCATTTTATTTTAGAAAATACACATAGACGATGTGTATGCCGCTCGATTTTTTACAGATCTCAAAGGAAACTCAAAATTTCATCAGCTAAGTACAGTAAATTGGCAGCCAGAACCATCAGAATAGATATATAGAGCAGATCGAATAGCTAAATGTCCTGTTCATATATAATGTCACAAGCTCCCCTATATATAATAAACTTGCACGCTTTAGTGCCTTTCATGTTGCACTAAAGGGTGTTTAGTCTTATTCAACCTATTTAAAAAAAAATACTTGGGATTCCCCCTATTTTTTGTAACCAGCAAATGTAAAGGAGACAGCTGTGGGCTTATATTAACAGATTGGGAAAGTCCCGGGTTATTGTGCCTTAACCAGCCTAAAATACCAGCCTGCAGCCACCCACAAATTGGCGCATCACGAGATGCACCAATTCTGGTGCTTTGTCTGGCTTTTTCCGATTGCCCTGATGCGGTGGCAATCAGAGTAATGGTAGTTGATGTCAGCTGTGCTCTGTCAAAAATCACAGCTGCCATCAAGCCCTGGGGTTAGTAATGGACCCCATTATAAACCCATTATTGAAAAATAAAAACACACACAGAAACTAAATCTTTATTTGAATAAAGACCCCCCCACAATATCCCGCAATTACCAATATATTACAAAAATAAAAATTAAAAAAAAAAATCCTCACAGGTCCGCCGTAGTCCCTTGTTCATCAATTTATTACCAAAATTTTTCCCAAGAAGGTCTGCCGTAGTCCAAGTTCCTCAAATCTCGCTCCGCGACTGCGAATAGTAGTAAAGTGAACGCTATTCACAGATGCTGGGTAGTGATGAGCAGAGCCGCGGGAGCAAGTGACACTTATGAGCATTGTCTTTAGTACACAGCACCTCTGAATAGTTGTACTTCACTGATATTCACAGGCGCCGAAGCCAGTTTCGGGGAACATGGACTACGACTGAGGAGCTTCGTGGGGACATTTTTGGTAATAAATTGGTGAACGAGGGACTGTATGGGGGAGACTTTATTTGAATAAAGTATTTTTTCTGTGTTTTAACCTCTTCCTGACTGCCCACGATAGATAAACGTCGGCGCTTGCTGGGCTCTGTGCAGCGCCAACGTTTATAAACGGTGGGTGGTCTCGCAGCGCTCTGGACCCCCATGGTCCTGCAAACGCTGCGATTCCTGTGCAGAGCGGTTGCTCTGACAGGTGACATCATCGGGACGTGATTAGATCACGACATTTAGAAGATAGCAGAGGGAGACCACTACTATACTCGCCTCTCTGACGCCCCCCGTGATGAGATCTGATCACATCATGGGGGATCTCGCGTTGTCCTGGCAGCAGGAGGTCATGTGATGACCTCCGGGTCTTCCAGCTACTGTGGCTTGTTAGGTGGCTTGAGTCTAAAAAGCGATCTGCCTGTGCAACACTGACAGGTCTCACACAATGCATTACTTGTGTATTGCATTGTATAAGACCAGTGATCAGACAAAAATTGAAGTCTCATACAGGAATTAAGTAAAAAAGTAAAAAAAAAAAAAGTAAAAAAAGTTTTAAAACTATTTAAAAAAAAATAAAATAAATTAAAAGAAAAAAAATATAATATAAATATAATATATATAAATAATTTTATTTCTATAGCGCCAACATATTCCGCAGCACTTTACATTAGAGAGGGGACTTGTACATGCAATAGACAATACAGCATAACAATAAACACAGATCAAAATTGATACCAAGAGAAATGAAGGCCCTGCTCGCAAGCTTACATTAATATATATATATATATATACAGTATACATATGCTGTATATATAATATATATATGTGTGTGTATATATATATATTGTATTAAAAACAAAAAAAGTACACATATTTGGCATCGCTGCATCCGGAACGAGCCAACCTATAAACCAGTCACACTTGTTCACTCCGTAAAAAAAAATGAGCAAAAACCTTTAATTTTTCATCGTACCGCCAAACAAAAAGTAGAATAAAACACAATCAAAAAGTCAAATCAAAATAAATATGGTAGCTATGATCTTGTCCCGCAAAAAAACAAGCTGTCATAAAGCTCTAAAAGTGGAAAAATAAAAAAGTTATAGCTTTCAGAATAAAAACAAAAACAATTATTTTTTCTATAAAATAGTTTTTATTGTGAAAAAGCGGCAAAACATAAAATAAATATATAAATGTGGTATGCTGTAATCGTACTGACCCGAAGAATAAAGCTGTCTTATTAATTTTACTACACACGAACGTCATTAAAAAAATAAATACATAAAACACAATTCCTGAATTCCTGGTGTTTGATCATTCTGTCTACCAAAAATCAGAATGGAAAGCAATCAAAAAATTTCATGTGCCCGAAAATGGTACCAATAAAAACATCAGCTCAACCCCCAAAAAACAAGCCGTCACATGACTCTGTGGGCCAAATTATGGAAAAATTATAGCTCTCAAAATATAGTGATGCAAAAACTTGTTTTTGCAATAAAAAGCATCTTTTAATGTGTGACAGCAGCCAAACATAAAAACCCGATATAAATCTGGTATCGCTGTAATCGCATCGACCCGAAGAATAAATTCTCCTAATCACTTATATTCCATGAAGAACGGCGTAAAAGATAAATAAAAGCAATTCTTCACATGCTGTTGATTTTTTTCATTCTGCCTCCCAAAGATCGCAGTAAGGCTTGGCGCAAATTTATCCTGCGCACTGCGCTGAGCACTTACATCGGGGTTTCCGTGTAAATCTCTGAAATAGGTGATTCAGACGGAACCTCCAGCGGAAGATTCCCCATAATAAGGCAGATGGAGGCATTGTGGACATCATAAGGCTGTGTCCGTCTTTTTAGTCATACATAAAAGCGCAATCAGCCAGTTTTGTGCACCTGTGAAAATAAGGACAACGCTGAGCAGAGGCCAGACGAAGTCCAGAGTAACTCTGCTGCTTCATTATAGTGAATGGCTCGAGGGTTTCATCTGTCACGTCACTCAGAGATTTTGTTGGAAACCTCAAAGTAAGTGCTGTTCGTAGAGCGCCAAATACATGTGATCCCAAAAGTTATGTAAAAATATTCCCAATAAAAGCTTCAACTCATTCCACAAAAAAAAGTCCTCACTCAGGTTCGTCATCTGTTAATGGAAATATAGGGGTTTTCACATTACTGGTAGCACGAAGGCTCTGGAAAAACGAAATGGCTCCTCACCTGCCAAAAGAAATTCTGCACTCCCAAATTCAAATGCCCCTCTCCCTTCTGAGCCCCACAGTGTATCTAAACCACATATATCGTCCACATGTTTAGCATACATGTTTGTGAATCGCTTGAGGGTTAAACATACTACTCCACTAGATGAATTCCTTGAGAGGTATAGTTTACAAAATGGGATCACCTGTGGGGGTTTCTGCTGTTTTGGCATGTCAGTGGCACATCAAATCTCACATGGTATCTGCAACCTATTGCAGCCAAAATAGCGCTCATTCTCTTTCCAGCCCTACCATGCGCCCAAACAGTCGTTTTTCAACAAATATGGGGTACCTACTTTGGAAAAATTGCACAACAAATTTTGGCATCCCTTTTCTCCTGCTACCATTGTGAAAATTTAAAAAATGGGGCTGAAACAACAACGTGTTTTTTGATTTAACGTTTTAAAATTCTGTGAAGCCCCTTAAGTTTCAAGGTGCTCGGGGGGCGTGTCCTAGCTGGCCATGTGAGTGGACGCATAGGAGAGAGCTCCGGCTGCCATTTATGCTTTAATCCTGTGCAGGCACCGCTGCAAGCAATAAATTGTGCCATACCTGCTGGCTGAAGGTCCCGGGAGCTGAGGGGGGCTGTTTGGAGGCCCAGTGGAGGAAGAGATGACCCGAAGGAGGCAGAAGGACGCGGGTGTAGGAGATACTGGCACTATCCAAGATGGCGCCGCAGCCAGGGAAGACGCTGAAAAAGCTAACGCTGCATGTCAGCGGCGTATGGAGGCTGCTGCAAAGCTAAGACAGTTTGCCCGGGTGGAAGGAGTTGAGGAGACAGAGACACCAGGAGGAGGAAGCAGTCCCTGGAGGGAGAATGAGGTAAAGAAGAGGGCAGGGGGAGGCAGCATGGTGGTGGAAATAGGAGTTGCAAAAGAAGTGATATCGGGAGGAGAGTTGACCCTGAGGGACGTCTTTATATTAGTTTCCTCATGTAAGCATTCTTTAAATGCTTTAACCCTTCAGGTGCAAGAAGTTAAAGAGGAAATGACACATATAAATGCTGCCCTACAGAAGGTGGACAAACGCAGGGGTGTAGTGGAGGAGAGGGTGAGCACTACAGAAGATCATGTAGTAAAGTTGCAAAAGGCAGAGAAAAAGCTTGCTCAAGTGATGTCAGAACTGGCTGCAAAAAAATGAGGATTTGGAAAATAGATCCAGAGGAAATAATCTACGTATAGTGGGTCTACCGGAAAAAACGGAGGGGAAAAATCCTACTGAGTTCATTGAACGCTGGCTGAGGAAGAAAATTGGAGTTGAGATGCTGACAAAAATTTTTGCTGTTGAGAGAGCTCATAAGATCCCACCGCAGCCCCCTGCTCCTGGAGCTAAACCCCGTACTATGCCTGCCAAAATACTGAACTATAGGGACAGAGACGTGCTCAGGAAGGCCAGAGAAATGGAGGATCTAACTGTTGATGTACAGAGGATTGCCATTTATCCGGATTATTCCGCTGCAGTTCAGAAACAGAGAATAAAGTTTACTGGGGTCAAGAGACGACTGAGGGAGTTGGGGGTGCAATACTCCATGTTGTTCCCTGCGAGGCTACAGGTGGTGGCTTTTGACAAAGTTCGTTTTTTCCTGACACCAGAGGACGCTACCCAGTGGATTGACATTAATGCTAAGAAAATACAAGCCATAGGGGACTGAGAGTCCATGGTGACCCGGATACGGGATATTTGTCTATATCTGGAATAGAAGAATTGTGTATATTATATACCTGTTCAATGCTGGTGCTGTTTTCAACTTTGGAAGTGTTGAGTTTGGCCAGGTTTTTTGATTGGCCAGACGGTGCAGCAATAAATAATATGGAGGGAGGAGGAAGGCTTAAAATGGTGTACTGCAAATGTGTACTGTAATTTCTTTACTTAGTCATATGTTCTGCAATGTTTCATGCAATGTAAAGAGATGTGGTTTAATGGTGGCGGGAGGGGAAAGTAAATTACGAGAGAGTGTTTGCAATGGGCAGAGGAGCCCCGCTCTCCATGAGAGGAAGAAGCTTTAGTTGTGGGGGGACAGCGGTGGGAGTTGGGACTTAAAAGGGTGGGGGGATTAGACAGCACGTATTAGGGAGAGAGGATACTCTGATGAATGATGAGCGATGTGATGGGGGGACCATATTAAAATATTGAGTTGGAATGTGAGAGGCCTAGCGGATAAGACCAGACGGGCGGCAGCTCTACAGTATGCTCGAGATCAAAGGGCCTCAATGATTTGCCTGCTTGAGACACACCTGGTGCGTGAGAAGGTTGATGTTTTACGTAGGTGCTGGATACAAAAAGCGTATCATTCTACCTTTTCTACGTATTCGAGGGGACTGTCAGTACTGGTCTCTGCGGGTGTGCGCTATGAAGAGGTGGAGGTGTATGTTGATGCGGATGGTCAATATGTGGTGGTGAAATGTAAATTGTTTGGGGTGTTGCTGTGTGTAGTGGCTATGTACATTCCTCCTTCTTACTCCAGCAAGAAAATTAGAGAAGTGTTGGAGGTGGTGGGTTGTGGGGGCTCGATACCGCTGTTAATTATTGGGAACCTTAACAATATATGTGATGATTTCTGGGACAGGAATAAAAGCATTCAGAATAGGTCCGAGGGTCATGTTACTGCTTTCGGTATATATATTCGGGAAATTGGTATGATTGATTTATGGAGAGTACGACATGTGGGGGAGAGGGGGTACTCTTGTTATTCACCGGCTCAAGATACCCTATCTAGAATAGATATGGCTCTAGGTAATGGGATGTTAGACACAGTGGTAGGGGACGTGAGGTACCTGCCACGGGCTTTCTCAGATCACAGTCCGATTGAGGTAGAGTTACGACCGACGGGAACACAAGCCATGTGTAGGGGAGAGTGGAAAATTCACCCTAACTGGTTGCATAGTGTGGATCTAGAGATCATACAACGAGAGGTAGAGTAATTTTTTGAGCTCAATGATGGGAGTGCGGATATATCCACTATATGGGAGGCAATGAAAGCGTATCTGAGAGGTTTGCTGTTTAGAGATATTAGTAGATGTAAGCGGCGGGCTAAACATGCAGAGAAAGCAGCGGTGGAAAGTCTAAGAGGTGTGGAAGATGAGATGGCTATACTTGGTACCCCTGAGGCTGGGAAACGGTTAAAAGAAGCTCAGAATAATGTGGATAAAATTCTTCTGGAAAGGGCGGAGAGGAAGAGGGAATTTCAGAGATTGGCTTATTACCAGAAGGGGGAGAAGGTGGGCCACATGCTGTCGCTGGTAGCTTCTGCCCAGAGGAGTACCTCGTTTGTGCATTCGCTGACCTCTGGAAATGGCACGAAGGTGTCGGAGACTCCAGAGATTTTAAGAGTCTTTACGGACTTTTATGGGGATTTATACTCCTCTCGGGTAGGAGCGTCGGTGGGACACACACTGTGACGTTCTTAGAGGGACTCGGGTTGCCTAAGCGGGGAGATGATGATACGGAAAGTTTGGAGGCACCTAATACGGATGAGGAGTTAAGTCGGGCACTAGGGTCAATGTCAAGGGGGAAGGCTCCAGACGTAGTTACCAGAGTAAGAGTAGACGAGTTACCAGCTGAAATTTATAAAGATATGGAGGAAGATTAAGAGTGGTCTTGGAGGAGGCTAAGAGTAGAGGGACTTTGCCAGCTTCCATGAGAGAAGCCATAATAGTGGTAATTCCGAAAGAGGATAAAGATCTACGGCAGCCTGAGTCATATCGCCCAATTTCTTTGCTCACAACGGGTGTCAAGCTCCTGGCCAAGGTGTTAGCGACCCGGCTGACGGGTGTTATCTCCAAGTTGATACATCCGGAACAGTCTGGTTTCATGCCTGACAGATCTACGGCAGTTAATCTGAGAAGGGTTTTTATAAATGTACAGCTGCGGGCCGATAACTGTGGTCAGAGAGTTATCGCATCCTTAGATGCCCAAAAGGCATTTGATAGTGTAGAATGGGGATATCTGTGGCAGGTTTTACACTGTTTAGGCTTTGGTCCGCAATTTCTGCCTTGGGTTCAACTGCTGTATGCGCAACCATTAGCTAGAATTAAGGTGAATAGGGAGTTATCTCGCACTATAAAGTTACATAATGGAACGAGGCAGGGGTGTCCACTCTCCCCTCTGTTGTTTGCTTTGGCTGTGGAACCGTTGGCTGCCAAAATTCGAGAGTCTGCCGAAGTCTCTGGGTTCAAGTATGGATCCATAGAAGAAAAGATAGCGCTATATGCGGACGATATACTCTGTTCTTGGGTGATCCACACACGTCTTTGTGGAATGCCATTCGGCTTATTGAGGGATTCGGATCTTTATCTCTGGTGATAAACTGGAATAAATCAATTTTGTTTAGGGTTGATGACGTTGGGGATGAGGTGGGAGACGCCTTAGATGGGGGTAGACTTAAAGTGGTAGATCATTTTAAGTACTTGGGGATATGGGTCTCTATGCCAGTAACAGATTATTTGCATAAAAATCTGACTGCTGTTCTGGGGGCTCTTAAGGCGAAAGTGGGGGCTTGGACTAAACTGCATTTGTCGGTGGTGGGCCGAGTCAATCTCATTAAAATTATTCTGTTGCCTAAGGTATTGTATGTCCTTCACAACGCACCTATTTGGATACCACATGGGAAATTTAAACAGATTAACTCCGTATTTAGGAGTTTGGTATGGGAGAAACAACATCCTCGTATTAGGTTGGAGACGCTTCAGCGGCCCAAGAAGCCTGGAGGTTTGGCTTTGCCTAACCCTGAAATTTATTTTCTTGCGGCCCAGTGCCAGCATTTAAGGGGCTGAGGTGTCCACCAGCGTGGTACAGCATCTGATAGAGGGGGTGACGAAAAGATGTTCTGTGGTTCGGTGCTTAGAAGATGGTTCCCTGGGGGATCTTGGGAAAATTTATCCCACATTATTTTTGATACATAAATTATGGGGGAGGATCAAACAAATTTGTGAGGTTACCTGTCTAACCAGGTTTTCTCCGTTATGGTATAATAATAATCTACCGGAGTTTATGGCGTTGGGGTGTCTGTCAGAATGGAAAGCCAGGGGGATACAATATGTTTGTCAGATACTAGAGCAACGGGAGCTGAAATCCTTCTCTCAGTTACAATCTGAGTACGGTCTCAAAGCTTCCGGGGGATTTTAACCCCTTCATGACCCAGCCTATTTTGACCTTAAAGACCTTGCCATTTTTTGCAATTCTGACCAGTGTCCCTTTATGAGGTAATAACTCAGGAACGCTTCAACGGATCCTAGCAATTCTGAGATTGTTTTTTCGTGACATATTGGGCTTCATGATAGTGGTAAATTTAGGTCGATAATTTTTGCGATTATTTGTGAAAAAAAATGGAAATTTGGCGACAATTTTGAAAATTTCGCAATTTTCAAATTTTGAATTTTTATTCTGTTAAACCAGAGAGTTATGTGACACAAAATAGTTAATAAATAACATTTCCCACATGTCTACTTTACATCAGCACAATTTTGGAAACAATTTTTTTTTTTGTTAGGAAGTTATAAGGGTTAAAATTTGACCGATTTCTCATTTTTACAACAAAATTTACAAAGCCATTTTTTTTACAGACCACCTCACATTTGAAGTCTTTTTGAGGGGTCTATATGGCAGAAAATACCCAAATGTGACAACATTATAAAAACTGCACCCCTCAAGCTACTCAAAACTACATTCAAGAAGATTATTAACCCTTCAGGTGCTTCACAGGAACTAAAGCAATGTGGAAGGAAAAAATGGACATTTTAATTTTTCCAACAAAAATTTTCTTTTAGCATCAATTTTTTCATTTTTGCATGGGCAACAGGATAAAATGGATCCTAAAATTTGTTGGGCAATTTCTCCTGAGTACACCGATACCTAATATATGTGGTCATAAACCACTGTTTGGGTGCGCGGCAGGGCTCAGAAGGGAAGGAGCGCCATTTGACTTTTTGAATGGAAAATATGCTGGATTATTTAGCGGTTGCCATGTCGCATTTGAAGAGTCCCTGTGTGCCTAAACATTAGAGCTCTCCCACAAGTGACCCCATTTTGGAAACTAGACCCCCGAAGGAACGTATCTAGATGCATAGTGAGCACTTTGAACCCCCAGGTACTTCACAAATTGATCCGTAAAAAAAAAGAAAGTACTTTTTTTTCACAAAAATTTTCTTTTAGCCTCAGTTTTTTCATTTTCACATGGGCAACAGGATAAAATGGATCCTAAAATTTGTTGGGCAATTTCTCCTGAGTACACCGATACCTCATATGTGGTCATAAACCACTGTTTGGGCGCACGGCAGGGCTCAGAAGGGAAGGAGCGCCATTTGACTTTTTGAATGGAAAATATGCTGGAATATTTAGCGGTTGCCATGTCGCATATGGAGAGTCCCTGTGTGCCTAAACATTGGAGCTCCCCCACAAGTGACCCCTTTTGGAAACTAGACCCCCCCCAAGAAACGTATCTAGATGCATAGTGAGCACTTTAAACCCCCAGGTGCTTCACAAATTGATCCGTAAAAAAAAGAAAGAACTTTTTTTTTCACAAAAAATTTCTTTTAGCCTTAGTTTTTTCATTTTCACATGGGCAACAGGATAAAATGGATCATAAAATGTGTTGGGCAATTTCTCCTGAGTATACAGATAACTCATATGTGGTCATAAACCACTGCTTGAGCGCACAGCAGGGCCCAGAAGGGAAGGAGCACCATTTGACTTTTTGAATGGAAAATTAGCTCCAATCGTTAGCCATGACGCATTTGGAGAGCCCCTGTGTGCCTAAACAGTGAAAAACAACCACATGTGACACCATTTTGGAAACTAGACCCCTTATGGAACTTATCTAGATGTGTTGTGAGCACTCTGAACCCCCAAGTGCTTCACAGAAGTTTATAACGCAAAGCAGTGAAAATAAAAAAATCATTTTTTTCCTCAAAAATGATTTTTTTAGTCCGCTATTTTTTATTTTCACAAGGGTAACAGGAGAAATTGGATCACAAATGTTGTTGTGCAATTTGTCCTGAGTACACCAATACCCCATATGTGGGGGGGAACCACTGTTTTGGTGCATGGGAGAGCTCAGAAGGGAAGGAGCGCCATTTTGGAATGCAGACTTGATGGAATGTTCTGTCGGCGTCCTGTTGCGTTTGCAGAGCTCCTGATGTGCCTAAACAGTAGAAACCCCCCACAAGTGACCCCATTTTGGAAACTAGACTCCCAAGGAGCTTTTTTAGATGTGTAGTGAGCACTTTGAACCCCCAAGTGTTTCACAGAAGTTTATTAACACAGAGCAGTGAAAATAACAAAATCATTTTTGTTCCTCAAAAATCATTTTTAGCCCGCTATTTTTTATTTTCCCAAGGGTAACAGGATAAATTGGACCCCAAAAGTTGTTGTCCAGTTTTTCCTGAGTACGCTGGTGCACCATATGTGGGGGGGAACCACTGTTTGGGCGCACGGCAGGGCTCAAAAGGAAGGAGCGCCATTTGACTTTTTTAATGGAAAATTAGCTCCAATCGTTAGAGGACACCATGTCGTGTTTGGAGAGCCCCTGTGTGCCTAAACTTTGGAGCTCCCCCACAAATGACCCTATTTTGGAAACTAGACCCCCTAAGGAACTTATCTAGATGAACAGTGAGCACTTTGAACCCCCAGGTGCTTCACAGAAGTTTATAGCGCAGAGCCGTGAAAATAAAAAATCATTTTTTTTCTCAAAAAATGATTTTTTAGCCCCCTATTTTTTATTTTAGCAATGGTTACAGGAGAAATTGGACCCCAAAGGTTGTTGTCAAGTTTGTCCTGAGTACGCTGGTACCCCATATGTGGGGGGGGAACCACTGTTTTGGCACATGTCAGGGCTCGGAAGGGAAGTAGTGACGTTTTGAAATGCCGACTTGATGGAATGGTCTGCGGGTGTCATGTTACGTTTGCAGAGCCCCTGATGTGCCTAAACAGTAGACACTGACACTGTGCTTGTGTTGGTGAATCTGTTGAAAAACTCATTCATTTCATTACCCCAGGGCAGATCCACTTCCCCATGCTCCGACTTTGCCGTAAACCCAGTTAGCTGTTTCATGCCCGACCACACCTCCATGGAATTGTTCTGTGACAATTTATTTTCTAATTTAATTTGGAACGCCTCACGGGCATTCTTAATTTTCCCCTTTAAGTCCCTTTGTATCAATTTCAGTTTCTTAGTATCCTTCATTTTAAATCCCAGTTTTTTCTTGTTTAGTAAGTGTTTCAATTCTTTTGTAATCCAAGGCTTGTTATTTGCATAACATAGAATCTTTTTAGCTGGTACAACAGTGTCAGTACAAAAATTTATATAATCCGTTACTCGCCCGACAATATCATTTACATCATCATGCTCTCCCCTGTCGCATATCACCTCCCAGTCTGTGAGGTCAAAACAGTCTAGTAGAGCCTCCTCTGCCGCTGGAGTCCACTTCCTACTTAATTTTATTGTGGCTGGCTGTTTACTGACTACAGGTTGGTATGATGGAGACAATAGTATGAGGTTGTGGTCTGATTTCCCCAGAGGGGGTTATGCAGACGATGAATAGGCGTCTTTAACATTCGCATTGAGGAGATCCAATATACTGCTGTCTCTTGTGGCACATTTTACATATTGATAGAACTTTGCAAGAGCCTTTGAGATCATGGCTCTGTTAAAGTCCCCAGAGATTACAGTTAACGAGTTTGGGTGCTTTGTCTGAATGCGGTCTAACACCCCTGACAATACTTCCCCAGCCGTCTCTTGGTTTGAGAATGGAGGGATATACAGGACTACTGTAATGCAAATGGAAAATTCTCTAGGTAAATAGTAGGGCCTGAGGCCAACTGCTAAGAGTTCAATGTTTTGACTGCAGTGAATTTCCTTAAAGCCCGGGTCTCACATAGCGATACACCAGCGATCCCGACAACGATCAGGATCGCTGGTGTATCGCTACATGATCGCTGCTGAGCTGCCAAACAGGCAGCTCAGGCAGCGATCAGCACAGCGACACTGCGGGTAAACATCGCTTTGTTACCCGCAGTGTACGTTGGATACCAGCGCCCTGATGCAGAGAGCTGGTAACCAAGGTACACATCGGGTTTCCAGGCGCTGCGCGGTGCCTGGAAACCCGCTGTGTACCTTGGTTACCAGCTCCCTGCAGCAGCGCGCTGGTATCCAAGGTACACAGCGGGTTTCTAGGCACAGCCCCGCGCCTGGAAACCCGCTGTGTACCTTGGTTACCAGCGGATCGCTGGTCTCCCGCCTGTCACATGCAGCGATGCGTGCCTGTCAGCGGGAGACGAGCGATCAAAAAAATGTCCAGGACATTCAGCGACGCGATCAGCAATACCCAGCAGGGGGGCTGATCGTCGCTGAATGTCACACACAGCGATATTACTGGGGAGATCGCTGCTGCGTCACAAAACTAGTGACTCAGCAGCGATCTCACTAGCGACATCGCTGTGTGAGACGGGGGCTTAACAGTAATATGACGCTGATTGCACCATCTGTTATTAATGTATAATATCACCCCACCACCCTTCTTCTTACCAGACTTAGCTTTGTCTCTATCAGCCCGGACCATGTGAAACCCTGGAATCAAAACACTTGAATCAGGAACATCCCCATGTAACCAGGTTTCTGTGAAGCACATGAGACTGCATTCCTTGAACTCCATCTGGGTTTTACACAGAGCTAGAAGTTCATCCGTCTTATTTCCCAGCGAGCGTACATTACCCATGATAATGGATGGGACTGCAGGTTTAAACCTTCTTCTCCTGGACTTCACCTTTTTTCCTGCTCTGCAGCCTCTGAAAGGTCTCCACACTTCACGGGGAATAAGTGGTATGTCCGCAGCTGTAGTACCCTTCATCCTGCTCAGCTCCAGAAGTCAATCCCTTGAATACACAACACGTTTAGTGACAGACTTAGGAGCAACCAGCACATCAGTGTCCCTGTCCTTTGCTCCAGTCCGCGCCATATCTGACTGTTTCCAGTGTGCTCCTCTGTACACGGATGGCTGCATCAGTAACCAACAAGGTTGAAGCTGTGTGTATTGTGGAACTGTAGCTGGTAGTGGTTGCATTAGATTCATGTCCATGGGTGTGTCGCATTACTGGTATCCATTTAGGAGTTGCATGTACCTGTAGGGGAATGTACGTAGTAGTGGCAGATCCAGGTGCTGATCCAGCGCTGCATGTCCAGAGGCAGTTGGTTGTATGGGTGAATCGTTTCCACCTTCCCACAATGGTCCGTCATACAGGAACAGTGCGATCCACAGAGCATAAACCATCCATCAATCCGCGGTTGCAAATTAGGAGTCCATAAAGGTACCAAAGCCAGTAGAAAGTCCAAAAGAATTTCCAAAAGAACAGACAACAAACAGAGACAAAAGAAACAAAAGAGTAGCTGCTGCTGCTGCTGCAATGGGCTGCCAGTAGCACGGCGCCTTGCTATATAAGGGAGGGACGGGACTGTAGTCATGACCTGAATTACTGCAACATCTATTGCCAGTCCTTTCCCTACAGAAAACAGTACTCTTCTCCTTAGCGTACCTGCATCTCCAAGTTCAGCTTTCTCCGGGCACTTCCCAGGTGACGATGGTCCCTCTTTCAGGCAACCCTCAGTAATGTAGACGCAGTCCAGAATAACTGGAACATTCTCTTTACTTAACTCTTCACACGTTACATCCACAGTTGGTACCTCATGGGTTTCACTTGTTTCCTTATCTATCCCTGCTTTGCTGTCTCTTCTGTGCAGTACATGCCCGGACCGTACTAGACTGCTTCCCAGTTCCTTCCAGGCCTGACCTCACTATAATCATATTTCATACATGAATTCATCAATCACTACGTTTGGTGGCCCCGGTGAAGCATCCGGCCAGTCTGTACCGATCCTGTCGAAGTTCCAACTCCTTTCATCTCTTTAGTCCAGCCAACTTCTGCCCTAAAAGCATTGGCCCAGGCGGTAAGACGCCACATCTTCCTTCTCTGTGCAGGCCCACTGATATGATATACAGTGGCCATGGGTAACGTGGGCTGCAGCACTTGAATGTTGCGTGGCTGCCGGCTGTCCAGGCCTATAGCCCATGTGGACACTTGGGCACACTGGCCCTGTCTGACCTAACTACCTAGGAACTTCTCACTACTATCCGGCAGCCCCTCCTACACTTAACCCTCTATGAACTTCCTGAAAGCTATACCTAACAAGGCCAACTAGTATGCCCCTATCTAGTGGCCCGCAACAGAACTACACTAACCCAATGTATAAGAACTATATACTAAGGTGCCCTCCTTTAGTGTTCCCAAAAGAAAGCACCTAACTTTCCCTAAACTGTACACATCACATATATTATACTAAAAGAACACAATGCATACACAATTATTATACATAAAATGGTAACACAATGAATGAGAATGTGGCAATACCATTACTATGTGTGGTAATACATGTTCATGTAGCAGTACCACCGAAATATTTGCAATGACACACAATAATTAGTACATATAAAGAACACTTAAGGGGGGGCAGGGCAAGGTAGTAATACTCCTTCACCCCCTTACAGAAACTGCACAGCATAGCTCCGTGTACTGTATAGTAGCCATGGTGGGGTACTGCACATTTGCCCTCTATTTAAATCAGTTAGGGTCGAATGGGCAGTACCCGGCCGCGGCCACAGTACAGTAGACAATGAGGTTGCATTGTGCAGCTCTGTAACTTAGCATTTCCAACCAGCACCAAGAACAACTGACAAGCCAGGAGTGCCTGGTATCGAACCTCCACCGATCAAACATAAATGTCCTAAGGATATTTTATCTATGTTAAAGTAGTGGACAACACCTTTACATATTCATGTTTCCCTCCTCTGGTCCAGAACTGGCTGGTACCTGACTTCTTGCGCTGATAAGAACTAAATTTCTCACTACCAAAAACAGCCAGCCATCCAGCCAGTTTTGCACCAGGAAATTATTTGGCCAAGAAGATATCATTTCTATAGGAACTGTTTTTCCAGCCAATATAGAAGACATATCAGCCATTACAAAGTTCACTTTAGGCCCCAATATTTTGTTGATGCTGCAATCAGCCTCTGTATGCGATAGGGGTGGGGATAGCGAAGGAATAAAGCTGCATGAGAAGTGATATATAAGCACAAACAAGTTCTTAAAGGGGTTTTCCAGGTTCATCCTGATAGTCGGCAGTCACTCAATGTGACTAGAGACTTATGAATCCTCACATCGTGCACTGTACATGCTTTGCGGATTCTCCGATGCTGGTGGCCAGACAGAGCGGTCATGTGAGTACAAGTACCGTATTTTTCGGACTATAAGACACACTTTTTTCCTCTAAAAATGTGGAGGAAAATGGGGGGTGCGTCTTGTTGTCTGGATGTACCTGATCTGACTGTGGTGGGGATGTCGGAGAGCGGCAGCAGCGGAGCAGCGGGTCACAGGAGGCAGGAGCCTCCTGAAAATTCACTGCATTCCATGCCCACGGGCGTTGAGGGCAAAGAATATTCAGTTCTCTTTAATAGCATCCTGGTATGCATGGCCCCATCAGAAAAACATTAAAAAAAAAATTACACTTACCTTACAGCACTCCCTCGCAGCGTCATCCTCCGGTGTCAGCAGCTGCTGTATGTTTGTAAGCAGCGCATGTTTTGTAAGCACAAAGAACAGCTGCCAGAATACTCGCTCCTCTCCTCGCTGGGACTATATGCGTGGAGGGCAGTGAGTATTCATTGCTCTTAAGTAGTGCACAGTGTCAGCCAACGGTTTCATGCAGCTGCCGGCTGTCACGTTTGCCTGCTACTTAAGAGAAATTAATATTCACTGCGCTCTACTCCCTTGTACTCTAAAATTTGTTGTGCAATTTATCCTACATATGCCGATGCCCCATATGAGGGGGAATACTACTATTTGGGAGCACGGCAAGGCTCGGAAGGGAAGGAGCACCGTTTGACTTTTTGAACGCAAAATCATCTGGAATCAAGAGCAGACGCCATGTAGTGTTTGGAGAGCCCCTGATGTGCCTAAACAGTGGAAACCCCCCACAAGTGACCCCATTTCAGAAATTAGACCCCTTAGGGAACTTATCTAGATGTGTCATGAGCACATGGAACCCCCAGGTGCTTAACAGAAGTTTATAACGTAGAGCTGTGAAAATGAAAAAAAATCACATTTACCAGCAAAAATGTACTTTTAGCTCCAACTTTTTTATTTTTACAAGGGTAACAGGAGAAAATGGACCCTAAAATTTGTTGTGCAATTTCTCCTGAGTACGCTGATACCCCATATGTGGAGGAAAACTACTGTTGCATGGCAGAACTCGAAAAGGAAAGAGTGACATTTTGGAACGCAGACTTTGATTGAATAGTCTGCGGGCGTTATATCGCAATTGGAGATCCCCTGATGTGCCTAAACAGTGAAAACCCTCAACAATTGACCCCATTTTGAAAACTACACCCCTCAAGGATTTTATCCATGGGTATAGTGAGCAATTTGAACCCACAGTTACTACACAGAATTTGTTAATATTAGTTCGCTATATTGAAAATTTTCATTTTTTTCATGAAAATGTTGTTTTAGCCCCACATTTGTAATTTTCACAATGGATAAAAGGAGAAAACTGACCCCCATAATTTATTGCGAAATTTTTCTCAAACGCAAGTATACCCCCTATGTGGTCAAAAACTTCTGCTTGAGTACATGGTAAGGTTAGGAATGGAAAATAGCTATTTGCCTGGGATAGATTGTGAATGCCATTTCACATTTGAAGAGTCCCTGACATGTGTAAACAGCAGAAACCTCCCCTTAAGTGGCCCCATTTTGTAAACTAGACTCCTCAAGGAATTATTCTAGGGGTGTAGTGAGTATTTTGAACCCATAGGTGACTCACAGAATTTTATAACATTGAGATGTGGAAATATGACATTTTAGTGGTAAAACTGTAATTTTTGTATTGGCTGCAAAAAATTTGTCAGGTGCACAAGGGTTAATAGATGAAACTAGACCCCACAATTTATTGGTCAATTTCTTCCGAACGCGGTGCTGCCCCATATGTTGTCGGAAATTACTGTTAGGCCACATGTCAGGGCTGACAAGGAAGGAGCGCTGTTTGGCTTTTGGAGCACAGATTTTGCTAGAATAGTTTATGCTCAACATTTACAGAGCCCATAAGGTGCCAGAACAGCAGGAAAAAAAAGCAGAAGTGACCGCATTGTAGAAATGGCACCTCTCAATTAATTAATCTACGGCGGCAATTACTATTTTGTAACATCCACGCCAGGCTTATTTTTCTGGAGAATTGCAAATCTGCCAGTCTAGTACCCATACTTTGTGTCCCCATACAGTGTAGCGTCCCATATATTGTAGTTCCCCCCATACAATGCGCCCAACTTGTGCTTCTGGTGATACGCACCCATAAATTAAGTGCCTTCTCTCCATTACAATAATGCCAAACATGTGGCAGCTTATTGTGGTTTTGGCACAGTGGGGCTCAGAAGGAGAAGGGCATTTGGAAATGGAAGCGCAGAATTCACTGGATCTTATTTGAGGGAGGGGAGCCAGGTCACTTTTCCAGAGTCTTTGTTCTACCAGTAACGTGGGAACACCCTTACAGTTCCAGTGACAGATGACGGACCTGAGTGGGGGCTGGTTTTGTGTGGGATAAGTTATCGTTTTTATTGGTAACATTTTGGGGTACATAATATTTTTCAATCGCTTCCAGCATAAGGCTGGAAGTCATTCTTATGTTCAACACTATGCACTTACCTCAGGGTTTCCATGTAAATCCAACAAAAATGCAATTCAGACAGAACCTTCAATGGAACTACCCACCATGAGGCAGATGGAAACACTTTGTCTTCCATTTGGCTTCTGCTCCAGTGGTATCCCTCTTTTTAGGCGTGCACAGATCTGGGTTCGGCCACACTTATGCGCTACAAAGATGCCTAAAACGGTGGGACACCGGTGGAACACAGAGAGTCCAAAGTGACTCCATCTGTCTCATAAGTGAGTGGTTCCATCCGGGATTTTGTCTGAATCTCGGTTTTGGGGAATTTACTCGGAAGTCCCGACTTAAGCGCTCAGCGAAGAGAGCAGAATAAATGTGAGCCAAGCCTTATGCCAATTTTTGGGAGGTAGAATGAACAAATAGACAGTAGTAGAAGAATAGTTCTTATTTTTATTTTTGCGCGGTTCACCATGCGTTATAAGTGATAAGGCGGATTTATTCTTCGGGTCAGTGTGATTACAGTGAAACCAGATTGATATACCGTATATACTCATGTATAAGCCGACCCGTGTATAAGCTGACCCCCCTAATTTTACCAAAAAAACTGTGAAAACTTATTGACTCGCGTATAAGCCAGGTGTATAAATCGCCGTCCTGCTCTGTGCTCCCCCCCTCCTGCTCCATCCTCCGCTGTGCTCCCCCCTTCCTGCTCCGTCCTCCTGTGCCCCCCCGTCCTGCTCCATGCTCCTCTGTGCTCTCCATCCTCCCCCCGTCCTGCTCTGTGCTCCTCTGTGCCCTCCATCCTCCCCCTTGTCCTGCTCCGTCCTCCTGTGTGCTCCTATGTGCTTTCCATCCTCCCCCTCGTCCTGCTCCGTGCTCTCCATCCTCCCCCGTCCTGCTCCGTGCTCATTGTCCTCCTCCATGCTTCCCCCGTCCTTCGTTCTCCCCCCGTCATACTCACCCTCCCCGTGCCATCGCTGAACGTCCTGGCAATCCTGCGTTGTACCCGGCTTCCTGCAGCTCTCCTGTGCTGAGCGGTGACGTAATACCGCTCATTAAGGCCATGAATATGGATGCCACGCCTATGGGAGTGGCATCGCGTCCATATTACATGACCTTAATGAGCGGTATTACGTCACCGCTCAGCACAGGAGAGCTGCAGGAAGCCGGGTACAACGCAGGATTGCCGGGATGTTCAGCGATGGCACGGGGAGGGTGAGTATGATGTCCCAGCCACCGGCTCCTGCCGCGGCACCCCCTCCCCCACTAGTTTCTGCCCAATGACTCGTGTATAAGCCAAGGGGGCATTTTCAGCACCAAAAAAGGTGCTGAAAATCTCGGCTTATACACGAGTATATACGGTAGTTTTTATTTTTAGGTTTTGCTGCTATCACGCAGTAAAAATTTATTTTTTATAAAAAGTAGCTTTTTGTCAACATTCTGAGAGCTGTAATTTTTTATTTTATGGGGAACAGAACTGTGTGAGGGTTTATATTTTTCAGGACGAGTTTCAGAATTTTTTAGTGCCATTTTGGGGTACATAATATTTTTGATCGCTTTTTATTCACATCTTTCAGACAAAGAATGAATAAAACCCAGCAATTCAGTTATTATTTTTTTTATATTTTTTTGCGCCACACACCGTGCTGTAAAAGTGATAAGACCTATTTTTTTGTCGGTCGGTGCGATTACAGTGATACCAGATTTATATTTTTTTTAAGCTTTGCTATTTTTACACACTAAAAACAATATTTTAGCAAAATGAATTTGTTTTTGCATCGTCATATTCTGAGTGCTGTAACTTTTTTATTTTTTTGCCGAATGAGCCATATTTGAGCTTTATTTTTTGTGGGACGGTTTGGCGGTTTCATCTATACCAGAGGTCTCAAACTGCATTCCTCAAGGGCCTCAAACAGGTCATGTTTTCAGGATTTCCTTGTATTGCACAGGTGATAATTTAATCACCTGCACAGATAATGATTCCAGCACTTAAGCCCCCGTCTCACACAGCGATCTCGCTAGCGAGATCGCTGCTGAGTCACTAGTTTTGTGACACAGCAGCGATCTCCCCAGCGATATCGCTGTGTGTGACATTCAGTGACGATCAGCCCTCCTGCTGGGTATCGCTGATCGTCGCTGAATGTCCTGGACATTTTTTTGATCGCTGGTCTCCCGCTGACAGGCATGCATCGCTGCGTGTGACAGGCGGGAGACCAGCGATCCGCTGGTAACCAAGGTACACAGCGGGTTTCCAGGCGCTGGGCTGTGCCTAGAAACCCGCTGTGTACCTTGGATACCAGCGCCCTGATGCAGGGGAGCTGGTAACCAAGGTACACAGCGGGTTTCCAGGCACCGCGCAGCGCCTGTAAACCCGATGTGTACCTTGGTTACCAGCTCCCTGCATCAGGGCGCTGGTATCCAAGGTACACTGCGGGTAACTAAGCGATGTTACCCGCAGTGTCGCTGTGCTGATCGCTGCCCTGAGCTGCCTGTTTGGCAGCTCAGCAGCGATCATGTAGCGATACACCAGCGATCCTGACAAGTGCATATCGTTGTCGGGATCGCTGGTGTATCGCTATGTGAGACCCAGGACTAAGTGCAATGCTAAGGAAATCTTGAAAACACGCACGGTTTGCGGCCCTTGAGGAATGCAGTTTGAGACCCTTGATCTATATCATTTTATTTTACATATGACTTTTTGATTGCTTTTTATTCACTTTTTTTGTGAGCTACTATGATGAAAAAGCGACATTTTTGGGGTGTTTTCTCTTTGATTTTACAGCGTTCACAAAATGGAATAAATAACATGCCAGTGTTATAGAGTGGGTGGTTCTGGTTGCAGCTATACCAATGTGTACTTGTTTTTGTTTATTTTTGTTTTATCACAAATGCTGCATTTTGAGTGGCAAAATGGATTTTCATGATTTGTGTACACTTTTTTGTGTTTTTTTTACCCCTTTACATATTTTATTTTACACTTTTTCAGTGTGGGACATGTATATTTTTTATTTTGATCACTATTCTCATACAGTGCTATACTCATTTACAGCAGTGCACGAGAGCAGTCCTCTCACTGACTGTGCCTGTGAGACTGAGCTTAAGGCCGGAGTCACACTACCGTATAATACGGACGAGTGGTAGGCGATAATAAATCGCCTAGCACTCGTCCCAATGTTATTCTATGGGGCAGGTCCCATCAGCCGATTTTTTCTCACGCGTTTTATACGCGCGAGTGAAATCGCAGCATGCTGCGATTGTACGCGTATCTCGGCTCAGAATCGCCAATGCAAGTCTATGGGTGTGACAAAAAAAACGGACATCACACGGACCATCAGTGTGACTTGCGATTAAATCGCACCGGTGTCCTTTAGAAAAGCCGGCAATTCATCCCCGGCTATACTGTAAAATCACACTGACAGCTTTAATAAAAAAAACAATCAATACATATACACACATAGAATACATATATATATATATATATATATATATATATATGTCATTGTGACATATATATATATATACATATTTCAGCTGCAGATGGAAGGAAAGGAGACACACTAGTTCATAACTAGTGGGTAGGCGGAGCCCCAGATAGGATTGACACCTCAGATTAAAAAGAGTGTTGACCGGCCCCTCCAGCTCGGGCTCCTCCTACTCAGCTCTCCAGTTTACAATTTGAGGTCTCAGAGGATAGTCGCTGCTGGAAGCAGCTCCTCAGAAGATTTTATTATTTTTTATCGGACAAGAGACTTGGATCACCAAATGTGGTCTAGAGGTCTCAGGAGTCTCAGCGCTGCTGGACTCCCACCTCTCCCTTGGCGGATCTGTATTACCCTAATGGTGGTCCTGCAGAACCCTGCCGGCCCGGGGGGATGAGGATGGCTTCCCTGGCGGGGGCGCAAACCGCGCGTGCAGGGGTCACTGCGTTCCCTGCCCTGGGGGAAGCATGGGCATAGCGCCAGAAACCCCTGGGGGTCCCTGTGGCGCTTCGGCTGGTGAGTACCTCACATTTTTACCTCACATTTTTATTAATGTGTGTGTGAGTGTTTAAGCGACTGCTGCGGCAGCCGCTGTACATTACATGTCGGTGACTGTGTTTTTTGTCCGCAGGTGGATGCCTGCAGGACATAGGAGAGGAGTGCGCGCCTTTTTATTTGAATTTTCGCGCCGCTCTGAGCGCGCGCTTTACTGCTGTCTCCATTTCCGGCTTCCCTCATGGAGCACACGGAGGCATAGCGCGGCGGCCATTAAAGAAGCAGGCTGAAAGCTTCTTCTGGCTCTTCTCCCTCCTCCCCTCCCGGCAAGATGTTACACTGTTACCAGCTGGGTGAGTCGCTTCTAGCTCGCGGGCAGAAGCTTAACCCTTTCACCCCCACAGCGCGGGCGCCTTCTGGGGCACTGAGTGACAGACTGCGCTGTCCTGCGGCTGTTATCGCATAAGGGGCTCGCACACTCTTTTCAATAATAATAAAGAGTTTGTGGGGAGTCTGCGATTTTAATACTGCCACTATACGTTCCCACTAACGATCCTGATAACGACGCATACTAATGCAATCGTTTGTGTGATCATTTTTTAATGTCGCTAGTAGCTGCCAATCTGGGCGATCTCATTAACATCGCATAAGCGGTTAGCAATCTCCTTAACAACTTTGGCGGTCATTGCGATATACAAAACAGCGCAATTTTTAGCGATCTTGTGGAACATTTTTCTGTTAGTGTGGCATAAAAAGCTGTCCTGCAGCTGCTGCCTTATAAGAGGCACTTGGGGCTCGCACAACTTTTTCATTATCAAGGTTGTGGGGAGTCTGCTACTTTAACCCCTTCTTAGGCGGTTAACTATTAATGCTGGGGTAGCTCTCTCTTTAAGAGCTTTAACCCTTCAGCGATTGTTTTTCTTTAAGAAACTCACTGTTCTAGTTACTGACAGGTTTAACCTGCCATATACTGTGCAAGGACATGTCAGAATCTGACACGCAGACCCCGACGGCGTCATGCGCAGCAGTCGGAGGTTCCAGTGGTGTCAAAATGGAGGCCCTCGCTAGTTTCTATGATGGCCTGTCTGACCTTCTAGGTTATGGAGTGTCAGCTAGATCCTCTCAAGGAAACGACACAAATCGGTGTCTTCCTTCTCGCGTAGCGAAGATGTCCGTTTCGGACAAGGAGGATCGGCAGGGACACTCTGCCTCTCTCATGGACCAGTACTATTGGAGCCATGAGGGCGTTACAGTTACTAGAGAGAGGTAACTAGGCGTCCTGGTAAGTCGGCCCGGATGTTTTCAGGAGTCGCATAGGTCGCGACGGCTTTACAATCTGTATCCGTTTTCTACGGAGTTGATTGTTAATTGGATCTCCTGAAGTGAATGTCTCTTTATCCCAGCTTAGCAAATCTTCCTGGTAAAGGAAGGCGAGTCTGCAGGACCTGCTGGACAGAAAAATGGAGATGGCAACAATATCCATCTGCGAGGCCGCGGGTCATGGATTCAGTATTAAGGATCTATGTGTACTTGTAAAGTTTCCCTTAGTCGTTGGGACCGTCTACGGACGGCGTGACAAGATGGATCCCCTCTATCGAGATAGATGGGCTTTTCAAGTTGAAGGATTCTGCGTCACTGCTATCCAGGCGCAATCCTCGGCAGTCACAGTTAGAAGAGCACTGTGGCTTAGACAGTGGAACGCGGTTTCCAAGCAGGGTTTGCTATCTTTAGCTTACAAGGTGGTCAGCTATTTGAATCTGACCTCACAGAGCTGATTTCTGAGGCAAAAGAAACAGCTTTACCGCAGCGCAGAGCTGTGACTTCTGCGTCTGGCAGGACTAGTGCCGGTAGTTGTCGGCGGTCCTTTCGGTCCAGGGGTGATCCGGTCAACCCTCTGGGGGTTTGGGTCGTTCCTCTCTTTTTTAAAAAAAAAAAAAAAGAGGGGGAATTCTCAGAAATTCCGCATACCCTGGAAACAGAACTTCCATTAAGACAGAAGCTGGCAAAATACCCGCTAAAGCGGTCTGACGTCTGGGTCTCACTCGAGCGCTCTCGAGTGGAGGGTCGTTTACTCCAATTCAAACCGACTTGGGTTTCCCGTGTGTCGGACGCCTGGGTGACACAGGTTGTGTTGGCAGGCTACTTCATAGAGTTTCTTTCTCGACCCCCGGACAGGTTTTGCCAATCTCGCATTCCGTCAGAGCCAAGCTATTTGCCGCTCTACTACGAGAGGTCGATTCCCTTCTGCAGAAGGGTGTGGTGATACCGGTTCCGCAGAGGACCGGGGAAGAGGATTCTTATTCCAACCTCTTTGTGGTCCCCAAAAAGGAGGACAAATTTCGCCCTATTTTGGATTTCAAAGATTGAATCGGCATGTTTACATCCCGAAAATTCCGCATGGAGTCACTTCGCTCCGTTGTGGCAGCCCTGTCGCAGAACGTCTTTTTGGTCAATCGACATTCGCGACGTTTATTTGCATGTTCCCGTCGGAAGGGCTCACCGGCGCTTCCTTCGTTTTGCCATAGGTCAGGACCATTACCAGTTTGTGGCCTGCCATTCGGCTTGGCCTCGGCGCCCAGAGTTTTTACAAAAATTCTAGCGCCCCTCATGGCAATTCTTCGAAGACGGGGTTACGATTTCCCTACCTGGACGACCTTCTGATTGTGGCGTCCTCAAAGGAGGAGGCGGGGACGACTCGCAATCTATCCCTTCAGCTCCTGGAGGATTTCGGGTGGCTGGTCAATTGGGAGAAGTCGTCTCTGGAAGTCAATCCTGTTTTTGGGAATGCATTTCGACACGGTATGGACGGTGGTGTCCCTTCCTCCAGACAAGCGGGCATGTCTCTTTCGACATGTACAGATTATGAGGTCTGCGACAGCAATGTCCTTTCAGAAGTGTATGCGCCTTCTGGGTTTGACGTCCATGGAGGCACTTCCGTTTGACCAATTTCATCCCAGGGCCCTCCAAAGGCTCATTCTGAGTCGTTGGGATCGATCGCAAGCTTCTCTGGATTGCAGCGTCATCATCTCTCACAGGGTGCGAGAATCCCTAGGATGGTGGTTATGTCCAGGAGCGTTATCCCTGGGGAAATCTTTCCTCCCTCCGAGGTGGTCGGTCATAACCACCGATGCCAGCCTGACGGGCTGGGGGGGGGTGTCTGGAACGTTCTTT
The DNA here is from genome assembly GCA_033576555.1 of Oophaga sylvatica. NCBI lineage: Eukaryota > Metazoa > Chordata > Amphibia > Anura > Dendrobatidae > Oophaga > Oophaga sylvatica. The sequence goes on from JARQOD010000003.1 coordinate 60,027,308, forward strand.
GGATCCAGGGAGTATGGTCATCGGAAGAGTCTGTTCTACCGATCAACATCCTGGAATTGAGGGCAATTTTTTTTTTTGCCTCCAACACTGGACGCTCCCTTTGAGCGGTCTGCCAGTTCGAGTGCAGACAGACAACGCGACGGCGGTCGCGTATATCAACCATCAAGGCGGGACGAGGAGCTCCAGGCTCATGATGGAGGTGTCTCGGATCCTGCTATGGGCCGAGACCAGGGTTCCGGCCATCTCTGCGATTCACATTCCAGGAGTCCAGAATACCACGGCGGACTTCCTCAGTCGCGAGAGGATGGATCCTGGAGAATGGAGTCTCCATCCGGAAATTTTTGCACTGCTGTGCTCCCGTTGGGGAACTCCCCAAGTGGATTTGATGGCATCCAGGGTCAATGCCAAACTACCGACCTTCATATCCAGGTACAAGGATCCGAAGGCTGTGGCGGTGGATGCTCTGGTGGCTCCGTTGGACCATTTTGAGCTAGTATATGTGTTTCCGCCGGTGTCCTTGCTTCCTCTGGTGCTGCGTCGGATCAGACTGGAGAGAATTCCGGCTATGTTGATAGCCCCGGATTGGCCAAGGAGGACGTGGTTCTCGACACTGGTGTCGCTTTTGGCGGCTCCGCCATTTCCACTTCCTCTTCGTCCGGACCTGTTATCCCAGGGGCCCGTTCGTCATCCGGATTTGAAGTCTCTGCGTTTGACGGCGTGGCTCTTGAGACCGAAATATTGACCCGTAGAGGTTTCTCGGCTGAAGTCATTGCCACTCTGCGATCTGCCAGAGATCCGGCTACCACTAAGATTTATCACAAGACTTGGGAAGCCTTCTTTTCGTGGTGTTCGGGGTCTTCAAGGAACCCGAGGAGTTTTTTCCATTCCCAATCTGTTGGCTTTGCTGCAGTACGGGCTGGTCAAAAGGTTTGGCAGTTAGTACTCTGAAAGGCCAGGTTTCTGCCCTGTCCTTGCTGTTTCGGAAGGCTATCGCCTCGCTTAGGGACGTACGTTCCTTTTTTCGCGGAGTAACCGTCAGTTTCCACCGCGGAAGGCGTCTGTGTTTCCTTGGCGGCTCAACCTTGTCTTGGAGGCTCTTCAGCATGTACCTTTTGAACCTATGGGTTCTGCTAGCCTTTCTTTAATTTCTTGGAAGATTGCCTTCTTAGTGGCGGTAACCTCTTTAAGAAGGGTTTCTGAGTTGGCAGCTCTTTCCTGCTCGCTTCCTTTCCTGGAGTTTTACCCGGATCGAGTAGTGCTTTGCACACGGGGCGACTTTATACCTAAGGTGGTGTCACAATTTCATGTTAACCAGGATATTGTATGCCCTCGCTTTGCCCGGGCCCAAGGAATGCAAGGGAACGGGACTTGCACAAATTGGATTTAGTGCGGACCTTGAAGTTCTATTTGTCTGTTACTCAAGGTTTTAGGAAGTCAGATTCTCTGTTTGTGATTCCAGCAGGTCGCAGGCGTGGTCAACGAGCTTCCAAGGTTTTTATAGCTCGTTGGATTCGGTCAGCCATTTTTGGAGGCTTACCATCTTAAAGGCGAACCTTGCCCGATTAAGATTCGAGCTCACTCCACGAGGGCTGTGGCTTCATCGTGGGCCTTTCATCAAGGGGCTTCGGCAGCTCAGCTCTGCCGAGCGGCGACCTGGCGCTCCGTCCACACATTTACAAAGTTTTGTAAGGTGGACGTCAGTGCTTCCGCTGATGCGGCCTTAGGACGTAGGGTCCTGCAGGCAGCGGTATTTTAAGTTTTAGTTAACTTGTATTTGGCGCCTGTTGCGCATTTATCTAGGTTGATGGGTTTCTGCCTCTTTTGGTTTTTTCCCACCCTAATTTCTGGACTGCTTTGGGACGTCCCACTAGTTATGAACTAGTGTGTCTCCTTTCCTTCCATTTGCAGCTGAAAGACGGATTTTGGTAAGAACTTACCTGTAAAATCCTTTTCAGCGAAGGAAGGAAAGGAGACACAGCTCCCTCCCATGGCAGAAGTGTGTTGTTGTATTACAGATGCAGCGTAACCCTTCTCTAATAGCGATTTTCTGGGCTGAGGTCGACGCGCTACGGCTCTGTTCCAGCATTGCCAGCTTATCGCGGTAGTCAGGTTCAGTGAGTAGTACCTGGAACTGTGTGATTTTTGCCTACATGCATGCATAACCTGTACTTTTATGTTTTTTTCTCTGAAGTCCTTCAGAAGGGGTTATGTTGCTCCGCTGGTGATATTGCTCTTCCTTAAGCTTGTGTACAACTGGAGAGCTGAGTAGGAGGAGCCCGAGCTGGAGGGGCCGGTCAACACTCTTTTTAATCTGAGGTGTCAATCCTATCTGGGGCTCCGCCTACCCACTAGTTATGAACTAGTGTGTCTCCTTTCCTTCCTTCGCTGAAAAGGATTTTACAGGTAAGTTCTTACCAAAATCCGTCTATTTATAGTTCTTACACTTCTACATATTGTAATAGCCGCTAATTCAATTGCCGGCTTTTGTGAAATCACAGAAGCCGACATGAAATGATACATTGTTTACACACACTTAACCATGTCATTTCATGTATTTTTATATATGGTTTAAACTTACAATTACATAAGTGTATGTGTGCAAAATTGCAGACATGTAGGGGTTAATTAAAGGTATAAATTTGTTGCAAAAAATTGCGTGGGCTCCCGCTGTATTTTCTCCACCAGACAGACAAAGCCAGCGAGTGGGGGCAGATAATAATAGCCTAGGGAGGGTACATTTTTTTTGGGCCCCCCCTGGCTACTAACATCTGCCCACAGACACCCCAGAAAGGGCAAATCTCTAATTAGATTAGCCCTTTCTGGTACTTTGCCCGTCTATTCCCATTGCCCTGTAGCGGTGGCGAATGGGTTAATAAGGGGTTAAAGCCACCTTGCAATTGAAAGGTCACTTTAAGCCAGGTTAATAATTGAGAGCTGTCAATTAGATAACTATCAATTATTAATCCTATTGTATGAAAGAAAAATCAAACACACACACTTTAATAAAAAAGAAGTTTAATGAAATAATCACAGTTTTTGACCATATTTTATTATCGTGCTAAAACCATTTCCTGTAATAAAAATAAAATAAAAAAGCAAAATTATTCTTACCAATCTGATGCACAGTCAGGTCCCACGCTGTAATCCATCAGAAAGGGTTAACAGGTTACAGCGTGCAGGGAGCTAATGGTGCCTGCTAGCTGTAACACCCTGAATGAATAACTTACTCTCCCAGCGAAAGGAGAGGAAGTGATTAATGAGTGGAGCTTAATTGATTTATTGCCACTTTCACTTCAGTGACCTGACCTAAAGTGAAAGTGGGACGCAATCAATTAAGCTTCATTCATTAATCACATCCTCTCCTGTCACGGGGAGAGGAACTTATTCATTCAGGAACTTTCAGATGAGCAGCAAGCATTAGCTGTGCTGCTTGGCTCAAAGCTAGTTAACCCTTTGTGAAGGATTACAGCGTGGGACGTGACAGATCGCCAGATAGGTAAGGATAATGTTGTTTTATTATTTTTTATTTATTTTAGGAGATCAAGGGCTTTGCACGGATTAAGAGTAAAATAAAAGATGGTCAAATAAATGTGTTTTTATTTCATAAAAATTATTTTTTCTTAAAGTGTGTGTGTGTTTTTTATTTACTTCAATAGGATTAATAATTGATAGTTGTCTAATTGACAGCTCTCAATTATTAACCTGGCTTAAAGTGACCTTTCAATTGCAAGGTGACTTTAACCCCTTATTAACCCATTCGCCACCGCTACAGGGCAATGGGAATAGATGGGCAAAGTGCCAGAAAGGGCTAATCTAATTAGAGATTTGCCCTTTCTGGGGTGTCTGGGGGCAGATGTTAGTAGCCAGGGGGGGCCCCAAAAAAATGTACCCTCCCTAGGCTATTATTATCTGCCCCCACTCGCTGGCTTTGTCTGTCTGGTGGAGAAAATACAGCGGGAGCCCACGCATTTTTTTTCAACAAATTTATACCTTTTGATTAACCCCTACATGTCTGTAATTTTGCACACATACACTTATGTAATTGTAAGTTTAAACCATATATAAAAATACATGAAATGACATGGTTAACTGTGTGGAAACAATGTATCATTTCATGTCGGGTCTGTACTTTCACAAAAGCCGGCAACTGAATTAGCGGCTATTACAGTATGTAGAAGTCTAGGAACTATATATATATGTATACACATGTCACAATGACATGTATATATATATATATATATATATATATATATATATATATATATATGTGTTCTATGTGTATATATCTATTCTTTCTTTTGTGATTTAAATACTATTCATTTGGATCCATTATATGTCAGTTTTGCAAGCCTGCGAGAAATTCTCGCAAGTCGGATGTAAATCGGATGTTACAACTATGCTGAGATGCGACTAAATCGCATCTTTCCAGGAAAATCGGATGCCAGACGGATGACTGTTCATGACATTTTGCTGCGATAATCGACCGACTAAAACGGTCCAATTTTTTAGTCGGTGTGTGTGACTCCAGCCTAAAGCTCAGGGTACATGACTTCAGGGTATTATGGTAACCATCGGGACCTGCAATTCTCATTGCGGGGGTCCGATGGTCACTAAGGGGGTCTTGTGACCCCCTTGTAACAATTTAAATACCACTGTCGTGATTGACAGCGGTATTTAAGGGGTTAATCAGCCCTGATTGTGTGGTTATGTAGAACACATTTTCCACACGATGAAGAAGAGAGATGTCACCGGACCAAGACCAGTGACGCCCTGCAGACTGGACTGCTGCGTAGGTGAGTATAATAAAAGCTTTTTTTAGTTTATAGAGAGTGAATTGTGGACATACATACAGCACTATCGAAATTCTGTAACAGAGGGCTTATAGGTGCCGGAAATACTGTATAAAACCTGGTGTCAGGTTCCCTTTAAGCTCCATAAATCCTGCTGTCCACTGCCAGTTATACTCTGACTTGCTTTTATGAAACATAGACATTCCTGACTTTTTACCTCAGCTCGCTTTTTTGCTATTTATGATTTTGTCACTACACAAACCTCCTGGTTCTGACTGGGCTACCCAACCATTCTCTTGCCTCTGGTTCGCTTCTCCAGATAGAAGCTCTTCCCAGTAAGAATTCCAGTTGACTCAAATGGAAGACCAGATTCCTGTAGAGGAGTTAAAGGGTGAAGGCTGTAGATTCTCTGGAAAGTGCCAGATGGAGTGGCCAAGGTGGCTTATTTGAGCTTGCGGCCTCTGACAGACATAACAATGTGTTCATGACCAGTTTATGCTCTTCCCACCTGCTTTACTCCATGCTAGAGTGCTTGTGTAGATATCGCAGGAACGCGGGATGTCGCCACTGACAGGAGGCAGTTCAAGAGTTAACAGATTTATTGTAACAAACAGAACTGGGTGATGGCATAGGTGGGATAAGGGTGTGACGGTAGTTCAGAATAAAAGTAATATGACTTAACAGATGATTATTCTCTGGCATGCGGCGTCACAGGGTTCCAACGGTGGCACCGGCAACAGCGGCGCTGAGCGTTTTAATGAGGTCTCTGACAGACGGGAATCCAACGGTGGTGCCGACAGCATGAGTCGTCTCGTCGCAGCCTCTGAGGTAAAAGTAAGATTCTCGTGCTCAAAAATGTCCAGCACAGTACTTAGACCAGAGGAGGGAACTGATGGGACAAATCCTTGCCCCACGGTATGTCCGGGAGTCTGCTCACAAGGTTGAGGCCTGGTCGTCTGTCTAACTGCGCGCGGCGCACGTGTCACAGTCACTGCTATTATGAATGTGCTGGAGATGGTTTCTGAGCAGAGGCTCCCTCTGGTGGTTGCAGACAGTACTGAACCTTACAGCGAGGAATGGCAATCTGGGATCACGGACTGGACTGATAGAAGGGAGGTTCCCTCCCATGATGGTCGCCGGTGATCAATTGTTCTTGTCTCAATTGTGGTTCCTGGTTCATTTGGAAGTCTGCTGGAGTCTTGCATGCATCTGCTGCTTTCAGATAAGATATTTTCTGCTTTTCATTTTGTGCTTGCTTTTTGCATAATTTTCTGCACTTTTGTGGAGGTCAGCCTCCTGGGGCCTGTGCTCCTCTCAGTTTATCTGTAGCCACTGTTATTTGTTCATTTGCTTTTTCCTGTTTTTTCAGTGGCTGCGGCTTAGTTTTGTTACACCAGAGATCTGATTTAGATGGTGATCGTGTGATCTCAGGTGTTTTTGCAATCAGAAGAGTTGGTATTTTTTAGGGTTTTTTGTTGGATTGCAGTCAGAATTCTTTCCTGTACTTTTCTGTGTAGACAGATTGTGCCCCAGCGTTTGTTCATTCTATTTTCTGTCTGTGTCCGTGCTTCTTCTTGTCTAACCGCCATTACATGTTTGGGGGCTTCCTATTTTCTTTTGGGATTTGCTGCGGGGCAGATACCTTTCATCTTTCTGCCTTTAGGTGTAGTTATCTCTCAGGCTGTGACGAGGCGTCTAGGATCAACGTAGGAACGCTCCACGGCTACCTCTAGTTGTGTGGTTAGTTCAGGTTACTGCAATCCAATAGGTTCCAGCCTCTCTGGTGTATTGCCGTTATTGCTTTTTCTCTTCAGCTACCTAAACATAACACACAGCTTGCTGGTCAGCGAAAGTAATAGCCGGGCCTGATGACGGAGCAGAAGCACACTGTAGTCTAGCTCCAAGAGGTGTCTCACTCAGGGCAATGTCGTGGTCTGTTGGGGGCAGGGTCAGATTGAGCTGCGCTGCGCGCGGGAAGGCAGGGAGACGAGTGACAAAGGGAGCTGTGTGGAAAGACGTGTGCTGGTCTGACGGGAGAGACAAAGCTCCCAGGTAGATCAGGCCCGTCAGACCAGCACACGTCTTTCCACACCGCTCCCTTTGTCAATCGTCTCCCTGTCTTCCCGCGCGCAGCGCAGCTCACTCTGACCCCATCCCCAACAGACCACGAGATCCCGGTTCTTTGCTAAAGAGTTTCCCCCTGCAACATAGGTGACCGTCTCGATGGTTCCAGACCAAAGCCGGAAAGCCACCACCTCGTTTATTCATCCTCTTACATTCCCCCTCTCTTTTAGCTCGCCATTCCACAGACGAGAGTTTCTTAAGTTCACGCTGACAATCTTCCAGCCCTTGAACTATCTGCTGCCAAACAAACTGATCTTGATTATACCGATTAGGGGGTACACCTGCAGTGGAACGTTCGGAGCGCTGTAGGATAGAAGGAGTAGTAGAGTCCACTGGAGCGGTTGAATCTGGCTGTCTTCGGGGAATGGAGGACACTTCTTCTTCGACGGTACTGTCGATGACTGACTCATCATCTGCATACTTAACAGGAACCTCTGTGTCCACCCTTGGCATTTTTACTGTTTCTTGTTCAGGGTTAGGGTCCTTTGACAAACAAGGCCTCAACATGTTGCGATGAACTGTCCGAGTAGGGGCATCCTGTGCTCCTTCAGGCAGAATCTCGTAGACGGGTCCCTTAGCAACAACTCTATGCTTCACCCGATACGGGCTCTTCTCCCAACGAGACTCCAACTTATCTCGGGGACGCCTCTCCCATACCAAGACAGAGTCCCCAGCACACAGAGCTGTCCCACGTAGAGGTGTGACACTAGGATGTTCCAAGTCTTGAAGCTTAGTTTTTACCAAACGATGTAGTGTCTGTAGTCGGTGTCGATGTTCTTGAACCCAAGTGGACACCCCCACCCGTGGGTAGTCCTTTTCAAGCTCTAGCTCAGTAATCTCCTTACCGAGGCGAACAAACAGGAGGGCGTAAGGCTAATACCCGGTGGTGCTGTGATTTCTGTTGTTGTACACCCATACCAACTCAGGTACATATTCAGGCCATCGGACCTTCTTGTCTTCTTCCAAAGTTCTCAACATCTGAATTAGGGTATGATTGAACCGCTCGTAGGCCACATTTCCCTGAGGATGGTAAGGTGTTGTGCGGGATTTATCAATACGATACAGTCGATGCAACTCCTCCATTACTTTTCCGAGAAAGAAGGCACCTTGGTCTGAATGAATGCGCTTCGGACACCCGTACACCTGAATAAAGTTTTTACAGATGGCATAGGCTGCTAATTCTGCCGTTTGATTTCACATTGGGGTCACCACAGCAAACTTCGAGAAATGATCTATCATCACCAAGCTGTGTTCATACCCTGATGTAGTGGACCTATGGTCAGAAAATCATTAGCAACTCGAAAGGTGCCGACGTCACGATGGTCTGTGTCGGAGCTCTTTGTTCAGGGGGCTTGGCCAGCTCACAGTTTTGACAGAGTAGACAGAATCTCTCTACGATGATTTTCAACTGGGGGTGATAAACTAATCGCTGCAGCCATTGGAAAGTTTTTTCTGCTCCGAAATGAGCCCCTTTCTAGTCTGCTTCTGTAGCCACCTGGGACAACAACGTTTCTGGGATCACCATTTGCCAGGTGACATCCAGCTCCTGAGAGAACTTTCCGGTACAGAATCCCGTCATTCAGCTGCAGACTCTCGCACTGTCGTAGCATCCGCAGCGTATCTGGAGACAGAGTACTTCTTAGTTATCCGGGTTCTTCTCCAAGTCATGTAGAGGTCGCTTTGCATAAGCAATTAGTCGCTCCTCCCCTCTCTGTATCTGTGACAACACTGCTCCGAGTCTATGCAGACTCCTGTCTGTGTGTAAGATGAAGGGTTGTGTGAAGTCTGCGTATGCCAACACTGGTGCCTCTGTCAGGGCCAATTTCAGGTCCCGAAAGGCTTCCTCCTGATGTCTGCCCCTTCATACAGGACTGTTTCTTGCATGGGACGGTACTCCTTTCAAAAGTTCCAACAGTGGGTTAGCTATGCAAGAAAAGTTCTTGATGAAACGTCTGAAGTATCCAGTTAGTATCCAGTTAGTCCCAGAAAGGCTCGCACATCTTTCACGGTCTTTGGAGTGGACCAGTCCTGTACCGCAGCAATCTTTTCCCATGATGGACGTACTCCTTCTGCTGAGACCATATGTCCTAAATACTCAATTTGAGAACGAAACAGATGACACTTCTGCGGTTTTACCTTCAGCCCGTGTTGTAAAAGGCGAGTCAACACCTGTTCCAGTCTCAGGAGATGCTCTTCAAAGGTTGGGACAAAAACAATAATATCATCCAGATAGATCAGGGTGGATTCAAAGTTCAGGTCCCCCAAGCACCTCTCCATGAGCCGTTCAAATGTCCCCAGGGCATTGGCTAGGCCAAATAGCATGCAATCAAATTCGTACAATCCCATGGGGAGTATAAAAGCTGTTTTCGCTCGGTCTTGTTCTGACATAGGTACTTGCCAGTAGCCACTAGCGAGATCCAGAGTGGAGAAATACTTGGCGTTTCCCAGAGCAGAAAAAGACTCCTCAATCTGGGGCAGTGAATAAGAATCCCGCACTGTACAGGCGTTAAGCTTACGGTAGTCCACACAGAAACGTATCGTTCCATCCTTCTTACGCACTAACACAATGGGAGCAGCCCATGGACTTTGGCTCTCGCGTATCACCCCTCTCTGGAGCAACTGAGTCAGCATTCCTTTTACTTCCTGATACATTTGTGGGGGTATTTTAACACTCTCTTATGGGTGCAGTACTTCCAGTGGGGATCTCATTGTGCACCCAAAATCATCTTCGTGTCTTGCGAACACATCCTGAAATTTTCTTACTAACGCCTCCACCTGTTGCATCTGTTGTGGTGTAAGTTCAGTCAACTCAGCTCTCATTTGTTCCGGAATTTTGTGTCCTTCCTCTATATGTCGCGGATCAAGAGATGACGTAGAGTCCACAGTGACCGTCCAGGGATCTCCGTGTCTGACGGTTAACTGCACAGCTTGGGACGGTATCAGCTCCTCAGGCATGCCCAGGACATGAGCCACTTCACTTCTTGGGGTAAGGTAACATCATTTTTCCCCAAGTTCACACAGCGGACCAGCACTGTCCCGTCACGCACCATGGCCAGCGTTCGTGCCACACATATTCCTGGTGGTAACTGATCAGATTGACTCAGCTCAATTTGAACTTAAACGCCTTCGAGAGGGGTACAAGCCCTGACAGGCAAGTGTAACACTGTCTGTCCTGGGGGGTAGAACCCTATTTATTGACATGGGAGTGATCACTTTCCCCAACTTCTTTCCACTGCTGAAGGTTTCTTGCGCCTGGGCAGTCCTAATCAGCTGTCGGAAGATTCTTCTCTGAGGTGTTCGAGTACTCCATTGTTTAAGGAACTCATCTGAGGATTCATTTACAAGAAGACTTCCGAACTCTTTTAGCACATTCATGACTAACGTGACAGTATGTTCCTTGGTCATCTCGCAAGCTGTCAGCACTAGTACTACTCCCCCCTGGCCTAAGTCTTTCCCGCAGACCACTATGTTCATCCAAGCCACCCCTACGACCGGGATGGGTAGCTGGTTAGCGGGCGAGAGCTTGATTACCTGCCCCCACTCGGGCCGCACTACATCCATAAAGTGGCTCCGGAAATAGCCTTCGGGCATCGTGGCGACTTGTGAGCCCTTATCAAGCAGACAGCTAACAACTCGACCCTTTATTTTGGCCCAGACAAGGTGTAAGGAAAGGGACGCCGCCATTTTGTATAGGGCCTATACCAGCCTCCATTTTGTCGGTTCACAGAGCCACAGACTGCTAACTACACAGGGCCTGTTAGCATATCCAGTACGACCGGTTTTGATGTCCACTATGAATCAAAAGGGCTTTAGTATGCTAATTAGTTTAGGCCCGTGTCTGAATAAGATGGTCATTAGTATGTTAAATAACCCAGACTCAAGCCAGTATTTCCTGCTCCATATGAATTGCAGGCCAGTTAATATGCGTGCTTCAAAGCAAAGGGGAGGAGCCTAGCAGGTTTAAGAACTGTAGCCATGAACAGGCTATGTTCAATCCATTTCTCACAGCAGCAAGAAGCACAAGGGACAGGCCTGCCAAGAGAGCAGCGGCACACGTTTTGGGGGACTGTCCAGCAACTAAGCCTTTCACCTGGGGATCGCAGAGCTCCCTGCCTCCCCATGTCCATACAACCTGGTAATATTGATCTATAGCTAATACCTTTAAGCCTTGTACATTATTGTGGTATTTCTCTCTGACTGAAAATCCATTGTAATTATGTTGTATAGCTTTACTGTATATTTCTGTAATTATCTAGTGCGCCCTTAAGGCAATTAAACCATAAAATTAATCTTGGGCTGATGCTTTTACTCTGACCACGAATCTTAGAATACCCAGTGGGTAACAGGACAACCTCCCCGGTGGCCATTTGCTCTAGGTGCAGTTCCCTTACTGACCTGAGAGACAAAGGGGGCGCCGGAGAGCTGTACCTGTGGAGTTACGTCCCATTGGTGACGTGGGAGGAAAGGGGTCGTCCTTTACATTTGGTAGCAGCGGTGGGATCAGAAGCTGTGATACCCGGGCTACCGTGTGGCGGTCGGCTTAGTTCCTCACACAAGGGACACATGGACACAACATTTGTGGGACTTCTAGCACTCCTTACCACTTCAGGCTCCGGGCGGCGTCCACCAGTCTTGGAGCCCCCTAGTTTAACGAGCAGCGCTGCAGGGGCCTGCCCCGTCTGTTACACCATCAGGCTACATGTCCAACTTCTCCACAGTTATTACAAGCGGGGGGTCCTTCTCTGCGGGACATTCTCGTCTCACGCCGGAGGACAGGCCCATGTTGACTAACAGGAGGGCTCGCTGTGACTACAGGCATTTTCTTTGTCTCAGCTAATTCTTCACGTATCTGCTGTATCTCCTTCCTCAAATCTTCTACCCACTCGGGTGCAGTAGCCTCGACAGCAGACACCTCCCCACTCCAGACCTTCCCCACCGGAACTGTCACCCCCCGCTCTTGCTGCTAACCCGTGCGCACTTCACTCCCTACCTTGTAGAATGTCATACTGTGCTTCACTCTCAAACTCTCCCTCAGAGCCTGTTTCAACAACACATCACGTAGACCTGTCACAAGTTGGTCTCGCAGCACTACATCAATGGAGCCTACACCATGTTTGTGCACGATAGCAGTGTAAAGCTCCTGTAAGGCGTTCATAAAATGCGTCATCGTCTCCCCTCTCTTTGAACCAACCCGCCCGAACAGGCGCATGTGCAACTCCCCTAGGTCTGTGGGTTACCCATGCATCTCCTCGAGTATCACTACAACTTTGCCCAGGGTGTGACGTGCCTGTGGGGGCTGAAGCATGACAGAGTCTCTGGCCTCCCCATCTAAAGCCATCATGGCCACCTCTGCTTCTGTCATGGGGTGCAGCCTCATCATACCCCTTATCCACTCCGTCCAACTCCACAGCATGGTGTTATTCCCAGTGAACTTGGGGAGGTTACTTATCATGGCACCCAGGGAGATGCTGGATCAAGGACCCCCCACAGCTACTGGGTCTGCCATGGCCTGGCCTGCAACTACTTGATCTGCTGCCCCCGCCACTGAGCGACATTCTGCCAACTACGTCAATATAGATATTGCATAAACGGGGGATATCACCATGGACAGGTAACAGATTAAGAGTTAACAGATTTATTGTAACAAACAATGACCTCCACGCAGGGAGCTAAGGGATGCAGGGAAGTGGCAGGGAATGGGACAGAACTGGGTGAGTGACGGGACAGGCGGGATAAGGGGCGACTGTAGTTCAGATTAAAAGTAATATGACTTAACAGACGATGATCCTCCAGTATGCAGCGTCACAGGGTTCCAACGGTAGCACCGGCAACAGCAGCACTGAGCATCTCAGTGAAGTCTCTGACAGGCGGGAATCCAACAGTGGTGCCGACAGCAGCGGCATGTGTCGTCTCGTCTCAGTCTCTGAGGTAAAAATAAGATTCCTGTGCTCAAAAGTGTCCAGCACAGTACTTAGTCCAGAGGATCGAACTGATGGGACAAATCCTCACCCCAAGGTATGTCAGGGAGTCTGCTCACAAGGTTCAGGACTGGTCTTCTGTCTATCTGCGTGCAGCGCACGTGTCACAGTCACAGCTTGCTGATCAGCGAAACTAATAGCCTAGTCGGATGATGGAGCAGGAGCACGCTGTAGTCTAGTTCCAAGAGGTATGAAAAGAACACCCAGGATGTGGAAAGGGATAACCCAGTGATTGGGAAAAGACAACGAGACCAAAAGTGTAATAAAATATTGCCTTTATTGTACAAAAATTGGCTACACAAAATAAAAAATGAAATTAAAAACCATGTAAACAAGAAAAGAGAAATAAAAATTGGACACACCACACATAAATATGCTATATAAGCAATATATATGAAAATGGGAATAATTAGTATAATATCAATATAAATATACAGATGCTCAATTAGTAACCAGGTATAAACATGGTGCAATGGTGCAATAATACAAAAACCAGTTTGTGCAATAATGCAATAAAGGGAGAAAAAAAAGGAAAAAACCAGAAAGAAACCGTCTGTATAGTGCTGATAATTACAACAAAAGTTGGACAAAGAGAAAATAAAAATGCTGAACTATGCAGCGTGAAATGAAAATCTCAGTGACCGTGCTGACCATAAATGTGTACTAATACATGTGAGCAAGAACATAATAATGATGAAAACCAAATACCAGTGCTCACAAAGACCGAAAGATGTCAAAAAAAGATATGCCACATAACTGAAATGATACCTGGGAGCTAATTCACGTGTGGTGTGCCAATGGAAAACGCGCCCCGACGCGCGTTTCGGAAAGATTCCTTCGTCAGGGGGATATAAAGAGTGCCGACCAATGAGGCTATAAATAGGTGGTTCGATGTACAAAATAAAGAACAGCTGTGTATAGGCAGATATGGCATTCAATACAAAGTACGTAAAGCCGGAAGTGACGCATGAAAGAGGTCACGAACTGCCGTATTCCGTGTAAAAGCTGAAAATGTCCATGCAGCGCATGCGCGAAATGTGCTGCAGCAGAAGCGCCACGGTGAGAGGCGTGTACTGGGAAACCCCATCTAACTGATAGGTAAGGTGTCCATATAAGGATGCCGCCGTCACGGCAGCCCCAAGCACACAGAGCGCGCATGCGTGATGATACAGCAGTTAATTGCATAGACAATCTAAGCGAGTTAAAGGACTATGACGCTAAATAAGAATCATATAACAAAACAAAAATATGAACAAAGCACAATCACGTTGACAATAACAAGAATGTTAAATTAAAGTATCCATGTGAAAACATGTCAAAATCACACCTATTGCAGACATATGGAGAACATGCATGAAAATCCATGGATCTTACTAAAAAACTATATGTATTATTGTGAATATATCCATGATAATAAATGGAATAAGATCAGTTATGTTACATAACCAGATATAATATAAGCCATGCAAAAAGACCCATTGGCCTGTCTGGATATCATAACCAAAATTATACGTGCATAGTGTGGTAAAAATATGAAAATAGCGCATGCGTCAGACGTACAAAATCAGTGATGACATGACTATCCTATCTGGATATCATAACCAAAATTATGCGTGCGTGGTGTGGTGAAAATATGAAAATGGCGCATGCGTCGGACGTGCAAAACCAGTGATGACATGACAGTCGACGTCATGTGGCACCCGCCCAGAAAAACAGGTAGGGTGCCGACATGGAGACGCCACTACCATGACAACCCGAGTCGACAACCCACGCATGCGCACTAGAATAAACACCAGCCAGCAGTGATGGTCATAAATGTGAAACATCCGATACTGAAATAATTTGGAACAAGCGAAATCTACATTAAATACATATAGAAAAATAGAACTTCGTGAGCAAAATTAACGAGTGTGACATCAAAGCAAATGAACATATTTGTACATAAAACCACAATAAATGAAAATATAAACCAAATTGGTGCATAATCTGTACAGTATTATTCATAGACATAAAAATTCGGAAATGTTCAAATCTTGAATGAGGATAGAACTCCAGGGCCTCAATGATCATCATAATTATCAAGACAAGATAGCCTCATGAAATACTGAAACAATAAATATAAAAAAGAAATGTTAAAAACTTTTTGCATAGTATACATGGTAGCATTACAAAAATGGAACAAAGGAGATATTCTCATTGAGACCTAGGGGAGACACCGTCTGGAGCATCCAAATCCATTTTGTTTCGATTTGAGCGAGTCTTTTACTGACCTTACCACCCCTAATGTCACTTTTCAGTAGATCAATACCGATGACCTTCAGTAGACTAGAATCACAATTATGGTACATCTTGAAATGCCTCGGAAGAGTCTTGAGTGAGGCAACATCAGTAACATCTCTAGCTGCTGCAATGCCTAATACGTGCTCCCTCACCCTGATCTTAAGTTGTCTTGTGGTCATGCCCACATATATGAGGGAACAGGGACACGTGGCATAATAGATGACTGAGGTAGAAGTGCACGAGATGCCGTGTTTAATCTCAAAAGAACGTGTTTTATCTGAACTCAGGAAGCTATGGGCCTTAACCACATTTGGACAAGCAACACAAGATCCACATGGTCTACAACCAGTGAAAGATGTCTTAACTAGCAATGAGCCACTGATGGGTACCCCTGTGTATACACTTTTGACCAAATGGTCACCCAAATTGGGTGACCTCCTAAATGCCATAGATGGTCTATCACCTATGAATTTGGTGATAATTGGATCTGATTTTAAAATCGGCCAATGTTTGGAAAGTAAGGCCCTAAATTGATCACTTTGTCCATTATACTGAGTGATAAATCTCACAGTATTGGTGTTAGATTTCATTGTGCCCTGGCCGTAAAGGGCCTCGTGGCGGGTAACATGCCAGGCTCTATTATAGGCTCGTTTAATTGATCTACGACTGTAGCCACGTTCCCAGAACCTCTCACCCATTAGTTCAGACTGTAGTTCAAAATCTTGATCACTTGAACAGATTCGTCTAAGACGTAGAAACTGTCCAAATGGAATTGAATCAATAAGAGCCCTTGGGTGTGAGGAGGAAGCGTGGACTAAAGAATTCACAGCCGTTTGTTTTCTAAATAAATTAGTTTGTAGACAATTATTCAAATCCCTCATAACACGGACATCCAAGAATTCCATTGCCTGAGCATGGTAACAAAAGGTGAGTCTGATGTTTATAGAATTGAGATTGAGTGTATCTATAAACTGGATTAATGTGTCAACTGAGTCCTGCCAAATGAAAAAAACATCGTCTATATAGCGAGTCCAAAATGGAACACGCTCAATGGAGTTAACACAATCCGATAAAAAGAGGTCCCTTTCCCAAAATCCAAGGAACAGGTTGGCATAAGCTGGGGCAAATGAGGCTCCCATGGCTGTTCCTTGGATTTGTAGGAAAAAGGACCCCTTAAAAGTAAAAAAATTGTGTGTCAAAGCAAATTCTAACAGATTAGTGAAAAAAACAATGCACGTGAAAATGAAGAGTATTGTAAAAAATATGTAATGGCTGTCAAACCGTCCGAATGTCGTATACTGGTATATAGCGACTCAACGTCACAAGTTACCAACAGTGAATCCATATCGATATGTAAGCCATCCACCTTTTTCAAGAAATCGTTAGTGTCCTTCGTATATGAGGGAAGTGAAGTTACAAACAGCTGCAAAATGAAGTCAATATATTTGTTGACATTTTCTAAATAGTTACCCCGCCCTGATATAATGGGCCTGCCAGGAGGAACCTCCTGGTTCTTGTGTACCTTCGGCAGCAGATAAAGGGTGGGGACGGTGGGTTCGTGTACCTGGAGTGACACAAACAGATCATTGGTAATGATGCCTTCATCTCTGGAATCTTGTAGAAACATGAATAATTCATGCTGAAATTTAGAAAGAGGATTAAAAGTTAGCTTTTTGTAACATGATATATCATTAAGTTGGCGTAAAGCCTCCGATTCATAAAGATCCTTGGGCCACACTACCACGTTCCCACCCTTATCTGCTGCCTTAAAAACTATATCACTGAGTCCCATGAGTCTCCCTTTCCACATCCTGGGTGTTCTTTTCATACATGCTCGGATGGTCTACCATCCCAATTTCTTCAGGTCATATGGGCACATATTTTATTTGCCATTATTTTTTATTATTGTTATAAATTAGGCATAATATACATATTCATGTTTCTACAAGATTCCAGAGATGAAGGCATCATTACCAATGATCTGTTTGTGTCACTCCAGGTACACAAACCCACCGTCCCCACCCTTTATCTGCTGCCGAAGGTACACAAGAACCAGGAGGTTCCTCCTGGCAGGCCCATTATATCAGGGCGGGGTAACTATTTAGAAAATGTCAACAAATATATTGACTTCATTTTGCAGCCGTTTGTAACTTCACTTCCCTCATATACGAAGGACACTAACGATTTCTTGAAAAAGGTGGATGGCTTACATATCGATATGGATTCACTGTTGGTAACTTGTGACGTTGAGTCGCTATATACCAGTATACGACATTCGGACGGTTTGACAGCCATTACATATTTTTTACAATACTCTTCATTTTCACGTGCATTTATTGTTTTTTTCACTAATCTGTTAGAATTTGCTTTGACACACAATTTTTTTACTTTTAAGGGGTCCTTTTTCCTACAAATCCAAGGAACAGCCATGGGAGCCTCATTTGCCCCACGTTATGCCAACCTGTTCCTTGGATTTTGGGAAAGGGACCTCTTTTTATCGGATTGTGTTAACTCCATTGAGCGTGTTCCATTTTGGACTCGCTATATAGACGATGTTTTTTTCATTTGGCAGGACTCAGTTGACACATTAATCCAGTTTATAGATACACTCAATCTCAATTCTATAAACATCAGACTCACCTTTTGTTACCATGCTCAGGCAATGGAATTCTTGGATGTCCGTGTTATGAGGGATTTGAATAATTGTCTACAAACTAATTTATTTAGAAAACAAACGGCTGTGAATTCTTTAGTCCACGCTTCCTCCTCACACCCAAGGGCTCTTATTGATTCAATTCCATTTGGACAGTTTCTACTTCTTAGACGAATCTGTTCAAGTGATCAAGATTTTGAACTACAGTCTGAACTAATGGGTGAGAGGTTCTTGGAACGTGGCTACAGTCGTAGATCAATTAAACGAGCCTATAATAGAGCCTGGCATGTTACCCGCCACGAGGCCCTTTACGGCCAGGGCACAATGAAATCTAACACCAATACTGTGAGATTTATCACTCAGTATAATGGACAAAGTGATCAATTTAGGGCCTTACTTTCCAAACATTGGCCGATTTTAAAATCAGATCCAATTATCACCAAATTCATAGGTGATAGACCATCTATGGCATTTAGGAGGTCACCCAATTTGGGTGACCATTTGGTCAAAAGTGTATACACAGGGGTACCCATCAGTGGCTCATTGCTAGTTAAGACATCTTTCACTGGTTGTAGACCATGTGGATCTTGTGTTGCTTGTCCAAATGTGGTTAAGGCCCATAGCTTCCTGAGTTCAGATAAAACACGTTCTTTTGAGATTAAACACGGCATCTCGTGCACTTCTACCTCAGTCATCTATTATGCCACGTGTCCCTGTTCCCTCATATATGTGGGCATGACCACAAGACAACTTAAGATCAGGGTGAGGGAGCACGTATTAGGCATTGCAGCAGCTAGAGATGTTACTGATGTTGCCTCACTCAAGACTCTTCCGAGGCATTTCAAGATGTACCATAATTGTGATTCTAGTCTACTGAAGGTCATCGGTATTGATCTACTGAAAAGTGACATTAGGGGTGGTAAGGTCAGTAAAAGACTCGCTCAAATCGAAACAAAATGGATTTGGACGCTCCAGACGGTGTCTCCCCTAGGTCTCAATGAGAATATCTCCTTTGTTCCATTTTTGTAATGCTACCATGTATACTATGCAAAAAGTTTTTAACATTTCTTTTTTATATTTATTGTTTCAGTATTTCATGAGGCTATCTTGTCTTGATAATTATGATGACCATTGAGGCCCTGGAGTTCTTCTATCCTCATTCAAGATTTGAACATTTCCGAATTTTTATGTCTATGAAGAATACTGTACAGATTATGCACCAATTTGGTTTATATTTTCATTTATTGTGGTTTTATGTACAAATATGTTCATTTGCTTTGATGTCACACTCGTTAATTTTGCTCACGAAGTTCTATTTTTCTATATGTATTTAATGTAGATTTCGCTTGTTCCAAATTATTTCAGTATCGGATGTTTCACATTTATGACCATCACTGCTGGCTGGTGTTTATTCTAGTGCGCATGCGTGGGTTGTCGACTCGGGTTGTCATGGTAGTGGCGTCTCCATGTCGGCACCCTACCTGTTTTTCTGGGCGGGTGCCACATGACGTCGACTGTCATGTCATCACTGGTTTTGCACGTCCGACGCATGCGCCATTTTCATATTTTCACCACACCACGCACGCATAATTTTGGTTATGATATCCAGATAGGATAGTCATGTCATCACTGATTTTGTACGTCTGACGCATGCGCTATTTTCATATTTTTACCACACTATGCACGTATAATTTTGGTTATGATATCCAGACAGGCCAATGGGTCTTTTTGCATGGCTTATATTATATCTGGTTATGTAACATAACTGATCTTATTCCATTTATTATCATGGATATATTCACAATAATACATATAGTTTTTTAGTAAGATCCATGGATTTT
Organism: Oophaga sylvatica; assembly: GCA_033576555.1. Classification (NCBI taxonomy): domain Eukaryota; kingdom Metazoa; phylum Chordata; class Amphibia; order Anura; family Dendrobatidae; genus Oophaga; species Oophaga sylvatica. The sequence continues at coordinate 60,046,974 of JARQOD010000003.1, forward strand.
CATGCATGTTCTCCATATGTCTGCAATAGGTGTGATTTTGACATGTTTTCACATGGATATTTTAATTTAACATTCTTGTTATTGTCAACGTGATTGTGCTTTGTTCATATTTTTGTTTTGTTATATGATTCTTATTTAGCGTCATAGTCCTTTAACTCGCTTAGATTGTCTATGCAATTAACTGCTGTATCATCACGCATGCGCGCTCTGTGTGCTTGGGGCTGCCGTGACGGCGGCATCCTTATATGGACACCTTACCTATCAGTTAGATGGGTGTTATGTTACGGTAGCTGAGGAGTGCAGGTAAAAAAGGAAATACACCAGAGCAGTTGGAATCTATGAGATTGCAGTACCCTGACTAACCACCGCAACTAGAGGCAGCCGTGGAGCGTTCCTACGATGGTCCTAGACGCCTCGTCACAGCCTGAGAAACTAACTACACCTAAAGATAGAAATAGGAAAGCTATCTGCCCCGGAGCAGAACCCCAAAGATAATAGAAAGCCCCCAAACATGTAATGGCGGTTAGACAAGAGGAAATACTGACACAGAAAGAAAATAGTATGAGCAAACGCTGGGCCCAAACTATCTAAATAGAAAAGGATAGGAAGGGTACTTACTGCAATCCCAGAAAACCCTGAAAAACACCAACTCTACTAATTTCAAAATCACCTGAGATCACACGACCTCTACCACCTAAATTAGTTCTCTGGTGTAACAAAAACAGCAACCACTGAAAAAACTGCAAAAAGCAAAAGTACAAAACACAGTGGCTGGACTAAACTGAGAGGGCAAAAGCCCCCGGAGGGGACCCAGAAGGCCCCCACAGAAGTGCAGGACAAAATGCAAAAATATAGCAAAAACACAAAACAAGAAATTGTCTTATCTGATAGCAGGAGATGCAGACACGACACAGCAGGCTACAAGGGAAACTGGAAAGAAGGATTCAGACCAGAACAATTGATCACCGGCAACCTTGATGGGAAAATGATTCCCTTAAATAAGACCAATCAGTAACACCTGATTCCCAATCCTCACTAGTACCGCTTGTAACCACCAGAGGGAGCCTCTGTTCAGAACTCATCTCAAACCCATTCACAACAGTACCCCCCCCTTGAGGAGGGGTCACCGAACCCTCATTTGAGCAACCAGGTCGGTCAGGATGAGTTCTATGATACGCACGGATAAGTCTCCTAGCATGGATGTCCGAAGCAAACACCCAAGAATTATCTTCCTGACCATAACCTCTCCATTTAACCAAATACTGGAGTCTTCGTCTAGAAAAACGAGAATCCAATATTTTCTCAACCACATACTCCAGATTGCCCTCAACCAAAACAGGGTCAGGAGGCACAGCAGCAGGAACCACTGGCTCAACAAACCTCTTCAACAAGGACTTGTGGAACACGTTATGGATCTTAAATGTCCCTGGAAGAAGCAAACGAAAAGAAACAGGATTAATAATCTCCATGATCTTATAAGGTCCAATGAACCTAGGCTTAAATTTAGGAGATGCTACTCTCATAGGAATATTCTTTGAGGACAACCAGACCAAGTCCCCCACTTTAAACCGAGGACCATCAGTCCTATGCCGGTTAGCAAACCGCTGGGCCTTCTCCTGAGAGAGGGACAACCTCTCCACTACCTGGTCCCAAATCTGCTGCATACGCTCAACAACAGAGTCAACACCTGGACAGACAGAAGCCTCCGTCTGTCCTGAAGAAAATCGAGGGTGAAACCCAGAATTACAGAAAAACGGAGACATCAAAGTGGCAGAGCTAGCCCTATTATTAAGAGCAAACTCAGCCAAAGGCAAAAAAGAGACCCAGTCATCCTGATCAGCAGACACAAAGCATCTTAGATAAGTCTCCAATGTCTGGTTTGTTCTCTCAGTTTGACCATTGGTCTGAGGATGAAATGCCGAGGAGAAAGACAATTGAACACCCAGTTTAGAACAAAAAGTCCTCCAAAATCTGGAAACAAACTGGACTCCTCTGTCAGACACAATGTTCTCAGGAATGCCGTGTAAACGAACCACGTGCTGAAGGAACAACGGCACCAATTCAGAGGAGGAAGGCAACTTAGGTAATGGCACAAGATGTATCATTTTGGAAAACCTATCACAAATTACCCAGATGGTGGTCATTCTCTGAGAAACAGGAAGATCGGAAATGAAATCCATAGAGATATGGGTCCATGGTCTCTTGGGCACAGGCAATGGCATCAGTAAACCACTAGAGCGAGCAAGGCTTGGAGCGAGAGCAAGTCCCGCAGGACTGCACAAATTCCCTGACATCGCGAGACAAGGTAGGCCACCAAAAGGACCGACTAACCAAGTCTCTGGTACCAAAAATTCCGGGATGCCCAGCCAATGCGGAACAATGAATCTCAGACATCACACTCTTTTTCCATTGGTCCGGGACAAACAATTTTCCAACAGGGCAGCGCTCGGGCCTATCCTCCTGACACCCCTCCAGAGCAAGTCTCAAATTGGGCGAGATGGCGGAAAGAACTACACCCTCCTTCAAAATAACAGAGGGATCAGATAGCTCAGGAGAGTCCGCAAGGAAACTCCTCGAGAGGGCATCCGCCTTAACATTCTTAGTGCCAGGAAGAAAGGAAACCACAAAATTAAAACGTGTGAAAAACAAGGCCCACCTGGCCTGTCTAGGATTGAGTCGCTTGGCAGATTCTAGATAGACCAGATTCTTATGGTCCGTAAGGACCACCACCTGATGTTTGGCTCCCTCCAGCCAATGTCTCCACTCTTCAAAAGCCCACTTCATGGCCAATAACTCCCGATTACACACGTCATAATTACGTTCAGTAGGAGAAAATTTTCGAGAGAAAAAGGCACAAGGGTTACTTTTAGAGGTCTCTGGATCTTTTTGGGACAAAACGGCACCTGCCCCAATTTCAGAGGCATCAACCTCCACCTGAAATGGCAGAGAAACATCAGGCTGCCGTAGAACAGGAGCAGAAGTGAATCTCTGCTTAAGTTCCTGAAACGCAGAGACTGCCTCAGGAGGCCAATTCACCACATCAGAACCCTTTCTGGTCAAATCAGTTAATGGTTTAACAATAACAGAGAAATTACCAATAAATTTACGATAAAAATTGGCAAAACCCAAAAATCTCTGAAGAGCCTTTAATGAAGTAGGTTGGACCCAATCACAGATGGCCTGAACCTTGACCGGGTCCATTTCAATAACAGATGGGGACAAAATGAATCCCAGAAATGAGATCTTCTGTACGCCAAAAAGACACTTTGATCCCTTCACATACAGAGCATTCTCTCTCAAAATCTGGAATACAGTTCGAACATGTTTCACATGAGAGTCCCAGTCATTAGAAAAAATCAAGATATCATCCAAATAAACAATCAGAAACTTGTCCACAAAATCCCTGAAAATGTCATTCATGAAGGACTGGAAGACGGAAGGAGCATTAGTGAGCCCAAAGGGCATCACAAGGTACTCAAAATGCCCTTCAGGGGTGTTAAATGCCGTCTTCCATTCATCCCCGTGCTTAATGCGAATAAGGTTATACACCCCCCTGAGGTCAAGCTTGGTAAACCAAGTAGCGTTTTTCACCCTGGAAAACAGGTCAGAAATCAAGGGTAACGGGTATTGATATTTCACAGTAATATTGTTCAAGAGACGATAATCAATACACGGCCTTAATGAACCATCTTTTTTGGCCACAAAGAAAAAACCGGCACCTAAGGGTGAAGAGGATGGTCTGATATGACCCTTCTCCAATGATTCCTTGATATAAGACCGCATAGCGTCATGTTCAGGTACAGACAAGTTAAAAAGGCGACCCTTAGGGAATTTACTACCTGGCACTAATTCAATAGCGCAGTCATAGCTCCTATGGGGAGGTAAGGATGCAGATTTACTTTCGCTAAACACATCAGAAAAATCAAACAAAAAGTCAGGAACATCCTCAGCCTGGGGGGAGGCAGAAAAAACAGGAGTGTTGGTATTAACACATTGGCAGCCCCAACTGGTTACAGACACAGATTTCCAATCCAAAACAGGATTATGAGACTGTAACCAAGGGAAACCCAGCACGATAATGTCATGCAGATTATATAGAACCAAAAATTTGCAGCACTCCTGGTGATCAGGTTCAACCCTCATTATCACCTGAGTAGAAAACTGGGGTTTATTCTCAGCCAAAGGGGTAGAATCGATCCCCAGTAGGGGAATAGACTTCTGTAGGGGTATCAAGGGAAATCCACAACGTTTAGCAAAATCATAATCCATCAGGTTAAGAGCTGCTCCAGAATCAACGAAAGCCTGAGCAGAAAATGAGGACAGAGAGCATATCAGAGTGACAGTTAATAAAAACTTAGTCTGAACACTACCCAAGACAACTGAGCGTGCAAAACGTCTTCCCCGCTTAGGGCAGACTGAAACAGCATGAGAGGCATCACCACAGTAGAAACATAACCCATTGCGCTTTCGAAACTTATGACGCTGTGCCCCAGACACCACTCCATCACACTGCATGGGCTCAGCAGCTGGCTCACAAGGCAACACCACTCCACGCATACTTCTCCGCTCACGCAAACGTCTGTCAATTTGAATCGCTAATGACATAGAATCATTGAGACCAGAGGGGACAGGGAATCCCACCATAACATCCTTTACATTATCCGACAGACCCTTCCGGAAAAGGGCAGCCAAAGCGTCGTCATTCCATTTGGTCAGGACTGCCCACCTACGGAATCTCTGACAGTATAACTCAGCGTCATCAAGCCCCTGATTTAATGCCAACAAGGCTTTTTCAGCTTGATCAGTGACATTAGGCTCATCGTACAATAACCCCAAAGCCTGAAAAAAATGCATCAACATCACTCAAAACAGGATCCCCAGGTGTCAGGGAAAAAGCCCAATCCTGAGGATCGCCGCGCAGGAGAGAGATGATAATTTGAACCTGCTGCGCTGCGTTTCCTGAGGACTTAGATTTTAAGGCAAGAAACAATTTACAATTATTTTTGAAATTCTGAAACTTAGCTCGATCCCCTGAAAACAAATCTGGCATGGGGATCCTAGGTTCCACAACAGGCAACCTAGCAAGATATGCAGCAATACTCCGAACCTCAGTGGCAAGCTGATCCACACGGCCAGACAACTGTGCAAACTCCATTGGAGAAAAGATCCTCCCCAGCACCCAGAGATACAGAGGGAAAAAAAAAAAAAAAAAAATGCAACAAACAGAAAAATATCTCTGACAACTTTTCTTCCTTCAAAATATTTTTTCCCTTCTGTGAGTACCATACAATTTTTATGGCCGGTGATACTGTTATGTTACGGTAGCTGAGGAGTGCAGGTAAAAAAGGAAATACACCAGAGCAGTTGGAATCTATGAGATTGCAGTACCCTGACTAACCACCGCAACTAGAGGCAGCCGTGGAGCGTTCCTACGATGGTCCTAGACGCCTCGTCACAGCCTGAGAAACTAACTACACCTAAAGATAGAAATAGGAAAGCTATCTGCCCCGGAGCAGAACCCCAAAGATAATAGAAAGCCCCCAAACATGTAATGGCGGTTAGACAAGAGGAAATACTGACACAGAAAGAAAATAGTATGAGCAAACGCTGGGGCCCAAACTATCTAAATAGAAAAGGATAGGAAGGGTACTTACTGCAATCCCAGAAAACCCTGAAAAACACCAACTCTACTAATTTCAAAATCACCTGAGATCACACGACCTCTACCACCTAAATTAGTTCTCTGGTGTAACAAAAACAGCAACCACTGAAAAAACTGCAAAAAGCAAAAGTACAAAACACAGTGGCTGGACTAAACTGAGAGGGCAAAAGCCCCCGGAGGGGACCCAGAAGGCCCCCACAGAAGTGCAGGACAAAATGCAAAAATATAGCAAAAACACAAAATAAGAAATTGTCTTATCTGATAGCAGGAGATGCAGACACGACACAGCAGGCTACAAGGGAAACTGGAAAGAAGGATTCAGACCAGAACAATTGATCACCGGCAACCTTGATGGGAAAATGATTCCCTTAAATAAGACCAATCAGTAACACCTGATTCCCAATCCTCACTAGTACCGCTTGTAACCACCAGAGGGAGCCTCTGTTCAGAACTCATCTCAAACCCATTCACAACAGATGGGGTTTCCCAGTACACGCCTCTCACCGTGGCGCTTCTGCTGCAGCACATTTCGCGCATGCGCTGCATGGACATTTTCAGCTTTTACACGGAATACGGCAGTTCGTGACCTCTTTCATGCGTCACTTCCGGCTTTACGTACTTTGTATTGAATGCCATATCTGCCTATACACAGCTGTTCTTTATTTTGTACATCGAACCACCTATTTATAGCCTCATTGGTCGGCACTCTTTATATCCCCCTGACGAAGGAATCTTTCCGAAACGCGCGTCGGGGCGCGTTTTCCATTGGCACACCACACGTGAATTAGCTCCCAGGTATCATTTCAGTTATGTGGCATATCTTTTTTTGACATCTTTCGGTCTTTGTGAGCACTGGTATTTGGTTTTCATCATTATTATGTTCTTGCTCACATGTATTAGTACACATTTATGGTCAGCACGGTCACTGAGATTTTCATTTCACGCTGCATAGTTCAGCATTTTTATTTTCTCTTTGTCCAACTTTTGTTGTAATTATCAGCACTATACAGACGGTTTCTTTCTGGTTTTTTCCTTTTTTTCTCCCTTTATTGCATTATTGCACAAACTGGTTTTTGTATTATTGCACCATTGCACCATGTTTATACCTGGTTACTAATTGAGCATCTGTATATTTATATTGATATTATACTAATTATTCCCATTTTCATATATATTGCTTATATAGCATATTTATGTGTGGTGTGTCCAATTTTTATTTCTCTTTTCTTGTTTACATGGTTTTTAATTTCATTTTTTATTTTGTGTAGCCAATTTTTGTACAATAAAGGCAATATTTTATTACACTTTTGGTCTCGTTGTCTTTTCCCAATCACTGGGTTATCCCTTTCCACATCCTGGGTGTTCTTTTCATACATGCTCGGATGGTCTACCATCCCAATTTCTTCAGGTCATATGGGCACATATTTTATTTGCCATTATTTTTTATTATTGTTATAAATTAGGCATAATATACATATTGTGTGTATCCTATATTTTCTGTTGATATATTTTTTTAGTTCCAAGAGGTGTCTCACTCAGGGCAATGTCTGACGGGCCTGATCTACATGGCTGCTTTGTCTCTCACGTCAGACCCGCACGCATCTCTCCACACAGCTCCCTTGTCACCCGTCTCCCTGTCTTCCCGCACGCAGCGCAGCTCACTCACGAGACCCCGGTCCTTTGCTAAAGAGCTTCCCCCCTGCAACATAGGTGACAGTCCAGATGGTTCCAGACCCAAAGCAGGAAAGGCACCCCCACGTTTATTTATCCTCTTACACTTGTACCTGTCAGAGAGTGAATGAGATGGAATCACCTAACAAAACTGATTACAGGCCTCTTTGAGTCTCTACTGATAATGTAACTGGAAATGATTGGTGACAATCACAGTGAAACATGAACCTAGAGAGAAAATGGCAACAATACAGAAATTGAAATTTGAAAGGGCAAAACCTGGTGACCTAACAACATGAACTATCAACCTCAATTTTGAAGCTTACTGTCTTAGTTTGTTAATAATTGAATTTTTATTACAGTTTGTATGGAAATGTTATAAAGCAGTAACAAAACAAATATTAATATAATTTAAATGCAGTGTTATAAAAATAATTCTGTTTTATTTTTGGCAGGTGACTGTACCTGGAGCTCTGAGGGACATGTGATATTCTCAGATTTTGCAGCTGATAATCATAGTAGCACATCTGATACATGTGAAGAACGTGTAATTTTCGCAGCTACACCTCAAGGTCATCTAAGAAAAAATCTGACACCTGATCCTTCTCAACAGGTTCTCTTTTCTGCTCCATCAAAGACAAATATGCAAAATGAAAGTCATAGAAGTGCTGTTAAAAATGAAATAGCTTACATAGAGGAGAAATCATTTTCATGCTCAGAATGTGGAAAATATTACAGTCGTAAATCAAGCCTTGTTACACATCAGAAAAGTCACACAGGGGAAAAACCATTTTCATGTACAGGATGTGGGAAATGTTTTAACCGGAAAACAAATCTTGTTGCACATCTGAGAATTCACACAGGAGATAAGCCATTTTCATGCTCAGAATGTGGGAAATGTTATAGTGTGAAAGCCAAACTTGAAATACATAAGAGAATTCACACAGGAGAGAAGCCATTTTCATGCTCCGAATGTGGAAAATGTTTTACATACAAATCAGATCTTGTTAGACATCAGAAAATTCATTTAAGGCAGAAGTCATTTTCATGCTCAGAATGTGGGAAATGTTTTAAATTGAAAACAAATCTTGTTGCACATCTGAGAATTCACACAGGAGAGACGCCATTTTCATGCTCAGAATGTGGGAAATGTTTTAAATTGAAAACAAATCTTGTTACACATCTGAGAATTCACACAGGAGAGAAGCCATTTTCATGTTTGGAATGTGGGAAAAATTATAGTGAGAAATGCATGCTTGTAAAACATCAGAGAATTCACACAGGAGAGAAACCATTTTCATGCTCAGAATGTGGGAAATGTTTTAGATTGAAAGCCCAACTTGTATTACATCAGAGAAGTCACACAGGGGAAAAACCATTTTCATGTTCAGAATGTGGGAAATATTTTACCCGGAAAACAAATCTTGTTACACATCTGAGAATTCATACAGGACATAAGCCATTTTCATGTTCAGAATGTGGGAAATCTTATAGTGTGAAAGCCAAACTTGAATTACATCAGAGAATTCACACAGGAGAAAAGCCATTTTCATGCTCCGAATGTGGAAAATGTTTTACATACAAATCAGATCTTCGCAGACATGAGAAAATTCATTCAAAGCAGAAGTCATTTTCATGTTCAGAATGTGGTAAATGTTTTAAATACAAATTAAGTTTTGATAGACATCAAAGAATTCACACAGGAGAGAAATCATTTTCGTGCCCAGAATGTGGGAAATGTTTTAAATGGAAAAAAAATATTGTTACACATCTGAGAATTCACACAGGAGAGAAGCCATTTTCATGCTTAGAATGTGGGAAAAATTATAGTGAGAAATCCATACTTGTAAAACATCAGAGAAGTCACACAGGAGAGAAGCCATTTTCATGCTCAGAATGTGGGAAATGTTTTCATCAGAAAGCAAATCTTGTTACACATCAGTCAACTCACACAGGAGAGAAGCCTTTTTTCTGTTCAGAATGTGGAAAATGTTTTAATCTGAAAGCAAGTCTTGTTAAACATCAGAGAATTCACACAGGGGAAAAGCCATTTTTCTGTTCAGACTGTGGGAAATGTTTTAGGCAGAAATCAAATCTTGTTACACACCAGTTAACTCACAGGGGCAAGAAATAATTTTCATGTTCAGAATGTGTGAAAAATGTAATAGTAAGCTAAATCTTGTTCTACATCAGAGAAGTCACACAAGGGAGAAACCGTATTCATGTTCAGAATGTGGGAAAGGTTTTAGGAATAAATCAGAACTTTCTATACATCAAAGAACTCACACGGGTTAATACCATTTTCATACTCAAATTGTGGGAAATGTTTTAGTTGGAAAACAATACTTATCACACATCAGAGAACTCACACAGGGAAGTAGCTATTTTCTAAATTGTTTCACTGACATGCAGCAGAAAAACATAAGTAAAGTCACTCATCTACAAAAGAAAGGGAAAGCAATTTAGTGCACTAAATGATTAATGGAAAATGTATACAATTGCCAATGACTATTTGTTTTTGAAAACTAATAAGTATAAAATAAAACGCCTATATTTAAATAAAATATGTATTTTACATTTGTATAACTACAGTATAAAGGGTTGTCTGTCGGATAATTTCTTTCTCCTATTTGACATTGAACATGGAGAGATGATGCTTTACATAATCAGGACAATTGCCAGGTAACCATTTAATGCCCCACTTTTCTCATCCAACTAATATAATGACCTAATAATTAGATGAGACCAGGAGCGTACATAGACATCAGGAGGCGTCAAAGGAAAAGATAATCCTCAATACATTTGTGTCCCTTCTTCTCATGCAGGAAAATGTACAGACACAATAAATAAATCACCTAGCCTTGTCCCCATTATGTGCTGCTCCAGTCTGTGCTGTGTGAGGACTGAAGGCACAATGATATTCCCTGCAGCGCAAAAACTGACACGCTGCCTGAATGATGGAGCAACAAGCTGATGGCTCCCTGTTCCACCATTGTATGCAACTAGATCTATGTCCTGAAGATGCAGATACCATTGGACGTGAAAATGTTCAGCACTGGATGAGAATAGTTGGTAATCAAATAGTGGCCTTGACAACTGTCTCAATCTTGTTGTTACCTGTGGTACAAAGCAGCATTTGTAATCTGTGTCCTCCAGAACATATTCCTAAACCACATCATTCCTATCGGAGTGGTGTGTGACTGGGAATGCCGGGAGGTAAGGATATTCGCAGGACTCCGGTCCAGTACTCACAGATTACTGACCTGGCCGAGCGACCACAGTCCTAAAAATCATTTCTTCCTTCTATAGTTAGCACTTCTCTGTTCCCCTGCTCCTCTGCCCTCCTAGTCAGTAATGTAATTATGTCCAGTGTGTTTATGTATGTTTTAATATCTACGTACAATAATAATAAATAAAAATAAAGTATATTGTAGTATCGTATTAGCCAGTGTAAGGTTTCAACTCACTCGGCTGCTTCAGAGGTAATCAGGAGACACTTTTCTTATGCAAAAAGTCTCTAGGTTTATTACATCATAAACCTTACAGTCACATGCAATACAAATCTTCAGTACTTCAGCTCCTGCCTGGAGCCTCACTCCTCAGACACAGAGACCTCTCTGTAATGTCCCGTCGGGACACATGGAAGTCTGTCCACACTGGCAGACTCCCACAACACTCTCTTGACACAGAGTCCTTTCTGTAAAGTCCCATCTGGACACATGGAAGTCTGTCCACCCTGGCAGACTCCCACAACACTCTCTCTCAGGTGCCAAACAAACTCCATTACATAGGTGTAACCCCACCCACAGATGAGGTCAGGATCACATGGTTAGGTCACCTGGTCATGACCTCATCACAGGTCCTTTACCACAACACACAACCACATACAGGTTTTATCTTAGGTATTCAGACACATACCCCTTGGGTGGGTTTGTAGGTGACTGGACCCACCCAGCTCTCCTAGTCACCTGGAAGCCTCCCAATATATAGTACAACTCTCAGCAATAGATCTGCTGAACCAAAACATATCCAGGCTTCCATCACAGGGCCACCCACCTCTGCGATACATAACATCCATCCATCACATGCCTCCATGCATATCCCGAGGAGCCTACACAGTGCCCCCTAGCTGCATCAGGGGTCACTACACCACATACCTCCCCCCTCTGTTCAAACTTGTGGGGTTGAACACTTGTTACCCGACCAGAGATCCTTCTCGGTCGTCTCTGCCAGTCAAACCGTCTGGCTAAGTCGGGTCCTCTGTCAGACCACCCGCCTCCCCAGCGGTCAGTACGGTGTCGCAATTCCCTTGCACCCATACGTCCTGTCTGGTCTAAGTCCTTTTTATTTCGTCCACTACAGGTTCTCTTGCTTAGGTCACTCATCACTGAGCTAACTGAGGCATCACTATTTCTACCTCTTCCATCAGGCGCTCTTCGCCTCTCAACACTACGGATTGAAGGTGGCGGCCATCTTCTTTCCATTTCCTGCAGCTCTCTGTTGACCTGCTCCCTCTCCAGTCGTAGCTGCTCTACTTCTCTCAAGTATGACACACGATACTCCAGGAGCATCTGGATATTCCCAAGGCTCTCCCTGGATCCGACAACGAGGAATGGGACCATCCCATCTTCACCCCTGACCTGGACTTCGTCATCAGCCGGAATCCTGACTCTCGTCACACCGGACTTATTCACCATCTCCTGCATCACTTTCCCAAGTCTTCCGATGACTTTCTTCACCAGACCTCTGGGCACTTAAATGATGACTTCCACCAAGCCAAGCTGATTTTGAGTCTTTCTTGCTTGCTTCTTTATTTCTCAACAGGATCACCTGTTTAGTGCGGAGACAATGTAGGTGCATGTCCCTCAGGATAGCCACTCGCTTCAGTGTGACTTCCTTAGTCGACAGTATGACTAACTGTTTCATCTCTGGCACCCAGTTCACACTGCATGCTTCTACTGCCTTTCTAAAGGCCTCATGCACCTCCTCAATGGCACACACTTCTCGCCTGTCTTCGGGTATCTCTATTACACACTTGAAAACCGACCCGTCACCTTCTTGGACAGACTGTTGGACCTCCTCATCCTGAGCGTTAGTACAGTTTTCCAAGACATCGCTCTCCCTTGTGTATCCATCTGCATGGCACTTCTGCTGGATTTCTTCTCCCGTGGATTTCTGGAGCTGAGCACTAGTCTCCTCCTTTATCTTGAGCTCTCTGAGAACTCTATCTCGCTCTTCTGCCAAGCCGTGACACTCTTCCTCCCTCCGGAGAAGCTCCTGCTGATGCTTCTCTTGGGCCTCTCTGAGCTTAGAGACTTCCTTCTCCAGCTCCTCCACTTTATGCTCAATCACTTGTCTTAGGACCCTTTCTCGCTCGACTGTCTCTTTCACTGACTCTTTAAGCAGCTCCATCTCATGGTCCTGCTCTCTTTTAGCCAGCACATGTCGCTCCATTACCTCTTCAATTACATTTTCAGATGGGCTTTCTTGCCCACCCACACTCTGCTTCTTCAGAGTTCCGCCTGTTCCGGCATCCGCAGCTTCAACTGTCTCACGACTCCCGGTAACTTCAGAGAGCTCCAGCTCTGCCTCCTTATCAAGGACAGTCACCTGGCCGGTACCTGACCCTGACTCTTCCTCATCATTTCTTTTCTTAGAGGATGTAGCCTGTCCCGCCTTTCCGCGGCCCCTGCGGCGAGAGGACGATCGGCCATTTTTACTTGGCTCCACCTTACTGCACTCTCTTTCCCTTGCAGTCCAGTCACAGTCTGCATAGGAGTCACTCCCACTCCCCCTGTTATCCTGGAGCAGCACGTCCCCACCTAGACAGGTGTCAGACCCCTGCGCTGGAGCTAAACCGTTTCCCACGGTCACACGTCTCGTCACCTCCAAGTCCCCGAGTTGGTCTGACCCACACTTTCTTCTGGTCACCTGGGGCTCGGGACAATCGCTATTAGGGTTACCTCCTTTTCACACTTCACACGACAAGGAACCACTACAGGCACCTGCTGTGATGGGGCTCCCTTAGGGTCATTCCGTCTCTCCTCTGAGCAACCCCACACTTCATCAACCTCCCATGTATTTTCAAAAAATACAAAGTCCCGTTTCCTCTCATAGGGGTACAATACGTTCGGTGGTATACCATCTTGATCCTCGACACTTGTGGACATCTAAAGCATCACCCTGTCTACCAAATAGTCCACAATGAGCCCGTGGATGCAGCACACCTGGACCTTTTTCTCGGACAGACAGAGAACTAGCGGAGTTCCTTTCAGAGTCACCTGACTCTTTGAGTCCAACTGTCCAGAGACTCCTTCCCTATGTAACATTACCGTACACACCTGTGGGCTGTTATCAAACGGGAAGTCTATGCCACATGCGGAATACGTATAACACCCACACCGCTGTTCCTCAGATATGTCCACTGAGGAAACTGGTGCCACCCCTTTTTGGGACACCACCCCCTTTTGATTTGCCGCCCCCTTTTGGGACTCCGCCCCCTTCCGGGCCACCATCCCAATTTGGGTTACCACCCCCTTTTGGGCAACTGGTTTGATTTGGGCTACCACCCCCTTTTGAGACTCCGCCCCCTTTTGGGCGACCATCCAAATTTTGGGTTGCCACCCCCCTTTTGGGACTCCTCCCCCTCTAGGGACACCACCCAACACTGGGGTACACATCACGGCTCTTACAGGCCCCAGTCCACACAGTACCCTTAGACAGTGACTTTCACTTAGGGCGTGTACTGGCCCTTTAAGAGTTTGTGTGCCTTGGTTCACACTGTCCTTTTTTACCACACCAGCTCCTGCTGGTACTGCCACCACCCGCCAGCACCTCCGGCTGCCGCGCACAAGCCGCTGCTGCCACTGCAGCTCTTGCTGCTGCAGAACCTCTTGCTGCAACAGTCACTGTAGCTCCTGCTACCACAAGTCTCTGCACGCTGCGCTGTCTTGCCGCTTGTCACCTTCGTGACCCCACGAGTCACAGCCAGCCGCTTGTCACCTTCATGACTCCTCCGAGCCACAGCAAACACCTCACACGTGTTCCAGAAAAAAAAACAGTTTCTCACTGACCCGTCAGCACAACACAGACTCCTGTCTGTTACACTCTCAGCCAGAGAGATTTTCCGGACACCTCTTCTCCCAGAGACATCCCACAAAGGAAAAAAAAACAGTCTTTCACTGACCCGTCAGTACAACACAGACTCCTGTCTGTTACACTCTCGGCCAGAGAGATTTTCCGGACACCTCCTCTCCCAGAGACATCCCACAAAGGAAAAAAAAAACAGTCTTTCACTGACCCGTCAGTACAACACAGACTCCTGTCTGTTACACTCTCGGCCAGAGAGATTTTCCGGACACCTCCTCTCTCATAGACGCATCCCACAAAGGAAAAAACAGTTTCTCACTGACCCGTCAGTACACCACAGACTCCTGTCTGTTACCTGTTGATCACTCAGGTTTCCGGACACCTCCTTTTCATAGAGGCATCCCACAAGGACAAAAACAATCTCTCACTGACCCGTCAGTACACCACAGACTCCTGTCTGTTACCTGTTGGCCACGCAGGTTTCCGGACACCTCCTCTGAGGTATCCTCTCAGCATGCTTTTTTTTCTCCATTTTCAATGACCCCGGTCAACATAACACAGACTCCTGTCTGTCACCACTGCTTAACAGTTTCTTCAGATACCTCATATCTTCAGAGGCACCCCATAAACATAAACACAGTTTATTCGTGACCACTGGTCACACTCACAGTTTTCACAGACCGTCCATTCATCCTCTGGTTCCTGATTCCCAGTCCTGCAACATGTGCTCCTTGGGTCGCTGCCAGCATTCCATCCACCAATTGTAAGGTTTCAACTCACTCGGCTGCTTCAGAGGTAATCAGGAGACACTTTTCTTATGCAAAAAGTCCTTAGGTTTATTACATCATAAACCTTACAGTCACATGCAATACAAATCTTCAGTACTTCAGCTCCTGCCTGGAGCCTCACTCCTCAGACACAGAGACCTCTCTGTAATGTCCCGCCGGGACACATGGAAGTCTGTCCACACTGGCAGACTCCCACAACACTCTCTTGACACAGAGTCCTTTCTGTAAAGTCCCATCTGGACACATGGAAGTCTGTCCACCCTGGCAGACTCCCACAACACTCTCTCTCAGGTGCCAAACAAACTCCATTACATAGGTGTAACCCCACCCACAGATGAGGTCAGGATCACATGGTTAGGTCACCTGGTCATGATCTCATCACAGGTCCTTTACCACAACACACAACCACATACAGGTTTTATCTTAGGTATTCAGACACATACCCCTTGGGTGGGTTTGTAGGTGACTGGACCCACCCAGCTCTCCTAGTCACCTGGAAGCCTCCCAATATATAGTACAACTCTCAGCAATAGATCTGCTGAACCAAAACATATCCAGGCTTCCATCACAGGGCTACCCACCTCTGCGATACATAACGTCCATCCATCACATGCCTCCATGCATATCCCGAGGAGCCTACACAGTGCCCCCTAGCTGCATCAGGGGTCACTACACCACACCAGAAAATAGTTCAATGTAAATACTTTTTTATGCCTTCTTGACGAAGGAGCTTCTGTGCTCTGAAAGGTAGCAAATATAATTTTTCTGGTTATCAAATAAAGATATCACTCGTTAAATACTTTTCATGGATATAAAAGTAAAAGTATGCACATTTTTTGTGATAATCGACTGTACCCTGAATAAAGATTTATATTTGTGTTTTTTGATTGCTTTGATATTTATTTATTATAAGTTTGGAGATTTGCAGGAATTTGATATTCATGATGGTGTCTTGTAGTTTGGTATTGATAATACAGAAGGACACCATCTTGAATATCAAGTTCCTGCAAAATCTCCAAAATTCATTCTTTTATATTAAACGATCTATAAGTATCTTCCTCCTTGTTTTATGGAAAATCCTGATATTATGTTACAGACCCTGTTATCATAGAATTTTTGAATATTAGAAATAATGGTCTGTCTATCGTGGTGCTTACCGTATTTTTTGGACTATGTGACGCACTGGACTATAAGACGCACCCCAAATTTTCAGAAGGAAAATAGGGAAAAAAAATAATGCGTCAAATCGCGGTCCATTTACAGTCCGAATTCAGCTTACCAGGGGTGGAGATCAACAGCGCTGGTGGAGCGGGGTCACAGGAGGTGTTTGTTGGTCCAGTGATGATCTGACTCCCAGACTGGTGCGGCAGGTTTGGCAGTGCGGGGCTCTGCTGACATTTTGTGAAAGCTCAAAGCCCCTGCAAATCCATTACTGTAATGTGGTGACCTCGGAAAAAATGGTCACTGTAGGCACCGTAAGTGCAGATTGAGAGTTTGGCATAGAGATCTTGATGCTGACATCTCAAACTGCACATGTGCCGCCACCAGTGGCCATTTTCTCGGAGGCCACCGCATTGCAGCAATGGAAGTGTGGGTGCCCCAGGCTTTCATAAAATGTCGGAGGAGCCCCCGCACCACCAAACCTGCTGCTCCAGCCTGTGATGGGAGACAGATAATTGCCCTGCAATGTCGGACCACTGAACACCCCTTGTTCCCAGCACAGGGCCGGCAGAATCGCACTACTCCTGCTGCCGCCACACTCCTGGTAAGTACATGCGATCTGTAAGACGCACTCTCATTTTACTCAAAAAATTTTGGAGAAAGAAAGTGCGTCTTATAATCTGAAACATATGGTATTTGCTGCAATACTCGGGGTGTATGCCATTTTGGTGAATTGTCTGCTTTAGTGTTTTTGAGGTGGTGCCGTGTTTCCTTCTCGGTTAAGCAGGTGACATTTAATGGATATTTCTGGTAGCCCTGATCATGTCATCTGTCGTGGAATTTTCTAGTATAAATACTGTAGAGAAGAAGGCGTTCAGCAAATTGGCCTTTCCCTCATCCTATTCCATCATTTCTTCCAAATTATTTTTGAGAGGCCAACACTAACGTTTTTTAGTTTCTTACTGTTTATGTAATTGCAGAATATTTTTAGATTCTTTTGACTTTTTTTGGCAATGAGCTTTCTCAGTCTTTGCTGCTTTGATTTTTTTCTTTACATAACTATAGAGAAAAAAATAAATGATATATTTCTTCATCACTACGTCTCACGTAGAAACTTCTCAGCACGTGATATGTGGTGTGCCTGCAAGGGTTAATTTATCTCCTCTCACTGAATCCGCACTCAACCTCGGTTATAGAGTATAAGTGAGTATAAGTCACACCCCGACACAGTCCACGCACCCCGACTACACAACAGGCTGCCACCACTCCTCAAAATATACTACTATCTGATAATCAAAAAGGTCACACTCTCTGAAAGGCTACGGATTCTTCAGAGAATATGAGGACCAAACTATTTAAAGTTTTTAGCTTTAATCTAAAAAGTATAGTGCTTACAAGAAAAGATATAGGAAGAATGTGCTTGCCGACACAGCTGCAATGGACTAAGCATGGGGCGTATAAGCTTTTTTATTTTCACGGAGGCAAACATTCAGAAAGATTTCTTACATATTACCTGGTGATGTGAGAGGCTGAGGAACCTCCATCATGACATCCTTGTACAGATCTTTGTGTCCTTCTAAATACTCCCACTCCTCCATGGAGAAATAGACGGTGACATCCTGACACCTTATAGGAACCTGACACATACAATGATACCGTCATCCCCCGATCCCTCCATAGCGTTACTGTATAATGTCCCAGCATTCCCAGCAGTGTCACCTCTCCAGTCAGCAGCTCAATCATCTTGTAGGTGAGTTCTAGGATCTTCTGGTCATTGATATCCTCATGTATCGGGGTGAGGTGGAGGCCCTGTGATTGGTCTCAGGGGTCTTCCCCATCCCTCAGACACAGGGGCCTGACAGCGCTCTCTAGAGGTCTTCACTAGTGTGTAATCCTGGTTATGGAGAGACACATTAATAAACCTCACTACAGACAATTCCAGAGTCCTCACCTCTATAGTTCTGTCCATCTGTTATTCCCATAGATAAGAATGATGTGTCGTCATCAGAATCTCTCACCTCTCCAGTAAGCCAGAAGAGAATCTCTAGGGTGAGGTGTAATATCCTCTTCGCCATCTTGTCCCTGTCCCTATCAATCCTCGACGGGTCAATCAGGAAAGTTCTCTCAGGGCTCATACTCAAAAATCGGACTGCACTCTGTTAATCTGAGTTCCTGCTCATCAGCAATTTTTTTCTCAGCTCAGATCAGTCTGAGAAAAAATTGCAGTATGCTGCGATTGTCCTCGAATCTTCAACGAGACTCGCCAATGCAAGTCAATGGGTGTGATAAAAAAAATTGCACAGCACTCGGATCGTGCGAGTGCCGTCCAATTTTTACACACCCATGTCCTTGAAAACCCAACATTTTATCTGCCATGTACAGTAAAATCACAGTGTGTCCTGACAAAATAGAACTGATAGAATACATACATAGAATAGATGTCAGTCAAATATATGATTATTACACTGGCTGTGTAGCTTACTGTACATGTATTTTATTACTAAATAAATTATTTTCTGAAAAAAAAAATGGTGTGGGATCCCTCGAAATTTTAATAACCAGCAGAAGGAAAGCGGACAGCTGGGGCCAGTTGTTTATAGCCTGGAAAGAAGGTGATAGTCATGGAGCATCCCAGGCTATTAATATCAGCTCACAGCTGTATACTTAGCCTTTACTCGTTATTAAAATGGGGACACTCCCAATAAAATGATGTAGGGTACTCCTATAATTAATAATCAGCAAAGGCTAGGCAGACAGCTGTGGGCTGTTATTAATAGGCTAGGAAGGGCTATGGATATTGGCCCCGTCCTATACTAAAAAACAGCTCTCAGCCGACCCAGAAAAGGCACATACATAATATGTATCTGCCAATATGAAGTAGACCAATACTATCATCTGACTTGCCAATGCACCAGGGCAAGTGTGCAGAGCGAGGCTAAGCACCAGAAATGGCGCATTTTATGGATGTGAATTTTCTGGGGCGGCTGGGAGCTGTTGTTTTTAGTTAATTATAGGGGACCCTACGTCATTTTAATAAGAGAAATACTTTACGTAAAAGCTCATGTTAAAATCGCTAGTTGATAGTTGATAAAAATCGCATTGTAAGAGTATGAAAATCGCATGACACTCGTCCCACTTTTTCTGGACCAACATCGGAATGTTTTTATTTTTAGTTTCAACATTTTATTGAAGAACAATAGTATCATTTGACATAGAAAACATTAACATAGAAGCACAGGAATCCCCTCGCAGGGGGAATTATGTGGGAGAATAAGCAATAAAACATACAATATCCCTGGCTTTATAGTTTCGTTTGTATACAACTATAAAATAGCAATTTTTAGCTCGAGTAAATTGGGTTGATAGGGAAGGGGAAGGAAAAGGGGGAGCACAGAATGAATTTTAACAATGAGAAATAAACTGACGTGGGATAATGGAAAATGCGATTCATAATCTGCTAATAAGAAAAATAAACACTGGTGCTAAACCTAAAAAATGTGTATATCTCAAGGTGAGCGTAAGAAACTATGAACACAAAAGGAAAAAAAAAAAAAAAAAATTTAAATCTTAGTGGCTTAGAAGCAGCTGGCAATTAAAAGTAGGCTCTGTGCTAACCTACTAGGGTTAATAAACAAAAAATATAAAAATAAATGCCGCGCTAACTAAGAACACCTGATAGAAACTAACAATATTGGACAAAGAGAATAAAAAGAGGAGAACTCACTGTCGAAAGTAGGATTGCTCGAAAATTGTAGATTATCGACTTTGGGTAAATGCTAAAATAATAATAAAATAACCAGTGAATTATTAAATAAAGCAAAATGTTAAGTTATACCTCATATATTGTACTTACTAGTACTTATGAAATGGATACTCACAAGATGAAGCTAGATGTGTACATGGATGATAGAACACACTGAGTGACCAAATTCAGTGGTGCCACAGTAGGAGATTGTATATACTTGCGTAGATAGGATAAATGCCTATAACAGATGGAACTTTGCTAGTAATTAACTGCTTATTCGAAGTAGTGATTAGTCGCAGTGATGTTATACTCACTGCGGTGCCAGAGGGAGAAGTATATATCCCGACGTGGACTTTAAGAAGATGAGTGTCTGTACCAAGTAATTGCTAATCCTGGGAGCTTGCTATAATGAGCATTAGAAAATGATTGTATGTTCATGCAGAGGGTTCATATGATAATGGCAAGTGCCATTGTACTCACTGAGTGAAGATTGGATCTGTGTGACTGCAGGAAAAGCCTCTGCATAGAGAGCGTTGGTGCGGTGGAGGTCGGCAAAACACTAGCTTTGATGAAGAGGGATAGCAGTCCCTAGAAACGCGTCAGCCGAACTTAGCCCCTGTAATCTTATGCAATCTTATGTGCGCAAGACAAATTGGTGACGTCACCCCATTGTCCCGCCCCTTCTTGTCGCTACCTCGGCGCTGCTTCCAGCCGGGGCGCGCCGAGTGTTTTGCCGACCTCCACCGCACCAACGCTCTCTATGCTGAGGTTTTTCCTGCAGTCACACAGATCCAATCTTCACTCAGTGAGTACAATGGCACTTGCCATTATCATATGAACCCTCTGCATGAACATACAGTCATTTTCTAACGCTCATTATAGCAAGCTCCCAGGATTAGCAATTACTTGGTAGAGACACTCATCTTCTTAAAGTCCACGTCGGGATATATACTTCTCCCTCTGGCACCACAGTGAGTATAACATCACTGCGACTAATCACTACTTCGAATAAGCAGTTAATTACTAGCAAAGTTCCATCTGTTATAGGCATTTATCCTATCTACGCAAGTATATACAACCTCCTCCTGTGGCACCACTGAATTTGGTCACTCAGTGTGTTCTATCATCCATGTACACATCTAGCTTCATCTTGTGAGTATCCATTTCATAAGTACTAGTAAGTACAATATATGAGGTATAACTTAACATTTTGCTTTATTTAATAATTCACTGGTTATTTTATTATTATTTTAGCATTTACCCAAAGTCGATAATCTACAATTTTCGAGCAATCCTACTTTCGACAGTGAGTTCTCCTCTTTTTATTCTCTTTGTCCAATATTGTTAGTTTCTATCAGGTGTTCTTAGTTAGCGCGGCATTTATTTTTATATTTTTTGGCGATTCATAATCTATTTTCAGCAGTAATGATTTCTGTATGTTAGGTATTATATAGATAAGGACAGTAATCTAGAAAGATCATCAACATTTTGTGCCTGGATCCAAGGATCCCAAATCCCTCGAAAAAACTCAAATGAATCTGATCTAGTGGCCTCTATTTTTTCATACAGCATTATCAAATTAATACGCCTCTTCACCTGTGTTATCAATAACGTGTTTGTTTTCTAATTACTTGCTATGTGGTTCCTAGCTGCCAAGGTGATAAAATCGACAAGGCAGCAAGTCTTATTATTGGCGTTGACTGGTCTGTCCCCCAGGAGTAATATTGACGGTGTTATAAGTAATTTCTTCCTTAGAACAGTATCAATTAATTTTATAACATCTTTCAAGAGAGACTTCACTATTGGGCATGCCCACCATATGTGGAGCATATCTCCATCATCAGGACATCCCCGAAAGCAATTGTTGGGAACTGTATGATGAATTTTGTGTAGAAAGCTAGGGACATAGTGAAGTCTGTGGAATAATTTAAGGGATGTTTCAGTGAGCGATATTTGATTACTACCTCTTACTATATTTTTGTACCATCTGTACAACCTTTGAGGAGTAAGCAATATTTGTAAATCTTCTACCCATTGTTCCATAACCTTTAGTTTTAAGTACTCTCTAGGTTGATTAATAATAATAATAATCTTTATTTATATAGCGCCATCATATTCCACAGCGCTTTACAGTATAACAGTTTCAAAACACAAGTCATAAGTAACAACGTTAACAATACAATAATTAAAGCAAAATAAGACGACCCTGCTCGTGAGAGCTTACAATCTACAATGAGGTGGGGGAGATACAAAGTACAGGTGTGTATATACAATGGTGCATTTACAATGATGGTCCAGCCATCTTGGGGGAGTGAGGGATGGATGGAGATAGTGAATGGGCTACACACACACACTTTTTTACACATAGAATGACTTTGATTAGTGAATGTGATAGGCCGCTCTGAACAGATGTGTTTTGAGGGAGCGCCTGAAACCATGCAAATTGTGGATAGTCCTAATTTCTTGGGGTAGAGCATTCCAGAGGATTGGCGCAGCGCGGGAGAAGTCTTGGAGTCGGGAGTGGGAGGTACGGATTAGTGCAGAGGTTAGTCGAAAGTCATTTGCAGAGCGCAGCAGTCGGTTAGGCCGATATAAATGAGGGAGGAGATGTAGGGGGGTGCTGCACTGTGGAGAGCTTTGTGGGTGAGAACCAGTACTTTTAATTGGATCCTATAATGAATGGGCAGCCAGTGTAAGGACTGGCGAAGAGCGGACGCGTCCGAGTACCGATTAGCCAGATGGATGACCCTGGCTGCTGCATTAAGGATGGACTGGAGAGGGGATAGTCGAGTAATGGGGAGGCCAAGTAATAGAGCGTTGCAGTAGTCCAGGCGGGAGTGGATCAATGCTACAGTGAGGGTTTTTGTTGTTTCCATGGTGAGAAAAGGGCGGATTCTGGAGATGTTCTTTTGGTGTAGGCAGCAAGAGCGGGCAAGAGATTGTATATGGGAGGTGAAGGAGAGATTGGTGTCAAACATAACACCCAGACAGCGAGCCTGCTGCCTGGGTGTTATTATGGTGCCGCCCACGGAGAGGGAAATGTCAGATTTAGGGAGGTTAGTAGACTGCGGGAGCAGAAGAAGTTCAGTTTTGGAGAGGTTAAGTTTCAGATAGAGAGCGGACATGATGTTGCAGACTGCGGACAGACAGTCGGTGGCGTTCTGTAGTACAGCGGGGGTAAGGTCGGGGGATGACGTGTATAGTTGTGTGTCATCAGCATAAAGATGGTACTGAAAGCCAAATCTGCTGATGGTCTGTCCAATTGGGGCCGTGTTGAGAGATAAGAGAAGGGGGCCAAGGACTGAGCCCTGGGGTACACCGACGGTGAGCTGCAGAAAGGTCGAGAAGAATGAGCAGAGAGTGGTCACCGTTATGTTTTGCTGTCAGAAGGTCATTGGTCACTTTGATGAGTGCAGTTTCAGTCGAATGTAAGGGTCGGAAGCCAGACTGTGAAGGGTCTAGGAGAGAGTGAGTGGAGAGGTAACGGGTGAGGCGGGAGTAGACTAGGCGCTCCAAAAGTTTAGAGATGAAGGGGAGATTGGAGACCGGTCTGTAGTTGTTTGTGCAGGAAGGGTCGAGAGCGGGTTTCTTTAGTAGTGGAGTAATGATGGAGTGTTTGAAGGAGGATGGGAAAATGCCAGAGGAGAGTGAGAGATTAAAGATTGTAGTTAGGTGAGTTGTGACAACTGGAGAGAGAGACTGGAGGAGGTGTGAGGGAATGGGGTTGGTAGTGCATGTAGTCGGACGAGAGGAAGAGAGGAGTCTGGAGACTTCTTCTTCTGTGATGGGATCAAATGTGGAAATTGAGCCAGGGGAAATGCATGGAGGTATGGGAGTCACAGCACTTGGTGGATGAGAGCAGATTTCCTGACGGATAGTATTTATTTTTTCTATAAAGTGGGAGGCCAGGTCGTCAGCACAAATGTCTGTGATAGGGGCTTGTGCTTTTGGCCTGAGGAGGGAGTGAAAAGTGTCAAAAAGTTTCTTGGGTTGTTGGCTAGTGAGGAGATCAGGGTGGTGAAGTAGGTCTGTTTGGCGAGGTGAAGGGCAGCATTATAAGTTCTTAACATGAATTTAAAGTGGATGAAGTCTTCTGGTGTGCGGGTTTTTCTCCAAAGGCGTTCAGCACTCCTAGAGCATCGCTGAAGAAGTTGAGTTTGCAATGTGAGCCAGGGCTGTTTTACTGTGTGTTTGGAAGTTCTGAGGGTGAGCGGTGCTACTTGGTCAAGGGTGCTTCTAAGAGTGTCATTGTAGTGATGAACAGCCAGATTAGGACAAGAAAAAGAGGAGATTGGGGACAGCGATGAGTGTAGGGAGTCTGAAAGTGTCTGAGGGTTAATGGCTTGTAGATTTCTGAATGTGTGGTAGGTAGGAGTGCGCTGGGGTGGTCGAGGATTTGTGAGGATGAAGGAGAGAATGTTGTGGTCAGAGAGTGGAAGCGGTGTTATTTAGGTGGGAGATTGAACCTGATAAGATCTAGAGAGGCCCAAGTCACAGGATATAAAGCAGTAAGTATTTTAAACACAGTGCAAAAATTAATTATACCAAAGCTTTAGCAGGCACATTAAACTATGTTGCAAGATGGTAATCAGTGGTTGGCAGCAAGCAGAAGTATGGAGTGCATACCATATATATTGCGGCATACAAGACAGATAGCAATGAATGCAGTGCATACCATATATATTGTGGCATACAAGACAGATAGCAGAGGTAGGGATTGTATCATTCAGCTGTTTGCTTCCAATGAATGCAGTGCATACCATATATATTGCGGCATACAAGACATATAGCAGAGGTAGGGATTGTATCATTCAGCTGTTTGTTTCCAATGAATGCAGTGCATACCATATATATTGTGGCATACAAGACAGATAGCAGAGGTAGAGATTGTATCATTCAGCTGTTTGCTTCCAATGAATGCAGTGCATACCATATATATTGCGGCATACAAGACAGATAGCAGAGGTAGGGATTGTATCATTCAGCTGTTTACTTCCAATGAATGCAGTGCATACCTGTGTGAAGAGAGAAGATGAATGTTAATTCCTTGCCATGGATAACTGCCGTTTAAACGATGCTTATCTTCTGTGATACTTTGCTTCTGGATGCTTGCGTGCTGCACCCCACACTGCGTGCACCCCTTAGACTAGTCCTAAATATATAGAATAGAGATGGGATATAAGACCATTCCTCAGCGGATCATAAAGGCATTTTAGTTCGTAAGTTGTGGGTTTTGGGTTTATTAAGTGTACGGTTAGATTTAGCAGAAAGTGAAAAATTTGCTAAAATCTGAAAATTTCAGACCTCGGTACTTGGTATTTCGTCATGATCTCTTGTTTTGACATTAATTTAAAGTGAGTAGAAAGATTTTGTAGCCTATTTATATTGTTTTGCTTCCACCAGGGTCGACAAAGTTGTTCAGAATCTAGGAGCCAGCCAAAAAATTTAGGAGCCAGAATTTTTTTTTCAATTCATCATCATCGCCTCCCCATCATCATCATTGACTCCCTATCATCATCATTGCCTCCCCATCATCATCATGGCCTCCCCATCATCATCAATGCCTGCCCATCATCATCATCGCCTCCTCATCATATCATCGCCTCCCCATCATCATCATCTACTCCCCATCATCATCAATGTCTCCCCATCATCATCAATGCCTCCCCATCATCATCATCGCCTCCCCATCATCATCAATTCCTCCCCATCATCATCAATGCCTCCCCATCATCATCAATGCCTGCCCATCATCATCAATGCCTCCCCATCATCATCAATTCCTCCCCATCATCATCAATGCCTCCCCATCATCATCAATGCCTGCCCATCATCATCATCACCTCCCCATCATCAATTCCTCCCCATCATCAATGCCTCCCCATCATCATCAATGCCTCCCATCATCATCAATGCCTCCCCATAATCATCAATGCCTCCCCATCATCATCAATGCCTCCCCATTATCATCAATTCCTCCCCATCATCAATGCCTCCCCATCATCATCAATGCCTCCCCATCATCAATGTCTCCCCATCATCATCAATGCCTCCCCATCATTATCAATGCCTCCCCATCATCATCAATGCCTCCCCATCATCATCAATACCTCCCCATCATCATCAATGCCCGACGGCGAGTGGGCCCCCCCGCCTGCTCAGGGCCCCGACAAACCAGGGAGCCAGGCATGATTTTCAAGGCGCCACTGGCGACCTGGTTTGTCGAACCCTGGCTTCCACCATGCATGATTTCTTGATGCTATACGTGGGGGGAACATTGGGTTATCAAATAGTTTTAAAAGTGGAGAAGGTTGGGATTGTAGTGCAAATTGAGATCTATTGGCTCTCTAGACACGTAATGAATGAGAAGTGTATGGCGAATGTGTAGCCAGATCCTTTGGTAAAGGGCCTGTGGCTCAGATCAGGCCCTCCAAGGAGTAAGGTGCTATATGTGAGTTTTCGATTTGTGGCCAGATGGGTGAATGTTGTTCTGCGTTTGTCGTTGCCAACTGGGCAATCTGGGCTGCCTTATAATAGAGAGCAAAGTTTAGCAGTAAAATTCCTCCAAGTCTTTTGTGTCTGAATAAAATTTGCTGAGAGATACGGGATTTTTTATTATTCCAGATAAAACGAGTTACTTGTGAATTTATCATTTTAAACGTCATTAGGGGTACCGGGATAGGCAGGATCGGAACAGGTATAGAAATTGAGGTTGTATAACCATTTTTATCCAGTGAACTCTTTCCAAAAAAGAAAGAGATGAATAGGACCATGCTGATAAAGTCTGCGTTAATTTTTGGAGAAGGGGTGTGTAGTTATGTTTAAATAGAGTAGATTTGGTTGATGTAAGGTTAATTCCTAAGTAGGTAATATATTGCTTAGCATGTCGAAAGTGAAAGTTCCTTAGTATTAAGGCTTGTTCAGCTGAGGGAGTATTCAGAAACATGATCTCTGATTTATCAACATTGACTTTTAGACCGGAGATTTCCTCAAAGTGATTAAGCGTGTTCATAAGGTTAGGCAGAGCTATATGGGGATTTGTCAGGGTTAATAAGAGGTCATCAGCAAACAGACTGACCTTATATTCGTGTTTGCCCATAGTTTGGCCCGAGATATCGGGATGCGATCGTATCTTTTGAGCTAATGGTTCCATTACCATAGCGAACAGAGCTGGGATAAGGGACACCCCTGCCTAGTTCCTCTGAAAATAGTTATTGGTTCAGGAGTAGTTGAGGGTAATTTTAAATAAGCCACCGGGTTATTGTAGAGAAGTTTAAGTGAGTCAATTAATTGCTGTGAAATCCTTAATTTATGCAATATTTTAAACATATATGGCCACGTGACAGTGTCGAAAGCCTTTTCTATATCTAAAGCTAACAAAACCAAGGGGTCTTACGTTTATTAGCGATGTGGATTAGATTTAAATGGAATGTTTTTATTTTTATGATGATGGGTATGAGCCCTTATATAGAAAATCTCCACTGAGAGGATCTGATATTATAGGGACCTAAATGAGAAGACGATGTTGTCACCAAGTAATGTGGGACTTTCTGAGACTTTGTGTCTACTCCAAATTAAATTGTAGAATCGAAATATGTGCACGGAAGAACCACACTGATACATTGAGCATCAAAGCAGATCTCTCTTTATTACATCATAATAATAATATTTATTTATATGGCGCCAACATATTCCGCAGCACTTTACAGTTTAACAGTTTCAAACACAACAGTCAAAAGTAACAACCTTAACAACAATACAATGATTAAAGCAAACTAAAATGACCCTGCTCGTGAGAGCCTACAATTTACAATGAGGTGGGGGAGATAGTAAGGGGGCGCACGCATCACAGAAAGCAAAGCATCACAGAAGACAAGCATCGTGTAAACAGCAGTTATCCATGGCAAGGAATTACCATTCATCTTCTCTCTTTACACAGGTATGCAATGCATTCATTGGAAGCAAACAAGCTGAATGATAGAATCCCCACCTCTGCTATCTGTGTTGTATGCCACACTATATATTAATGGTATGCAATGCATTCATTGGAAGCAAACAGCTGAATGATAGAATCCCCACCTCTGCTATCTGTGTTGTATGCCACACTATATATTAATGGTATGCAATGCATTCATTGGAAGCAAACAGCTGAATGATAGAATCCCCACCTCTGCTATCTGTGTTGTATGCCACACTATATATTAATGGTATGCAATGCATTCATTGGAAGCAAACAGCTGAAAGATAGAATCCCCACCTCTGCTATCTGTGTTGTATGCCACACTATATATTAATGGTATGCAATGCATTCATTGGAAGCAAACAGCTGAATGATAGAATCCCCACCTCTGCTATCTGTGTTGTATGCCACACTATATATTAATGGTATGCAATGCATTCATTGGAAGCAAACAGCTGAATGATAGAATCCCCACCTCTGCTATCTGTGTTGTATGCCACACTATATATTAATGGTATGCAATGCATTCATTGGAAGCAAACAGCTGAATGATAGAATCCCCACCTCTGCTATCTGTGTTGTATGCCACACTATATATTAATGGTATGCAATGCATTCATTGGAAGCAAACAGCTGAATGATAGAATCCCCACCTCTGCTATCTGTGTTGTATGCCGCACTATATATTAATGGTATGCACTGCATTCATTGGAAGCAAACAGCTGAATTATACAATCCCTACCTCTGCTATCTGTGTTGTATGCTGCACTATATATTAATGGTGTGCACTCCATACTTCTGCTTGCTGCCAAGCACTGCTTTACCATCTTGCAACATAGTTTAATGTGCCTGGTAATAATGCTTTGGTATAATTCATTTTTTGCACTGTGTTTAAAATACTTACTGCTTTATATCCCTGTGACTGTGGCCTCTCTAGATCTTATCAGGTGGAAGGTGCTAAAGCATATAGATGTTGCCAGGTTGCCTTTGATGATCTAACCACCCCCTGGTGTGCTGGTCTCAGCTGCCAAATTATCCCAAAGCAGCTCCCACAATCCCACTTTCCTGACCCTGTAGTGTGGGCTATATATTTAGGAGTAGTCTAAGGGGCGCACGCAGTAAGGGGGCGCACGCATCACAGAAAGCAAAGCATCATGTAAACGGCAGTTATCCATGGCAGTTAATCAGGGCAGGAATCAGGTAGCCCACACTTTGCTTTCTTTTTAATTATGTACATTACCTTTCTCCTCCTGTGTTCCCTTGCCATCCACATTCACCACCCCATCCCCCCTCCATCACGACTCATACACATCAGCCCCTCCATACTTCCCTCTCCCATGTACAGCTTCCATGCACTCCTCACCTTCCTGAGAAACCTCAGCCCAACTTGCCCAAACACATCACAGAAAAAACCTACTTACAACTCCAACTACCTGCTCTTTATCTTCCTACTCCTACTGATTTCAGGGACATCTCCCCCAACCCTGGTCCACCATCCCCCAACCTCAATCCCTACCCTACCTCATATCGAAACCATAATAATCTTATTAATATTACTTGCACTCCCTCATCTCCTTCTTTCAATTGTGCCCTCTGGAATCCACGGTCTGCATGCAACAAACTATCCTTCCTACACAACTACTTCTGAACAACTCTCTTCATCTGTTGGCCCTCACTGAAACCTGGATTCAGGATTCTGACACGGTCTCCCCTGCTGCCATTTCCTACGGTGGCTTACAGTTCTCCCATTCCTCGAGACCCACAAACAGACATGGTGGTGGAGTTGGCATACTCTTGTCCCCACAATGCACTTTCCAGGTCATCCCCCCAATTGCATCACTCTCATTCCATTCTTTTGAGGTCCACACCATCAGGCTCTTTCGTCCCCTCTCCCTCAGAGTAGCGGTCATATATCGGCCCCCAGGCTCGCCAACCCAGTTCCTTGACCACTTCTCAGCCTGGCTGCCGCACTTCATGTCCTCAGAACTACCAACCCTTATCCTTGGAGACTTCAACATCCCCATTAACAGTCCTACTTCCACATCTGCATCTCAGCTTCTATCACTAACCACTTCTCTAGGCCTCTCACAGCTTTCAACCTCTGAGACACACAAGGATGGTAACACCCTTGACCTGGTCTTTGTCCGCCTCTGTTCAATCTCCCACCTAAATAACTCACCGCTTCCACTCTCTGACCACAACATTCTCTCCTTCATCCTCACAAATCCTCGACCACCCCAGCACACTCCTACCTACCACACATTCAGAAATCTACAAGCCATTAACCCTCAGACACATTCAGACTCCCTACACTCATCGCTGTCCCCAATCTCCTCTTTTTCTTGTCCTAATCTGGCTGTTCATCACTACAATGACACTCTTAGAAGCACCCTTGACCCAAGTAGCACCGCTCACCCTCAGAACTTCCAAACACACAGTAAAACAGCCCTGGCTCACATCGCAAACTCACCTTCTCCTGCGATGCTCTAGGAGTGCTGAACGCCTCTGGAGAAAAACCCGCACACCAGAAGACTTCATCCACATTAAATTCATGTTAAGATCTTATAATGCTGCCCTTCACCTCGCCAAACAGACCTACTTCACCACCCTGATCTCCTCACTAGCCAACAACCCCAAGAAACTTTTTGACACTTTTCACTCCCTCCTCAAGCCAAAAGCACAAGCCCCTATCACAGACATTTGTGCTGACGACCTGGCCTCCCACTTTATAGAAAAAATAGATACTATCCGTCAGGAAATCTGCTCTCAACCACCAAGTGCTCTGACTCCCATCCCTCCCTGCATTTCCTCTGGCTCAATTTCCACATTTGATTCCATCACAGAAGAAGAAGTCTCCAGACTCCTCTCTTCCTCTCGTCCGACTATATGCACTACAGACCCCATTCCCTCACACCTCCTCCAGTCTCTCTCTCCAGTTGTCACAACTCACCTAACTACAATCTTAACCTCTCACTCTCCTCTGGCATTTTCCCATCCTCCTTCAAACACTCCATCATTACTCCATTACTAAAGAAACCCGCTCTCGACCCTTCATGCACAAACAACTACAGACTGGTCTCCAATCTCCCCTTCATCTCTAAACTTTTGGAGCGCCTAGTCTACTCCCGCCTCACCCGTTACCTCTCCTCTCACTCCCTCCTAGACCCTTCACAGTCCGGCTTCCGACCCCTACACTCGACTGAAACTGCACTCATCAAAGTGACCAATGACTTTCTGACAGCAAAACGTAACGGTGACCACTCTCTGCTCATTCTTCTCGACCTTTCTGCAGCTTTTGACACGGTTGACCACCGTCTCCTACTGTCTAGGCTCCAGTCACTAGGTATTAAGGACACTGTTCTTTCCTGGTTCTCCTCCTATCTTTCTGACCGCTCCTTCAGTGTTTCGTTCTCTGGCTCCACGTCATCTCCTCTTCCTCTCACTGTCGGTGTACCCCAGGGCTCAGTCCTTGGCCCCCTTCTCTTCTCTCTCTACACGGCCCCAATTGGACAGACCATCAGCAGATTTGGCTTTCAGTACCATCTTTATGCTGATGACACACAATTATACACGTCATCCCCCGACCTTACCCCCGCTGTACTACAGAACACCACCGACTGTCTGTCCGCAGTCTCCAACATCATGTCTGCTCTCTATCTGAAACTTAACCTCTCCAAAACTGAACTTCTTCTGCTCCCGCCGTCTACTAACCTCCCTAAATCTGACATTTCCCTCTCAGTGGGCGGCACCATAATAACAACCCGGCAGCAGGCTCGCTATCTGGGTGTTATGTTTGACACCAATCTCTCCTTCACCTCCCATATACAATCTCTTGCCCGCTCTTGCCGCCTACACCTAAAGAACATCTCTAGAATCCGCCCTTTTCTCACCATGGAAACAACAAAAACCCTCACTGTAGCATTGATCCACTCCCGCCTGGACTACTGCAACGCTCTATTACTTGGCCTCCCCATTACTCGACTATCCCCTCTCCAGTCCATCCTTAATGCAGCAGCCAGGGTCATCCATCTGGCTAATCGGTACTCGGACGCATCCGCTCTTCGCCAGTCCTTACACTGGCTGCCCATTCATTATAGGATCCAATTCAAAGTACTGGTTCTCACCCACAAAGCTCTCCACAGTGCAGCACCCCCCTACATCTCCTCCCTCATTTCTATCTATCGGCCTAACCGACTGCTGCGCTCTGCAAACGACTTTCAACTAACCTCTGCACTAATCCGTACCTCCCACTCCCGACTCCAAGACTTCTCCCGCGCTGCGCCAATCCTCTGGAATGCTCTACCCCAAGAAATTAGGACTATCCACAATTTGCATGGTTTCAGGCGCTCCCTCAAAACACAGCTGTTCAGAGCGGCCTATCACATTCACTAATCAAAGTCATTCTCTGTGTAAGTCTGTGTGTGTGTAGCCCATTCACTATCTCCATCCATCCCTCACTCCCTCAAGATGGCTGGACCATCATTGTAAATGCACCATTGTATATACACACCTGTACTTTGTATCTCCCCCACCTCATTGTAGATTGTAAGCTCTCATGAGCAGGGTTGTCTTATTTTGCTTTAATTATTGTATTGTTAACGTTGTTACTTATGACTTGTGTTTTGAAACTGTTAAACTGTAAAGTGCTGCGGAATATGATGGCGCTATATAAATAAAGATTATTATTATTATTATTAGATACAAAGTACAGGTGTGTATTTACAAAGATGGTCCAGCCATCTTGAGGGAGTGGGGGATAAGTAGAGGTAGTGAATGGGCTACACACATACTTACACATAAAATGACTGATTAGGGAACGTGACAGGCTGTTCTGAACAAATGTGTTTTGAGGGAGCGCCTAAAACTGTGCAAGTTGTGGATGGTCCAAATTTCTTGGGGTAGAGCATTCCAGAGGATTGGCACAGCGCTACAGAAAACTTGTATTGGAGTGTGAGGTACAGATTAGTGCAGAGGTTAGTCGAAAGAGCGCAGCAGAAAGGAGTGAGGAGATGTAGGGGGGGTGCCGCACTGTGGAGAGCTTTGTAGGTGAGACAGCAAGTACTTTGAATTGGATCCTATAATGAATGGGCAGCCAGTCTAACGACTGGGGAAGAGCGGACATGTCTAAGTACCGATTAACCAGAAGGATGACCCTGGCTGCTGCATTAAGGATGGAGAGGGGAAAGTTGAGTAAGGGGAGGCCAATTAATAAAGCATTACAGTAGTCCAGGCTGGAATGGATCAGGACGACAGTGAGGGTTTTTGTTGTTTCCATGGTGAGAAAAGGGCGGATTCTAGAGATGTTCTTTAGGTGTAAGCAGCAAGTGCAGGCAAGAGATTGTATATGGGAGGTGAAGGAGAGATTGGTGTCAAACGTAACACCCAGACAGGGATATGGTACCCAGGGCCTGGAGGAAAGTCTCCTCTCCTCCAGACCCTGGGTACCATCCGCACATGAAGCGCTCACATTGCGCATGGTGGGCATAGCCACATGCGTAAAGTAAGCGGTTCAATGCATTCCTATGGCGGCGGAATCGCCACGATTCCGCAAAGTTAATGAACATGCTGCGTTTTTTTTCCGCAATGCGTTTTTTTTGCAGAAAAAAAATGCAACATGTGCACAAAAACTGCGGAATGCATTCTAATCATAGGATGCTTAATATATACGTTTTTTAAGCGTTTTTGCAGCGGAAAACTGCCGAAAAAACGCTAAAAAAAGCGAAAATTCCTGAACGTGTGCACATACCATAAGGGCTCTTTCACACGTCTGTCTCCAGTAGGTGTAGTGACAGTTTTCACACGTACCTGAGGCACTGACATACATAGATACATAGACACATTGAAATCTATGTTGCTGTACACATGTCCATGTGTTTCCATGGACAATGTGTCTGTGTGACCCACACGTAGACATGTCTGTTTTTTACTGGCAGCACGGGCCGCAAAAAGTGCCTGCATGATGACACACTGGGATGTCATCCGTGTGACACGTCCCAGCGCCTGAGAAGCAGCGGTACAGTAAGTGCTGTTCCCCGGACCCGGGTGCTGAGGACATTTCTCATCATTCTCCCTGCGCTGCTGCTGTTCAGCATGAGCATTGAAGAATGATGACAGTTTCAAGTGATAACAATGAGAGCAGGCAGCCACTGATGGGACTATTACTCC
Source organism: Oophaga sylvatica (assembly GCA_033576555.1). Taxonomy (NCBI): domain Eukaryota; kingdom Metazoa; phylum Chordata; class Amphibia; order Anura; family Dendrobatidae; genus Oophaga; species Oophaga sylvatica. Next base: position 60,081,215 of record JARQOD010000003.1, read on the forward strand.
CATTAGCCTACACCTGCTGCTGCTAATAACGGTGACAGCAGGAGCTGCTGATGGGAGTATTCATCACCCGCCGCCTGCACTATAAATAAATGGATAAAAAATCTGGCGTGGATTCCCCTGCATTTTTATAAACAGCCAGGCAAAACTCACAGATGGGTTCTGCAGCCCTCAGCGCTCAGCTTCAGCAAGGTTGGTTATCAAGAATAGAGGGGTCCCCCCCATTTTGACATACATTCCGGCTCAGACTTCATTTCACAGAAGAGGAGATTCATGTAGAATAACCAAAATGGGGTCAATATAGATAAATAAATCCTGCTCTCACAATGACGATGTCACATCATAAAGCATACCTCCCAACTGTCCCGGATTGAGCGGGACAGTCCCGATTCAGACCCTCCCACCCGCTGTCCCGCTCGGGACGCTATATTTCCCTCAGTGAGAGAAGCTGTCACGCCCCCATGCACCTCATCCTCGCCCTCCCTGTTTCTCCACCTTTGCCTCTCACAGCAAGCAACGACATCTCCTCTTCTGTGAGCACAGGACCTGTGATGAGATCACAGGAGGGGAAGGAGTCAGGGGGTCACATGATAGGGGTTCTTCTGTGCAGGTCTCTGGTGTGCTGGTTGTCATGGTGCTGGATGAAGGGAAGTTTTTGTGTGGGGTCAGGAGGGGTTTACAGGGTGGATGTAGCAGAGCTGTTGTGTGTACGTAGCAGAGCTGTTGTGTGTACGGAGCAGAACCATGTGTGTATGAGGTGTACGCAGCGAAGCATTGTGTGTACGAGGTGCATGGAGCAGAGCCGTGTGTACGAGGTGTACGGAGCCTAGCTGTGTGTGTACTGGGCGCACGAAACGGAGCCCTGTGTGTATGAGGTGTACAGAGCGGAGCAGTGTGTGTACGAGGTGTACGGAGCAGAGCCGTATGTGTTCAAGGTGTATGGAGCTGAGCCGTGTGTGTACGAGGTGTACAGAGCGGAGCCACGTGTGTACGAGGTGTATGTAGCGGAGCCGCATGTGTACGAGGTGTACGGAGCGGAGCCGTGTGTACGAGGTGTACGGAGCTGAGCCGTGTGTGTACGAGGTGTACGGAGCGGAGCGGCGTGTGTACGAGTTGTACGGAGTGGAGCCACGTGTGTACGAGGTGTACGGAGCGGAACGTGTGTGTACGAGGTGTACGGAGCGGATCCGTGTGTGTACAAGGTGGATGTAGCAGTGCTGTGTGTGTACTGGGTGTACGAAACGGGGCCCTGTGTGTACGAGGTGTACGGAGCGGAGCCGTGTGTGTACGAGGAGTACGGAGCAGAGCCGTGTGTGTACGAGGAGTACGGAACGGAGCCGTGTGTGTACAAGGTGGATGTAGCAGTTCTGTGTGTGTACTGGGCGTACAAAACGGGCCCTGTGTGTACGAGGAATACAGAGCGGAGCCATGTGTGTACGAAGAGTACGGAGCGGAGCCATGTGTGTACGAGGAGTACGGAGCAGAGCCGTGTGTGTACTAGGTGTACAGAATGGAGCCGTGTGTGTACGAGGTGTACGGAGTGGAGCCGTGTGTGTACGAGGTGTACGGAGCGGAGCAGTGTGTGTACGAGGTGTACGGAGCGGAGCAGTGTGTGTACGAAGTGTACGGAGCGGAGCCGTGTGTGCACGAGGTGGATGTAGCGGTGCTGTTTGTGTACGGGGCGTACAAAATGGAACCCTGTGTGTACGAGGTGTACGGAGCTGAGCTGCTCCGCTCCGTACACTTCATACACACAGGGCTCCGTGCTTGAGCCGTGTGTGTACGGAGCGGAGCAGAACCGTGTGTGTATGGTGCAAAGCCGCATGTGTACGAGGTTTACGGAGTGGAGCCATGTGTGTACTGATGGAGCCGTGTGTGCACGAGTTGTACAGAGCGGAGCCGTATGTGCACGAGGTGTACGGAGCAGACCCGCATGTGTACAAGGTTTACGGAGTGGAGCCGCGTGTGTACTGAGTGGAGCCGTGTGTGTGCGAGGTGTATGGAGCAGAGCCGTATGTGTACGAGGCATACAAAGCGGAACCGTGTGTGTATGAGGTGTGCGGAGCCGTGCGTGTGCAAGGTGTATGGTGGGGAGCATTCATACCTCCCAACCATCCCGGATCCAGCGGGACAGTCCCGATTTTGAAAGCCCCGCTGCCCCTGCCGGGAGCTAACTTTTCCCGTGGACACAGGAGTACAGGGCAGAGCCCCAAGCAGCACTTTAAAACTCACACGTGACGTTCCACTGGAAGTGATGTGCTAGAAGCTAACCGGAAATGAGGTAATTTTGGGAGATTGTGACGGAACCATGGAGGCACTTTAGGGAATGCTTCAGATCCACCACCGTGTCCTCCTCCAACAGCACGGACAGCGGGATCGCCTTGGAATCGGGGATGTCAGTCATGTGAGCGGATCATGATCTGTCCTGCATCGGGAGGCTCAGGTGGGCACTACAATGTGAGCCGGGCTGCTGTTGTATCTTTATAGAATCTTTATTTCTTTCTCTCTCTGTTCTTTCTTTCTCTATTCCTTTTTTTCTTTCTCTCTCTCTCTCTCTGTTCTTTTTCTTTCCCTCTTTCTTTCTCTCTGTTCTTTCTTTCTCTATTCTTTCTTTCCCATCTTTCTTTCTCTCTCTCTCTGTTCTTTTTCTTTCTTTCGCTCTGTTCTTTCTTTCCCTTTTTTCTTTCTCTTTCATTCCCCTTTCTTTCTCTCTCTGTTCTTTCTCTCTGTTCTTTCTTTCTCTCTCTGTTCTTCCTTTTTCTCTCTGTTCTCTTTCCCCTTTTTCTGTTCTTTATCTTTCTTTCTCTCTCTCTGTTCTTCTTTCCCATCTTTCTTTCTCTCTGTTCTTTCTTTCCCCTCTTTTTTCTCTCTGTTCTTTTTTTCTGTCCACTCTTTCTTTCTGTTTTTTCCTTCTTTCTCTCTGTTCTTTCATTCTTTCCCCTCTTTCTTTCTCTCTCCGTTTCTTTATTTCCCCTCTTTTTTTTCTCTCTGTTCTTTTTTCTGTCCCCTTCCTTTCTCTCTGTTCTTTCTTTTTCTTCTCTCTCTTTTTCTTTGTTTCTTTCTTTTTCTCTGTTCTTTCTCTCTCTCTCCAGTCTTCCTTTTTTCTCTGTTCTTTCTTTCTCTCTCTGTTCTCTTTCTTTACCCTTTTTTTCTTTCTCTCTGTTCTTTCTCTCTCTGTCCTTTCTTTCCCATCTTTCTCTCTCTGTTCTTTCCCTCCCCTCTTTCTTTCTCTCTCTGTTCTTTTTCTTTCCCCTCTTTCTTTCTCTGTTCTCTTTCCCCTCTTTCTTTTTCTTTCCCTCTCTGTTCTTTCTATTTCCCCTTTCTCTCTGTTCTTTGTCTCTTTCATTCCCCTCTTTCTTTCTCTCTCTAATCTTTCTTTCTCTCTCTTCTTTCTTTCTCTCTCTGTTCTTTCTTTCTCTGTTCTTCCTTTTTCTCTGTTCTTTCTTTTTTTCTTTCTCTCTCTGTTCTTTCTTTTTTCTCTCTCTGTTCTTTCTTTCTTTCCCCTTTCTTTTTTCTCTCTCTCTGTTCTCTTTCTTTCCCCTCTTTCTTTCTATCTCCCTCTCTGTTCTTTCTTTCTTTGCCCTCTTTCTTTCTCTCTGTTCTTTCTTTCTTTATCTTTCATTTTCCTCTTTCTTTCTCTCTGTAATGTCTTTCCTTCTCTGTTCTTTCTCTCTCTCTGTACTTCCTTTTTCTCTCTGTTCTCTTTTTTCTTTCTCTGTTCTTCATTTTTCTCTCTGTTCTCTTTCTTTTTCTCTCTGTTCTTTCTTTCTTTACTCTTTCTTTCTTTCTCTCTCTCTCTATTCTTTCTTTCTTTCCCCTTTTTCTTTTTTTCTCTCTCTCTGTTCTTTTGTTCTGTCCCCTCTTTCTTTTTCTTTCTTTCCCCTCTTTTTTTCTCTCTGTTCTTTTTTCTGTCCCCTCTTTCTTTCTCTCTGTTCTTTCTTTTTCTTTCTCTCTCTCTGTTCTTTGTTTCGTTCTTTTTCTCTGTTCTTTCTTTCTCTCCAGTCTTCCTTTTTTCTCTGTTCTTTCTTTCTCTCTCTGTTCTCTTTCTTTCCCCTTTTTTTCTTTCTCTCTGTTCTTTCTCTCTCTCTGTCCTTTCTTTCCCATCTTTCTCTCTCTCTGTTCTTTCTCTCCCCTCTCTTTCTCTCTCTGTTCTTTTTCTTTCCCCTCTTTCTTTCTCTGTTTTCTTTCCCCTCTTTCTTTTTCTCTCCCTCTCTGTTCTTTCTTTTTCCCCTTTCTTTCTCTCTCTGTTCTTTCTGTCTCTTTCATTCCCATTTTTCTTTCTCTCTCTAATCTTTCTTTCGTTCTCTCTGTTCTTTCTCTCTCTCTGTTCTTCCTTTTTCTCTGTTCTTTCTTTTTTCTTTCTCTCTCTGTTCTTTCTTTCTATCTGTTCTTTCTTTCTCCTCTTTCTTTCTTTTTTCTCTCTGTTTTCTTTCTTTCCACATTCTTTTTTTCTCTCTCTCTCTGTTCTCTTTCTTTCCCCTCTTTCTTTCTATCTCCCTCTCTGTTCTTTCTTTGCCCTCTTTCTTTTTCTCTGTTCTTTCTTTCTTTATCTTTCATTTTCCTCTTTCTTTCTCTCTGTAATCTGTCTTTCCTTCTCTGTTCTTTTTCTCTCTCTCTGTTCTTCCTTTCCCCTCGTTCTTTTTTTCTGTTTTTTTTTCTGTCCCCTCTTTCTTTCTGTTCTTTCCTTGTTTCTTTCTTTCTCTCTTTCCTTTTTTCTAGAAGCCACTGTGCCCTCAGTACCAGTCAGTGTGATCACCATAGAGCATGGGGCGTGGACATGGGTGTGACTAGTTGTGAAATGGGTGTGGTCGGGGCGTGGTCTAAATTTGCTGCGGCGCGCTACGCCTTTAACCCTCTTACCCATCTTCAAAAGTTGGGAGGTATGCATAAAGATCCATGCATGGGAGCACCCACCGTGGGGCAGGGGGGGCAGGTGCCCCCCCAGAAGCAGGGGCACACAATGAAAGAGAGCGGAGAGAGCAGCACAATGCCGGCTCCCTCTGCCACAGATTGTAGTGCCTGTCTGTGTGCGCAGTGCACGGAGCTGCTGTCTCACCAGAGGAGCTTCTTCCTTCCTTTCTTCCTGGCGGCAGCAGCTGTAGTTTCACTTTCTGCCCTGCAGGCTCTGGTTGTCTCAGCCACACTGGGTCCTCGTGCCCTCTGTGTGCAGACACTGGACACTTCCTGCTCCGGCCTCAGCCACTGCCTGCAAGCTTCATGGTAAGAGGGGATGGAATTTATTAAATTAATTCTGCTCAGGCATGTCATGGTTACTGTGGGGGAATGTGAGAGGATGGGGTACAGTGAAGGAGGGGTACAGGGCACTGGGGTGAATGTAAGAGGATGGGGGTATTGTGGGGGCTAGGGCACTGGGGGGGTTAATGTGAGAGGATGAGGGTATTGTGGGGAGGGGTACAGGGCACTGGGGTGAATGTAAGAGGATGGGGGTATTGTGGGGGCTAGGGCACTGGGGGGTTAATGTGAGAGGATGGGGTATTGTGGGGGAGGGGTACAGGGCACTGGAGGGAATGTAAGAGGATGGGGGTATTGTGGGGGCTAGGGCACTGGGGGGGTTAATGTGAGAGGATGGGGTATTGTGGGGGCTAGGACACTGGGGGGGTTAATGTGAGAGGATGGGGTATTGTGGGGGAGGGGTACAGGGCACTGGGGTGAATGTAAGAGGATGGGGGTATTGTGGGGGCTAGGGCATTGGGGGGTTAATGTGAGCAGATGGGGTATTGTGGGGGCTAGGGCACTGGGGGGGTTAATGTGAGAGGATGGGGTATTGTGGGGGCTGAAATGGGGGAGGGGCAACAGGGCACAGAGAGTGAATGTGAGAGGATGGGATATTGTGGAGGAGGGGATACAGGGCACTGGTTGGTGAATGTGAGAGGATGGGGATATCGTGGGGGCTGGCACACAGCGGTTGATGTGAGAGGATGGGGTATTGTGAGGGAGGGTGGACAGGTCACTGGGGTTGAATGTAAGAGGATGGGGGTATTGTGGGGAGGGGCAACAGAGCACTGAGGGGTGCATGTGAGAGGATGGGGTATTGTGGGGTCAGTGGGACAGAACACTAAGGGGTGCATGTGAGACGATTGGCTGTTGGGGTGTGGGTGGGGACAGGGGAGGTAGGGGGCTTTTTTTTACTTGGGAGCTCCTTAATACTTTAATAATAGATTAATATTTCAGTATTATTATAACAAGGGCATAGACAGACGGCCGTATAACTCATGCGAGGATCGCACTGCAATCCTCGGACTTGCTGGTACCGCTCCTGACATGAGCGCGACTGCCATGTATAATATATGGTATATACAGCGTAGTGTCGCATACACTGCTGTATTATACAATATACAACAGTTCTAATGCTCCATACCTAATATGCAGGATAATGTACAGTGTATATGATGTAACCTGTATAAGATGCGACATTGGCTTGCCCCCCCCTAGTTTTGATCCTGGGTACGCCCATGGATCCATGTAATGATACAATGAGATAATTATTACTGAGGAGGAGAAAGTCTGAGGGGAAACGTAATGGGGAATCTCCACAGACCTCCACCCGCAGAGCCGCACACTAGATATATGGCTGCTCTGTGCGCACAGTAATGGGGAATCTCCACAGACCTCCACCCGCAGAGCCGCTCACTAGATATACGGCTGCTCTGTGCGCACAGTAATGGGGAATCTCCACAGACCTCCACCCGCAGAACCGCTCAATAGATATACGGCTGCTCTGTGCGCACAGTAATGGGGAATCGCCACAGACCTCCACCCGCAGAGCCGCTCACTAGATATATGGCTGTTCTGTGCGCACAGTAATGGGGAATCTCCACAGACCTCCACCCGCAGAGCCGCTCACTAGATATATGGCTGCTCTGTGCGCACAGTAATGGGGAATCTCCACAGACCTCCACCTGCAGAGCCGCACACTAGATATATGACTGCACTGTGCGCACAGTAATGGGGAATCTCCACAGACCTCCACCCGCAGAGCCGCTCACTAGATATATGACTGCTCTGTGCGCCCAGTAATGGGGAATCTCCACAGACCTCCACCCGCAGAGCCGCACACTAGATATATGGCTGCTCTGTGCGCACAGTAATGGGGAATCTCCACAGACCTCCACCCGCAGAGCCGCTCACTAGATATATGGCTGCTCTGTGCGCACAGTAATGGGGAATCTCCACAGACCTCCACCCGGCACCC
>JARQOD010000003.1:60088524-60135484 GCA_033576555.1 Oophaga sylvatica
CCCCCCGCGGGCCCCCACCCCCCGTCCCCCCAATCAAAAACCCCCTTCACCCCTTACCCCCCCCTCCCCCAAAAAGGGGGGGGCCCCCTTTTCCTTGGCACAGTCAGCCGGCGCCAAACCTGCCCCTCGCGGCTCGTGCTCCCCCCGCGATCTGTCACGATCCCCCGGGGCTCCGGACCCCCGCCGTTTTGTGCCATTTGCTTTTGGGGCATATCCTTAACCGATTGGGTGAGACCGACGGGGGTGTTTTTCGATGGGGAAGTTCGAACGGGGGGGCGGACTTGGAAAGGGTTGGTGCCGCTTCGGCGGGAGTCAAAAAATATAAAAGGGGTAATTGGGAAAAGGGCCCCCTTGGGCTTCGGTCCCCCTGTCAAAGGGATCTCTAAATCACCGACAGTGTCTTCCAGCCTCTGTTTAAAGCTTCCTTAAAGGGAGAACTACCACCTTTTGGCGATGTTTCCACCAAAAAATTTTCCCCTAACTGAAAAAAATTTTTTTTTTTAAATCTAATCGGGGTCCCTCCCTTTCAGTTTCCCCCCTTTTTCTATCTTTCCTTGTGCAAATAGAAAAAAGTGATCCTTTCAATGTGACGTTGAGTTTTTTGGGGGCATTTTTTAAAGTCCCTTAGTTTCTTTTTTGCAAGAAAAACTTCCCAATTCTGCCCCGCCTCTAGGAAGGTTTTTGCAACCGGCCCTTTGGTGGCTCTTTCTGAATTTGCCCCATTTTGTTGATGTTTTTTTTAAAAATGTGGTCCCAAAACTGGACACATTTCCCCAGTGGGTCGCCAAAGAGGAGAGGGGCAATAATCCCCTCACGTGATTAGACTGTATGTTCTGTTGATACACCTGTTGCATTCCTTTTTTGTGCTGACACATGTTGATCTTTTTAAGTTTGATAATTAGTAACCCAAGCTTTTTCCATGGCTGTTATTACCCTTTCCCCATTTTGTTTGTTTTTTTCATTTTTTTTGCCAGATGTTTTCTTTGCTTTTTCCCTGTTAAAATCCTTTTTGTTTCTGCCCCCTCCCGTTTTATATTTTTTTTAAACCCCCTCTTCTTTTCTAGTATTAGTCCTCCATTTTTTCTCAGCAAAATTTTATCAGTTTTCCCCCAATTCCTTATCTTAAAACATTTAAAAAAGTTGAAAAATCAGGCCCAAAAAGAGGGGCCCTTTGGACCCCCCTTGGAAACTTTTCCAAAGGATGTGAGCATTTACAACCACCTTTGGGTCCGATCAAGCCAGTTAGAACCACCTAAAAGTTGCCTTGCATTCTACTTATCATTTTTTAAAAGGTTGTGTGAGATACTTTGTCAAATGCTTTGCTGAAGTAAGTTTTACTATATTTTACAGCATTTCCCTGATCACCCCAGTCAGTGATCTGCATAGAGGAAATTTAAGTTGTCTGAATGACTTATTAGTTAAAAAACCCCATGCTGACTCTGTTTTCACTTCATTCTTTCAGGTACTTGCAACATGTTCTTTAATAATTTGTTCAAAGATCTTTCCTGGTATAGAAGTCAGATCCGGCTGTAGTTCCCTGGGTCCACCTTCTTCCCCTTTTGAAGCTAGGACAACTTTGCTCTTCTCCGTCTTTGGGATTTTCCCTGTTCCCAAAAATTTTTCAAAGATTTGGACAGTGGTTCAAGAATTTCTTCTGCTATCTCCTTCAGTACCCTGGGGGTTATTTTTCTGGACCTGGAGACTTGAATTTTTTTAGTAGCTAAGTGTTTCCTCACTGTCTTTCTGTTTATAGATATCCTGGATTCTTCTATTCCTTTAATAGGACAGTGAAGATCAGTTGATGTTACATTTCCTTTCTAAGAGAAAACAGATGCCCTTGTCGGGCTGCGGAGAGCCGGTGAGTGTCGCTGCCGGCGGACCGGCTTCTCCTCGGCAGCTTCTCACCACAGGCAGCTTCTCACGCTGCGCGATCAGCTGAGACGGTGGTGGTGTCACCCCAAGACGAGGTGTACACCGGTGCGGCCCGCACCCCCCGCACCCAGGTCGCTACAGCCACTGCATGGCTCCGCTCCCACCCTCCGCTGGGCTCCCCCGTCCTCCCCATCATACTTACCCTCCTCGCTCCATCGCTGCATGTCCCCGCATCTCTATCCCGGCGGTCGCTTCTTCCTCTGTGGGGCGGTCACGTGGTACGCTCATTAAGTTCATGAATATGGACGCCACGCCTATAGGAGTGGCGTCGCGTCCAATATTCTTGACCTTAATGAGCGGTACTACGTGTAAAGCACCGCACAGGATAGAAGCAGACGCGCTGACAGGGATGCTGCGACGGAAGATGTAGTATGTACGTGGAGTTGACCCACGGCTACCGTCGGGAGATCAGCGGCGTAGCCGCTGATTCTCTCATACGATAGCGGTGGCATGCCAGGTTGAATTATCCGCGCCAATTCGCAGCGAAGTGTCTGTCGCTGATTAGCACACTAACTCACCAGTGACGTCTCTAGGTTAAAGTTCTTCATCTTTGCTTTTCATCTTTCATCAGCACAGACCGCATCACTTCTTCCGCTAGGGCTTGTCTCTGCAGGAAATAAACAGTTTCTAGGCAGTGGTCCCCAACTCCAGTCTCAAGGCCCTCCAACAGGTCATGTTTTTAGGATTTCCTTTGTTTTGCACAGGTGATGACAATTATATCCTGGGCATACTAAGGAAATCTGAAAAACATGACTGTTGGGGCCTTGAGGACGGGTTGGGGAACCTGATCTAGAGCATCGCTTGCAGAACACATTACCTATTTTTTTCCCAACTTCTATTTACCACATGAAGAAAAAAGGCGACATAGTGTGCTCTGCACAGTAACAGGACCCCCCATTTAAAACAGATTACTCAAAAATAATATAAATACATCACTGCAGTAATAATATCCCTTAATTGCCCTATGGTATAATATCCCCCATCCTGGCCCCCGTGTGTCTCATTCCTGGCTCCAGCCATATGTTCTCCATCCTGCCCTCATGAGTATTCCATTCTGCCCCATATGATTTCCCCATCTGTCTCCATGTATCCATCTTGCCCCATGATCCTGCACAATCTGTCTCCAATCCTGCCCCTCTGTCTGCAATCCTGCCCCATGTCTGCAATCCTGCCCCGTGTCTGCAAGCATTGCCCCATGTGTCTGCAATCATGCCCCATCTCCAATCCTGCCCCATCTGTCTCCAATCATGCCCACATAGTATTAGCAGGGCCCACATGTTTATAGCAGGGCCCACATAGTATTAGCAGGGCCCACATAGTATATAGCAGGACCCACTAGCATTATAGGCGGCCCAAAGCATTTAGTGTGGCCCACATTGAACATTAGCACGGCCCAATAGTATATGCGCGGCCCAACATAGTATATGCGCGGCCCATACAGTTTATAGCGCGGCCCACACAATTTAAGCGCGGCCCACACAGTTATTGCGGGCCCACACGTATATAGCAGGGCCCAAATAGTATATAGCAGGGCCCAAATAGTATATAGCAGGGCCCCACGTTGTTTATTAGCAGGGCCCACGTAGTATATAGCAGGGCCCACGTAGTATTATAGCAGGGCCCACGTAGTATATTGCAGGGCACACGTTAGTTATAGCAGGGCCCACGTTGTATATAGCAGGGCCCACATAGTATATAGCAGGATAGCAGGCCCACATAGTATATAGCAAGGCCCACATAGTATATGGGGACAACATAGTATATAGCAGGGCCCCACATAGTATGCAGCAGGGGCCACTAGTATAAGCAGGGCCCACATAGTATATAGCAGGACCCACATAGCATTCAGCAGGGCCCACATAGTATACAGCAGGGCCCACATAGTATATAGACATGGCCACCTAGTATATAGCAGGGCCCATAGTTTATAGCTGGGCCCATATTAGTATATAGCGTGGCCCACTAGTATATAGCGTGGCCACCACATAGTATATGCGTGGCCCACATGTATTATTAGCTGGGGCCCACTAGTATATAGCAGGGCCCACATAGTATATATCACGGCCCACATAGTATATAAGCTGGGCCCACATAGTATACAGCAGGGCCCACATAGTATACAGCAGGGCCCACATAGTATACAGCAGGGCCCACATAGTGTATAGCAGGGCCCACAATAGTATATATAGAGCCCACATGGTGTTAGTAGGGCCCGCAATAGTATTACAGCAGGGCCCACTTGTACAGCCCTCATCTTCCCCGCCCACGACCTGGAATGGCCCACAGCAGTACGCACTGACAATTTAAAAAAAAAAAAACACTCCTCACCTCTCTTGTGCCCGCGCTGCTCCGGCTCCTGCTCTGCCTGGTACCAGTGAGTGCGCGATGATGTCATCGCGCACCCGCTGTGTCAGAGACAGAGCGGGGAATGATGGGAGAGGGAGCATCAGCTGACGCTCTCTCCTCCATCATTGCTTTGAACTGTACCGACGGAACCCGGTATAGTTCAAAGCAGCGGCGGGGGGAGTCGGCGCTGGGGGCATGGGGTGTTCCGGCAGGTGCCGGGTTATGATTTATTACAAAGCAGGGGGGAGCCTCAAAAGGGTTAGGGGCCCCCAGGCCCGAGCGCGGACCGGCCTGCCAGCGTGCTCGGGCGGCGGGCCCCCTAATCACCGGGCCCCATACACTTGTAAGGGTTGTCATGCCCTGATGGAGCCCTGGGTGATTTCCTAGGGCGCCACCTCTGGTGAGCAGGAAGGGGTGTAGTATCAAAGGAAAAATGTTTTTTTAAATTTGTATGACTCTACACCAGCTCGCCAGGTCACGCAGCGTGGTTTCTTATTAACCTGAAGCACGTATCAGCGCAGTCATCAGCACTGCTGCCTTGTCACCCGTAGGGAGTGCTGTTGATCCTGGTAAGTCTTAGCTCTGCCTGACGCCACTTCCATTCTGAGCTCCGGCATCAGGCACGCCACAGACTGATTGCTGAACACGGCTTTAGAAGAGACGCGGTGTTCAGCAATCTGCACCCAGGGCGGAAAGCGGCGTCATGCGGAGCTCAGAGTTGCCGGGACCAATGGCACTCCTGTGGTGACTTAGGCAGCGGTGCTGATGACAGCGCTGATATGTGCTTAGGTTAATAATAAACCGGGCACACAGCGCGGCAGCGGTGACTGGGGGGGATGGGCAGAGGGGCAGTTGCCCCCCGGGGCCGGTCCCTTAGCAATAGTTCAGGGCTGTCAGTGCATTAGGGTTTTTGTAGTTTTAAATCACCGGCGGGCTCTTCTAACAGTAAGAGTATATTCCCACGGTCAGTAACCGGCAGCGCTTTGGACGTAGGTGATTCGGCATGTGTTCAATGAGAACCGTGTGGAATATCCCTGTCCTATACATTGCACTGTGATATTTATCTTGCGGAGACCCGCGCCTCCGCAAGATCTATACATACTGCGGTCTGGAAAGACACAACGCATGTGCTTCTCCGGATGGAAGCCGGAGGCGGCCGTGCATGCATAGTGGGCATGGGATTTCATGAAATCCATCCACTATGCTGTAACATCAGGCCGCTGCGGGTAGGACTCTGCAGATGTTGCAGCGTCCACCCGCTGCGTTTACTGACTGTGGGAACATACCCTAAGAGGTCGGAGCACATTTTACAGATTGTGATGTGACCACAGTTGACTGAAAGTAAAGTACAGCACCGCTAAAGCACCTGGCTGGCGGCCCTGGCCGCTGGGTGATATAGCGGTGCTGTAACTTTAAACTGCCACATCAGCTGAGGCATGCGCACGAGACAGCATGCTGTGCGTGTCACGCCGTCCTCTTTCCCGCCAGAGAGGAGCTCTCCCGCTCAGAAACTACAGGCCGCCGCAGAAACCTCATCATTTGTCCCTGGCATGGTGACACACTGATAGCAGTGCTCTGGATCCTATGGGATTGGGTGAGGGCATGCGAATGGGGGAGGCTAATTATTTATGCTATGGAGTGTGGATTATACTTTCTTTGGGGGAATAATTCCTGCTATGCGATTATGGGTTATAATTAATATTCTATGGGGGGGTGTAATTATTGTAAGGGGGTAATTTATTATAATACTTGAGGAAGAAGGCTGCTGGGGGGGCTATGATTATTACACTACAATGGGGTGGGGAGATCAGGGGTGTGATTACTGAAGGGATTTGGGGGGTATAGTATTGAATTGAAGGAGTTTATTATTAAAGGGGATGCTGGAACTTTACAAAAAAACAAAAAATGTTCCTAAGCACTAACAGGCAGTCAATTGCAGCTTATCTGCCTGTTGTGCGTGGCGTGGTTCTTCCACCGCACAGAGCGGTCACAGACTGCTCCTGCCGGTGATTCAGAAGCCTCTGCTGACATCATGTCTACAGAGGGGAGGCTTCTTTTCCAGTCTGCTCTGTCGACGGGGCAGGACTTCCGATTTTATTCTGATTGACAGCCGGCTCCTCCAGTTAGGCAGCGTGAATCCTGCTGTCATTCAGAATGTCGTCGGCAGTCCCGCCCTGACAACAGAACGAAGCGGAAAAGAAGCCTCTGCTCTGTCGCCATCACGTTACCAGAGGCAGCTGAATCCCGGCAGGAGTGATCTGTGATGCTCTGTGTCGGGGAAGAACGGCGCCAAGCACAACAAGCAGGTAAGTTGCAATTACCTGCCTGTTAGTGTTTAGATACATTTTTTGTTTTTGTAAAGTCCCAGATACCCCCTTTAAAGCAAAGGAGAGAGGGGGGGGTTAATTATGTGAATGAAACTATCGTTTTTTTATTAATTATATATAGAAAGAATTGTTCAGGTTATTTAAAAGCATGATATACCTAACATTGTATGGAGTATATACTGGATCACAGCTGCAGACCTTAAAATGTATGTGCTATGCAGCTGTGAGCCATTAATAAACCTCCAGCCAACCTCCTTCATATTAGTCAAATTGGCCACAACTATGTGTATTTAATAGTCAGTTAAGGTGAAAAGCAAATTATTACAGAAAAACTTTATGACCAGGTATCCCTGATGTCATATAATAACACCGTGAACAGCTCATTACATGAGTGTACCAATTTGAACAGTCACAGTATATGTAATTGCAAGATAGACTCTCTGAATGCAAGAGGATCACTGTTAGTAATATTGTTGTGCTAGGTGATTGCATTAAACAGGAGACAACATCGTGCCGCCGACACATTCAGCGTCTATACCGTGAACATACTCGCTCGGTGTTTCACTGAGTGATATATCTTACTGTATCGGACACATTAGGCACCCCGCCCCAGCAGCAAGAATTTCAGAGGAGTTGGTTTTCTCTGTCAGATAACTGCTCCTTCAATCCCACTGCCACCCTCGGTTACCCTCCCTTCTTTGAAGTGCACTCTGTGCGCATCTACTCCCCCTCCAACCTCCATCTGGCTGTCATTTACCGCCAGCCACCACTTTCTTCGACCACTTCACCACCTGGTTACTTCATTTCCTTTCCACTGACGTCCCCACTTTCATCTTGGGCAACTTCAACATCCCCATTGACACTTCCCTTTCAGCTGCCAATAAACTTCTATCTCTCACTTCCTCCTTCGGCCTCAATCAATTGTCTTCTGCAGCCACTCACAAAGATGGCCACACTGGACCTCATCTTCACCCGCCTCTGCTCCCTATCTAACCTGGTCGTAAATGGCTGCACATCCAGTTGGAGAATGTCTCAAGTGGGGTACCACAAGGCTCTGTTTTGGGCCCTGTATTGTTCAACATCTTTATCAATGATTTAGATGAAGGAATTGATTGTAAACTGATCAAATTTGCTGATGACACAAAGCTAGGAGGGGTAGCTAATACTAGAGAGAGAGAGAGCGGATTCAAAAAGATATAAATAAACTGGAGCAGTGGGCAGCAACTAACAGAATGGTTTTTAACAGGGAAAAATGCAAAGTACTACATCTGGGCAATAAAAATGAAAAAAGCTTATACAAAATGGGAGGAATAGGGCTAATTAACAGCACATGTGAAAAAGACTTGGGTTATACTAATTGATCACAGACTGAACATGAGTCAACAGTGTGACGCAGCAGCAAAAAAGTCAAATACAATTCTAGGTGTATCAACAGAAGCATACAGTCTAGATCAGTGAGGTCATTATTGCCCTCTACTCCTCTTTGGTCAGACCTCATCTGGAATTACTGTGTCCAGTTTTGGGCACCACATTTTAAAAAGACATCAACAAACTGGAGCAAGTTCAAAGAAGAGCCACCAGAATGGTGACCGGTCTGCAAACCATGTCCTATGAGGAACTGTTGCAGGATTTGGGAATGTTTAGCTTGCAAAAAAGAAGACTGAGAGGAGATTTATTAGCTGTCTACAAATATCTCAAGGGCTGTCACATTGTAGAAGGATCATCTTTATTCTCATTTGCACAAGGAAAGACTAGAAGCAATGGGATGAAACTGAGTGGGAGGAGACACAGATTACTTATTAGAAAAAACTTTTTGACACTTAGGGTGATCAAAGAGTGGAACAGGCTGCCACGAGAGGTGGTAAGTTCTCCTTCAATGGAAGTCTTCAAACAGAGGCTGGACAGACATCTGTCTGGGATGATTTAGAGAATCCTGCTTTGAGCAGGGGGTTGGACCAGATGGCCCAGGAGGTCCTTCCAACTCTACCATTCTATGATTCTCTCTAACTCACCTTTACCTCTTTCTGACCACAACCTACTTACATTCTCTTCCTCTCCTCTCCAGGTCCACAATCCCCATCCACAAACTTGCACACCCTTGCAGAAATTTTTAAACATCTCTATCTACACTCACTCTCTGAATCCCTCCTCCCTCTTACAGACATAAGTTCTTTACACAATGTGGATGCCGCTTTATATAACACCACAATAGCTGCAGCTCTGGAATCGGTTACCCCTCTCATACATATCAAATCTTGCATAATCAACAGACAGCCTGGCACACCAGCCTGACCAAAGATCTGAGGCGGGCTTCCAGGGTTGCTGAGCGGAGATGGAAAAGATCACACTCCAATGAACACTTCATCGCATTCAAGCATTCCTCACTATCAAGGCCACACTCACTGCAGCAAAACAAACCTTCTCATTTCTCATATCCTCCCTGTCTCACAACCCTAAACACCTATTCAACACCTTCAATTCTCTCCTCCATCCCCCAGCACCTCCTCCCTCTCCACTCATCTCAGCTGAAGACTTTGCTTCATTTTTCAAGCAAAAGATTGATAACATCAGAGACCATTTGGTCAGCAACCCCAGAGCCCTTCCTCCTAATTGCCCAGCCCTCTTCCTCCAAAACCATCTTCTCCACATTACAGATATCCACTCTCCACTCTACTCTTAAGATCACATCTCACCACCTGTGCCCCCTGACCCGATCCGATCCCGCTTCATCCCAAACCTCACCACAGTCTTCATCCCAACCCTAACCCATCTCTTCAACCTATCACTAACAA
Organism: Oophaga sylvatica; assembly: GCA_033576555.1. Classification (NCBI taxonomy): domain Eukaryota; kingdom Metazoa; phylum Chordata; class Amphibia; order Anura; family Dendrobatidae; genus Oophaga; species Oophaga sylvatica. The sequence goes on from JARQOD010000003.1 coordinate 60,097,922, forward strand.
CTGGTGTTTTCCCCTCAAGCTTTAAAACATACCTCAATCACACCTATCCTTAAAAAGCCCTCTCTTGACTCATCCTCTGTATCTAGCTATCGCCCTATATCACTTCTCCCTATGCCTCAAAAACTACTGGAACAACACATCCATCTTGAACAGTCCACCCACTTCTCTTCTTGCTCCCTCGACCGCTTACAATCTGGCTTCCGGCCGCACCACTCTACTAAAACTGCCCTAACTAAGGTCACCAATGACCTATTAACTGCCAAGGCCAAGCGATGCTACTCTGTCCTCCTCCTCCTGGACCTGTCCTCTGCCTTTGACACAGTGGACCATTCCCTATTACTACAGAAACCTCTCATCTTTTGGCATTACAGACTTGGCCCTATCTTGGATCTCGTCATACCTAACAGACCGGACATTTGGCATCTCCCACTCGCACACCACCTCTCATCTCGCCCCCTATCTGTCAGAGTCCTGCAAGGTTCAGTCCTAGGGCCTCTGCTCTTCTCCATTTACACCTTCGGACTTAGACAGCTCATAGAATCTCACGGCTTTCAGTATTACCTCTATTCTGATGACACTCAGATCTACATCTCTGGACCAGATATTCACCTCCTACTAACCAGAATCCCACAATGTCTGTCTGCTATTTCATCCTACTTCTCCGCTAGATTTCTAAAACTTAATATGGACAAAACAGAATTCATCATCTTTCCCCCATGTCACTCGACCCCCCCCCCAGTGGACCTATCCATTAAAGTAAATGGCTGCCCACTCTCCCCAGTCCCACAAGCTTGCTGCCTCGGGGTAATCATTGATACTGATCTCTCTTTCATACCACATATCCAAGCCCTTTCCACTTCCTGCTGACTTCAACTCAAAGTAATTCACGGATCCTTAAATTCCTCAACCAATAATCTGCAAAACCCTAGTCTATACCCTCATCATTCTCCTGCCTTGACTACTGCAACCTTCTGCTCTGTGGCCTCCCCTCTAACACTCTCGCACCCTCCAATCTATTCTAAACTCTGCTGCTCGACTAATACACCTATCCCCCACTATTACTTGGCCTCTCCCCTGTGTCAATACCTGTACTGGCTCCCCATTACCAAAGACTCCAGTTCAAAATACCTAACATGGCATACAAATCCATCCACAACCTGTGTCCTCAAAGATCTGTGACCTCAACTCCCGGTACTTACCTACATGCAACCTCGACCCTCACAAGATCTCCTTCTCTACTCCCCTTATCTCCTCTGCCCACAATCGCATACAAGATTTCTCCCACACATCACCCTACTCTGGAACTCTCTACCTCACATATTGACTCTTGCTTACCATGGAAACCTTCAAAAAGAACATGAAGACCTACCTCTTCCGACATGCCTACAACCTGCAGTAAACACCGATCGACCAGGCCACTGCAGCGGGTTTCTAACCGCCGCCTGGCACTTAGAAACCCGCTGTTTATCTTGGTTACCAGCTCCCTGCACCAGCGCGCTGGTATCTAACGTACACAATGGGTTTCTGAGCGCTGCGCGGCACCTAGAAACCCGATGTTTACCAGCTCCAGCTCGCTGATCGCTGGTCTCCCGCCTGTCACAGGCAGCGATGCGTGCTGGCCAGCGGGAGACCAATGATCAAAAAAATGTCCAGGACATTCCAGAACGATCAGCGATACCCGGCAGGGGGGCCGGTCGCTGATAAGTGTCACACACAGCGATATCGCTATGTGAGACGGAGGCTTTACTCTTGAGCAGATCCAAATCTCTAAAGATGGTTCAGCTCACTTTGTGTTATAAGATGTGGTTTAGTTGAGGTTGCTGCCAGAAAGTCTGGGTTGTGAGACTAAAGGGTATGCCACACTAAACGAGATCGCTAACGAGATCACTAAAACGTCACTATTTTGCGATCTCGTTAGCGACCTCGTTGTGTGTGGCATGTAGCAACGATGTGGCCCCTGCTGTGATGTCGCTGATCGTTCACTAGAGTTCTGGACCGTTTTTTGATCGTTGGCGTCCCGCTGGTGAGCCTGAATCGCTGTGTTTGGCACCTTTTGCGAACGACGAGCGACCTCGTTTGTGACGCATATGACTGTTTTGCGTCACGGAGTGGATCGCAATATCTGTAAGTTCTCTTTTGCGTCACAGAGAGGATCGCAGAAGTTGCAAAGCAGGCTAGCAGGACGCAGAGAGCAGGAGCGATGCTGGAAATTCCTATGAATCAGAAGCGCTCAGTACATGCTAATGACATCCTAACGACCGCCAAAGTCGTTAAAGAGATCGCTGACCGCTGATGTGTCGTTTATGAGATCTCCTGTTTGGCAGCTACTAGCGACCTAAAAGAGATCACACCAACGATTGCGTCGTTATCGTGATCGCTAACGAGATCGCTAAGTGTGGCAGTACCATAAGACTCTTCAGCACCCCAAGTGCCCTCTTCTTCCTCACTTGACTCTACTGAAAATGTTTCTGATACTTTTGGAACCTGCAGTTCTTCTGTATGGTACTGGACATATTGTAGATAGAATGATTGGATACTGTAAAGTCCACTTCTTCTTCTTTGAAATTCCTTTCCTAATGTGGGCATTACGCAGAAATAGCAATTGGTAGTGTGATCGGTTGGCTCTTTCCAGGACATTGGGATTGCAAAAGGCATATATGGTATCTTCCCATGCAACCACTGGGTAAGATGTGATGCACATCTGTTGCATCATATGTGTGGAGCCTAACTCTTGTCCTGATCTCCTATTCTGCAACCAAAATACAGGTTGTAGACTTTCCTTACCATTGTAGTCAAGTTTTACCTTTGTGACGCAAAAGTGACTTCTCTGCACATGTAGCAAAAAATATCCGCTTTGTTAATACAAGAACGATGCATATCTGAAATAACATATAGAAATATGCTGATAGGCTAAGAAACTAAGCTAAGAAATCCTAAAACTGTATACCTTACACAGAGGGCATTTATCAAAGTAAGTGATGAAACTGTAATGAGGATTACATCATCGGAGCAGAGTTGGCGTTTTTGATTGTTCACCCAGAAAGCTCAATAGATTACATAGATGAAATAATAGACTGTCTACAAACAATGCAATAATGATTATGAAATAATAGATGATTTTTTTCTGTAAACCTTCATGAAAGGTGTCATAAGTAATTACATCCTCTTCTGGATCTTGAAAATTAGAGCCAATCAACAAATTTAAGCATCATATTAGTTTTCAGCGCCACAAAATTTGTTACGTTCAACTGTTTTATGTCTCTGAACCAATTTGGCTGTAGTACAGTGTTATCTGCTAATCCTGCGAATTGTCTCTTCAGAGAGGAAGAGGACTAGAACTCTAGTGCCACCTATTGGAAGTAGCAATGCTAAAAGTCAATGTCGACCCTTTAAACAAGCCTTGTCTCATGACTTGTGATAAAAGCCAAACCAGAATCGAAATTTTCAGACACTGTGTTTCGAGATACTGCCCCTCGTCAGTGCAAAGTGTGATATCTGGTTTGGCTGTGTGAGAGGCGTCTGACCGATATCCAAGAAGTATCGTTTCTCCTTACAGAGATTGACATGCTAAGCATGCCGAGATGAGGAGACTTAAAGCCGCAATGCTCCTCTGGGAAATATGCAAATTGTCTCTTCAGAGAGGAGGAGGACTAGAAATCTGCTAGATCTGCTAATGCTAAAAGTTCACATACTTTTGTCTCTCACAAACGTGATATTGGATTATATTCCTTTTTTTTCTCTTTTGTTTTGATTTTATTCATTATCTACTTTTAGAACTGAAAAACTGAGGTAGTGTTAGGTCAAACTTTTAGAAATATACATCTCTGGCAAAAATTAAGAGACCACTGCACAGTTTGATAAAAATCAGCTTCTCTACATGTCAGACAGCCATTCCATTCCAGAGTCCGTTGAATTCCAACCAGAGTATACCTCATTCTACTTAATGTGCTTCTGATTAGGTGATCACCTGAACCAAATCTTATTTAAGGAAGGAAAGTATAAAGAACACTGCTGTTGTGTTCACAATCCTCTTGTAATAGGACAAGCTGGATGGCAAAACAAGTGCTAGTAATATCCCAAAAGTAATAGGAATGAAAAAATAACTTTTAACCATGCCAAAGGAGTTGAAAAGAAAAGTCTTGAGTGAGGAAAAGAAGGGCTCAATTCTGGCTTTAATAGCAGAGAGGATACAGTGAGCGTTATGTTGCCTCCATCCTTAAAATTTCTAAGATGGCAGTCCATTACAACAAGGTCAAGCAGCAGACATTGGGGACAACAAAGCTACAGACCAGCAGAGGGTGAAAACAACTCTCCACTGACCGGGATGACCGTCATCGTATTCAAATGTCACTCAGCAACCGCAGGATGACATCAAGTGATCTACAAAAGGAATTACAAATGGTAGCTGGGGTGAAGTGCATGACAAGAACAGTTCATAACAGGCTCCTATAGGCACGGCTCAAGTCATGTAAAGGTAGAAAAAAGCCTTTCATCAATGAGAAGCAAAGGAGAGCCAGGCTGAAGTTTGTCAAAAACCATAAGGATTGAACCATAGAGGACTAGAGTAAGGTAATCTTCCCTGATGAGTCTAATTTTCAGCTTTGCCCAACACCTGGTCGTCTAATGGTTAGACGGAGACCTGGAGAGGCGTACAAGCGACAGTGTTTTGCACCCGCTGTGAAATTTGGTGGATGATCTGTGATGATCTGGGGATGCTTCCGAAAGGCTGGAATTGGGCAGGTTAATCTTTTTGAAGGACATATGAATCAAGCCGCATACAAGGTTATCCTGGAAAAAAATTTGATTCCTTCTGCTCAGGCAATGTTCCCCAACTCTGAGGACTAGTTTTTCCAGCAGGACAATGCGCCATGCCACACAGCTAGGTCAATCAATGTGTGGATGAAGGACCACCACATCAAATCCCTGTCATGGCCAGCCCAATCTCCAGACCTGAACCCCATTGAAAACCTCTGGAATGTAATCAAGAGGAAGATGGATAGTCACAAGCCATCAAAGAAGAACTGCTTAAATGTTTGTAGCAGGTGTGGCAAAGAAAGATTAGTGGAAAGCATGCCAAGACACATGAAAGCTGTAATTAAAAATCATAGTTATTCCACAAAATATTGATTTCTGAACTCTTCCTGAGTTAAAACATTAGTATTGTTGTTTCTAAATGATTATTAACTTGCTTTCTTAGCATTATTTGAGGTCTGCAAGCACTGCATTTTTTTTGTTATTTTGACCATTTCTCATTTTCTGAAAATAAATACAAAATTTATTGCTTGGAAATTCTGAGAAATGTCAGTAGTTTATAGAATAAAAGAGCAATTTACATTTTACTCAAATATACCTATAAAGAGAAAAATCAGACAAACTGAAAATTTTGCAGTGGTCTCTTAATTTTTGCCAGAGCTGTATGTTTGAAGGGTTTACAAACTTTCAGACATTCCTGTAGCCTGTTTGGAGACACACGATTAGCACATGACTTCCACCTCTGACACCTTACACACCACTTTACTATGCAAATTCAGAATGTAGTCTAGTGGGAGCACATGGCTGCTACCAAAATAAACAACATCCTGGACATCCTGTGTTTGGAACATCTTTCAGGCAAGATTCATACCATATATGCAATATATCACATGCAATATTTGATGGGGGTAAGGGGCTGTGTGCATGTGTATTGAAGGACCCTCCCATGGGTGGACCCAGGAAGGAGGAGAGTAATATTCCACACCAGTGGCGTACCACCAATAGTAAACCGTGCAGCCGCTATGTGGCCCATGAATCGGGGAGGCTCGTTGCCAGTGCCACCACCTGCTGTCGCCGATATAGTTGAAAACAATGCTGTCAACTCCCTCGCCATCATTCTCCCTTTGCGTTTGATGTCTCAGCACAGCAGGCACTAGCAAATTTTTTTCCATTTTATTTTTATAGTACAACATATTCTGCAGCACTTTGCAATTATGTAGGGACATGTAGAGACAATAAAATTTCAAAATTGTCAATTTTTGCCAAATTTCTGAAATTTTCAGAAATAACTGCAAGTCGTAGCGAACAAATTTAACCACTGTCATGAAGTACAATATTTCACGAGAAAACATTCTCAGAATCAGTAAAATCCATTGAAGCATTCCAGAGTTATTACCACATAAAGTGACACTGGTCAGAATTTGAAAAAATATCCTTATAAGGAAGGTGAAAACAGGCTTGGGGGTGAAGGAGTTAAAGTGAACCTGTCAGCAGAATTGTGATCAGTAAACTACATACACTGTCAGGTTGGTGCCGTTATACTGATTACAATGATACCTGGGTTGCTGAAATCCATCTTGTGGTTGTTGTTTAATCTTTATTTGCAGTTTGAAGATGAGGGCAGGGGACCTCAGACGCGGTATCCACCGCAAGTCGGGCAGGTGGACACTGCGTCTGAGGTCCCCTGCCCTCATCTTCTCTTCGGTTTGATGTCTCCCACATTTAGGATGTGCCTGTACCGTCCCTATACTTAACGCATGGCAACCTTGTTTCAACAGTTTCCTACTATTATGCACATATGCATGTACTCCTGCAACTTGCTACCCACTAGCACACTGATGAAGGTCTGGTTGTGACTACTGTATGTACCTCACATTAAATATCTTTCACTGCACTTACTGAGTGTGCCCGGTCTTCTATGCTACACGTTACGGTTTGGGAACCTACGGAGGCACCTCGTTCCTTAAGGGCTGTGCTAGCAGTTTTTTCCTTATCCTTGACATCCTGTGACTATAACATCTTTCAAGCAAGATTGATATCATATGTGTAATATATACAATATTTGAAGGGGCAAGGTGCAGTGTGCATGAGTAATGAAGGACCCACCCATGGGTGGACCCAGGAAGAAGGAGAATAATGTTCCACACCAGTAGCGTACCACCAGTGGCTTCAAACCATGCAGCCTCTATGGGGCCCATGAGTCAGGGAGTCCATTTCTAGCAACGAAACCAGCCCCCGCCTGCTGTCGCACTTTCAACTGTATCGGCATCCTTGAGCCTCACTGCTGCTTTGGCGAGATGTGCAGAGGATTAGAATGCTCGCTGCCAATACTGGAGCAACAGGGGACTTAGGAGAGGTATTTATCGTTTTTTTTTTTTTAAATCAATGGGAGGTCCCATTTTACTGTATAAAGCACTATGTGGGGTCCATTATATTGTATGAGACACTATGTGGGGCCATTATACTGTGTGGATCACTACATGGAGCCTTTTATACTATATGCAGCACTATGTGGGGCCCATTATACTGTATAGTCTGCTGTATTGACTATCAAGTGGGGATCATTCTATTGTATGTAGCATAATTTGGAGCCATTATAAACCGGGCATTTAAACCCCATCATCTGGGGCATTTAAACAGGTTATCGCGAGCACTTGTACTGCCAAATCGATGATGGTCTGGCTGGACCAATTGGAAGACCAGATACGATCCGGAACACCTAAGGACAAGTCATTCTAAGACCAAATTGTATGCCATTCCATGCCGGGGTGAGTACTTGTTTGGCCCCGTGCTAGATGAAATCCTTTCAAAGGCAAGTGATAGGAAAAAAGTATTCCATAAACTATTTACCCCTACTTTCAGGAATACCTTTAGAAAGTGGTCATCTTTCCAGAAGAAATATAGAGACTGAGACTGGGAGCCAGCAGAACCGAAACAGAAAGGTGCCTACTTAAGTGGGGCCTCATCCTCCAAGTATAGGTGCAAGTATCGCTAACCCCGCTCTCCCAGTGGGTGGTAGATTGAAGTATTTCTATAGTCAATTGATCCGTGTAACGTCCAACACTTGGATCCTCGATATAATGTCATCCGGGCTAAAATTGGAATTCCGGAGTATTCCTCCGGACTCCTTCCTGTTAACAATCTTAAGGGACTCCTCCAATCAGCAACGGGCCCTGGATTTGGAAATTCTGCAGTTGATGGGGAAACAAGTCCTAATTGAGGTTCCTAACGCCCAAGAGGGGAGGGGGTTTTATTCCCCTCTGTTCTTGGTCTCCAAACCTGATGGTTCCTTTAGAACCATTATTAATTTGCGGAGGCTGAATTCATTCTTACGGTCTCATACTTTTAAAATGGTGTCCATAAAATCTGCAACCAAACTTCTGTTTCCCAGGTGTTTCACGACAGTCCTGGACCTAATACCACCTGCCTATATACCAGGACCACCAACAATATCTGAGTGGCCGTGCGGCTAGGCGATTAGGTTAGACACTTTCAGGTTGCCGCTATGCCATTCGGTCTGTCCATGGCACCCTGTGTGTTCACCAAGGTGATTTCAAAGGTGATGGCCCATTTGAGGGAACGAGATACCCTGGTTATTCCATATTTGGATGACTTCCTTATAGTAGGGAGGTCGGCCATCCAGTGCAGTACCCGGCTGAACCATATAATATATTCCCTACAGGGTTTGGGTTGGATAGTCAATCTGAAGAAATCAAGACTAATTCGCTCAACCCTTTAAAGGTTCCTCTGCCTCCTCTTGGATTCAGTAGATCAACATTGCTTTCTTCCAGAAGACAAAAAGCTAGGCATCATTGGCAAAGTCGGGAAGATAATAGACAATCCAGAGCTATCTTTGAGAGATGCAATGTCCTTGCTGGGTTTTATGACGTCTTGTATACCAGCTGTGCAGTGGGTCCAATTTCACACTAGGGCACTACAGAACAAGGTGCTCGAGGCAGAGAGGAAGTTGAGGGGCGTCCTCTATGGGAGAATGCAGTTGTCAGTCGCCAATGTGAGCAGCTTATCCTGGTGGCTAAACCCGCTACATCTGTCCAAAGGGGTGCCGTGGGGGATAAAACCCGACAGTATAATCACGACCGATGCCAGTCCCTCGGGGTGGGGAGCTCACGTGGGAGACAGACTAGCCCAGGGGAGTGGACAACCAGGGAGGCACGGGGTTCCTTAGACCTGAAAGAATTTAAGTGCAGTGAAGTATGTGCTTCTGGAGTTTCTACCCATTCTGCAAGACACCCACGTACGGATAGACACCGACAACACTACTGTGGTGGCCTATCGGAATCGTCAAGGGGGAACAAGGTCACAATCACTAATGTCCACCGCAGGCGACCTACTCACCTTGGCCAAGAATCACCTCCTCCCCTGTCAGCACTTCACATCAGAGGGGAACACAATATTCAGGCAGACTATCTCAGTCAACACTCCCTGCGCCAGGGGAATGGTCCCTAGACCGACAGATTTTCAGACGGATTGTACAGATATGGGGCCTCCCAGACATAGACCTTTTCGCCACAAGGAGCAACAGGCAGGTCAGGAGGTTTGCGTCACTACAGGCATCAGTCCAGCCAGAGGTAGTAGACTCCCTTCATGTCCGGTGGGATTATACTCTGGCCTACGCATTTCCTCCGATGTGCCTGACTCCGTTAGTGCTCAGAAAAATCGAGACGAGGGAGCGGGAGTAATTCTGATTGCCCCCTTCTAGCCAAAGAGGCCTTGGTTTTCTTAGCTGATGGCTATGTCCATGACCGACCCTTGGGTGCTACCAATGAGCTTGGGGCTTCTCTCTCAGGGGCCATTCTGTCATCAGCTGATGGAGGGTCTCCACTTGGCGGCGTGGAATTTGAGAGGGAGCTACTGAGGCGTTGAGGGTTTTCAGAAGCCCTAGTCACCACCTTGCTGAAGAGTAGAAAGGAGGTTACCACAAAAATTTATTATAAGACTTGGAGGAAGTTTTTACTATTCCACTCAGCTCCCCTGTCAGACCACGCTCCAAATCCGGCAATTCTGGAACTTTTGCAGAAAAGCCGAGAATTGGGGTTATCTGTTAACGCCCTTAAAGTTCATGTCTCCACTCTGGGTGCACTGTATAACTATAATGTAGCAGGGGACAGGTGGGTCACTAGATTCATAAAGACCTGTGAACGCAGTAACTCAGTGCGTATTGCTAGATTACCTCCATGGGATTTAAACATTGTGCTAGATGCATTAATAGGTCCCCCTTTGAACCCTTAGAGTCTGCCTCTGTTAAGGTTCTGACCCTCAAAATAGTTTTGTTAGTAGCGTTAACTACCGCAAGACGAGTCAGTGACATTCAGGCACTATCAGTAGATGCTCCATTTTTAATGATTTTTCAGGATAAGATAGTTCTGAAACTGGAAACCGTACCCGGCTTATTTGCCAAAAGTCGCTTCTAGGTTTTATAGAAGCCAGGAGATTTATTTACCATCCTTCTTTGATAGCCCCATTACAGCAGAGGAATGAAGGTTCCATACTCTGGATGTCAGAAGAGCGGTACTAGAGTACCTAGAGAGGACTCATCTTGGAGGCAGAGTAGGGCTCTGTTTGTCTCCTTTTAGGGACGGAAGAAAGGGTCGGGTGTCACAAAGAGCACTATTGCCCGGTGGATAAGAGATGAGATCTGCCTAGCTTATTCAGCCAAAGGGAACACCCCACCGGAGGAAGTGAGAGCTCATTCAGCACGGGCCATGGCATCCTCCTGGGCAGAGAGGGCAGACGTCTCCATTGATTTGATTTGTAAGCCGGCAACGTGGTTGTCACCTTCCCTCTTTTATAGATACTACCGTCTTGATCTATCATCCACCTCTGGTCTAGACTTTGGGCGATCAGTTCTTAATGCTGTGGTCCCTTCCAGGTGACAGTCGCTGAAAGCCTCTCAGGTTACTTACCGGTAATGGGATTTTACAGAGTCCATGACAGCACCCGCACATCCCCCCCCTCATAATTATTAATTTGGTTTCCTGCACTCTAAGGGAAAAGTGTGTTGTTAAAGTTTTCACTCTTTAGAGGCGATGGTATTTTGTTATGTAAATATAATATTGTGTACTAAGCTGTTGGTGGTTCCTCTCATGCTCTGAAACACAACTGAGGAGGCGAGGGGGACCGCCACCTTTTTAACCTGTAGGTTCCTGTCCTGGTGGGCGGATCCTCTCTCTCAGTAGGGTTCTGTCGTGGAGTCCGTAAAATCACATTACCGGTAAGTAATGTCTGTTATTTTTTCAAAATTATGGTTGTTGTGGGTATTGATAGGGGATATTATTATACATGATCTACAGTAATTATGGATTGTGCCTGATTGAGGCTTGAACATAATGGGAATCCCAGCTATTGGATTTACGAACCCAAGTAGGACAATCAGATGAGTACATGATTATTGCATCGTGCTTACCCACATTTAGTACCCCCTTTTTCTTCAATTATGGGTATTGTTATATATACTTTTGCGATTTAGGATTATATCATAAAAAGGATAATTGATGTCATTGCTTGATCTAACACACAATTATTAGCGGGCTTTCAATGAACTTACTAATATAGCCTACTTGTTTGAGTTTATTACATTCTTGATACTGACAATGATGTAGGTATAGAGGCATTTTCTTTGTTTATATTATTTATCTTTTTGTTAGTTCTTTTTAGTTCACTATTTTTTGATTGCTCACGGGTAACAGGGTGTATTGGGACATTTTTTCCATGATAAGGATTAATAGGGACATCAGGGAGAGCCTTCGAGGAGTGGGGGCGCCATACTGCAGAAACTAAGGGTGCCAACCTCCACTGCCAGGCAGAGTTCAGTATAGTGACCTAATAGAGCCTACTAGAATACATTGTATTTTTTAATTCTCCTTGATGAATACCCACTTCCCATATATATTTATTTTTACTTGTCTACAATTTGGAACATGTTTTAGCTTTATCTCAATAAAAGTTATATTTTAGGGATCCTTGTTCTTTAAGGTTTTGCTAAATGCTTTTTATAACCAGCTAAGAGTCTTTCAGTTCTTGTTTGAGGGATTTTAATCCATTTTCCATGGAAAATTTTTCCAGTTCTGTGAGATTCCTGGGTTGTCTTGCATGCACTGCTATTTTGAGATCTAACCATAGAATTTCAGTGATGTTCAGATCAGAGGATGTTGTGAGTGCCATTGTAACACCTTCAGCTTACACCTTTTGAGGTAGTCCATAGTGGATTTTGACGAGTGCTTAGGATCATTATACATTTGTAGAAGCCAACCTATTTTCAACTTCAGCTTTTTTACAGATGGTGTTATGTTCGCATTAAGAATTTGTTGCTCTGTTGAAATTTCATTGAATTCTTTCCTCCTTCTACCCGTAAAATGTTCCCCTTTCCATTGGCTGCAACACAACCCCAAAGCATGATTAAACCATCCACATGCTTCATGGTTGGCGAGATGTTCTTTTCCGAAATTCTGTGCCCTTTTATCTCCACACATGCCTTTGATCATTGTGGCCAAAGAGTTCTATTTTAACCTCATTGGTCCATAGGACTTCTTTCCAAAATGCATCAGGTTTGTTTAGATGTTCTTTTGCATACTTCTCATGCTGAATTTTATGGTAAGGAAGTAGGCGTAGAAGGAGAGGAGGCTAAGCGAAAGCCTGAAACAAAAAACTAAAGAAATTAACTGGAATATAAGTTTTTATACATGCAACGTGTAGGTACATGTTCACACTGGCTGCTAAATAAACAAAACCTGAGATGAAAACACAATGAGCAAATACTCTGCTGTAAATAAATAGCAATAGTGCATGAAAATAGTGTAGTGTAACTTGGTTAACATAATAATTTTGTTCAAAAACAGTAAAAGCCATCCCACGACGTGACGGTGACCTTATTCAGGATGGTCCTAACCGCTAGTATTAAAACCTTACCATTTGTCAAATGATGTAAATGTGAATAAGGACCTTAAGGATTCTAATACTAGGTGTTAGGACTGTCCCGAATATTGTCACCGTGACGTGGCGGGATGGCTTTTACATTTTTTTGTTCAAAATTATGTTCACCAAGTATCCTATTTTCATGCACTGTTGCTATTTACTTATTTACTACAGAATATTTGCTCATTTTGTTTTTATCTTGGGTATTGTTTTTATAAATGACGGCCTGACCTACCAAGGGTAGAACGATGCACATAGCCATCCTGATCGTCCCAATAACCGTCCACATGGACATGGCCGTCCTGACATGACCGACGGTGAAAATGACCGGATTTAGCCTGTAACAGATCCGAAGATTTCTTGCATGGGATCTTTATGATTTTATATCAGATGTTGTGATGAGCGAGTATGCTCATTGCTCGGGTTTTCCTGAACATGCTTGGGTGGTCTCCGAGTATTTGGAAGTGCTCGGACATTTAGTTTCTGTTGCTGCAGCTGCATGATTTGCGTCTACTAGACAGCCTAAATACATGTGGGGATTGCCTGTTTGTTAGGGAATCTGTTATGATTTGGTAGCTGAGGAGAGCAGGCAAAAACGGCAATACACCAGAGAGGTTGGAATCTGCTGGATTGCAGTACCCTGACTAACCATCACAACTAAAGGCAGCCGTGGAGCGTTCCTACGTTGGTCCTAGACGCCTCGTCACAGCCTGAGAGGTTAACTACACCTAAAGATAGAAAGAGGAAAGCTATCTGCCCCGGAGCAGATCCCCAAAGAACATAGGAAGCCCCCAAACATGTAATGGCGGTTAGACAAGAGGAAATACAGACACAGACAGAAAATAGTATGAGCAAACGTTGGGGCCCAATCTACCTGGACAGAAAAGGATAGGAAGGACACTTACTGCAATCCAAAAAACCCTAAAACATACCAACTCTACTAATTGCAAAAACACCTGAGATCACACGACCTCTACCACCTAAATTAGTTCTCTGGTGTCACAAAACTAAGCCGCAGCCACTGAAAAAACTGGAAAAGGCAAATGAACAAATAACAGTGGCTCAGATAAACTGAGAGGAGCACAAGCCCCCGGAGGGGAACCTGGCTGACCTCCACAGAAGTGCAGGGAACAATGCAAAAAGCAAGCACAAAAATAAAAGCAGAAAATATCTTATCTGATAGCAGAAGATTCAGGCAAGACTCAGCAAGCTTCCAAGTGAACCAGGAACCACAGTTGAGACAAGAACAATTGATCACCGGCAACCATGATGGGAGGGAACCTCCCTTATATAAGACCAGTCTGTAACTCCTGATTGCCAATCCTCATTGAATGGTTCAGTACTGTTTGTAACCACCAGAGGGAGCTTCTGCTCAGAATTCATTTCTAACACATTCACAACAGTACCCCCCCTTGAGGAGGGGTCACCGAACCCTCATTTGGGCAACCAGGTCGGTCAGGATGAGCTCTGTGATACGCACGGATCAGTCTCCTAGCATGGATGTCCGAAGCAAACACTCAAAAATTGTCCTCCTGACCATAACCTCTCCACTTAACCAAATACTGGAGTTTCCGTCTAGAAAAACGAGAATCCAATATTTTCTCAACCACATACTCCAGATTGCCCTCAACCAAAACAGGGTCAGGAGGCGCAGCCATAGGAACCACTGGCTCGACAAACCTCTTCAATAAGGACTTGTGGAACACGTTATGGATCTTAAATGTCTCTGGAAGAAGTAAACGAAAGGAAACAGGATTAAGAATCTCCAAGATCTTATAAGATCCAATGAACCTAGGCTTAAACTTAGGAGATTCAACTCTCATAGGGATATTTCTTGAGGACAACCAGACCAAGTCCCCCACTTCCAACCGAGGACCATCAGTCCTATGCCGGTTGGCAAACCGCTGGGCCCTCTCCTGAGAGAGGGACAACCTCTCCACTACCTGGTCCCAAATCTGCTGCATACGCTCTACAACAGAGTCAACACCTGGACAGACAGAAGCCACCGTCTGTCCCGAAGAAAATCAAGGGTGAAACCCAAAATTGCAGAAAAATGGAGACATCAAAGTGGCAGAGCTAGCCCTATTATTAAGAGCAAACTCAGCCAAAGGCAAAAAAGAGACCCAGTCATCTTGATCAGCAGACACAAAGCATCTCAGATAAGTCTCCAATGTCTGGTTTGTTCTCTCAGTTTGTCCATTGGTCTGAGGATGAAAAGCCGAGGAGAAAGACAATTGAACACCAAGTTTAGAACAAAAAGTCCTCCAAAATCTGGAAACAAACTGAACTCCTGTCATGGGTGTGTCGCCACAAAGATGTCACGCTGTATAGCAGATATATATATGTGATGACAGTAATCTATATCAAAAGGGCAACATACTATATAACATGCGCATAGATATATGATAACATAGAATTACCTGACAGAATGTCCAGTGGGTCAATACGGAATCCGTTATACGCTGTCTCTGGCTAGAGGGTGACCGGGGTCTATGCTGACCCTAAACTGGGGTCCTAACTAATCCCTCTACCTGGAGGTACTGTTAAAGGTACAGAGGTCCAGGCCACCAGCGTAAACCCTGTCTCCTATCAATCCCTGCCAACTGTAATCTAGTCCTAAGAAGGACCCTGATTACCACCAAAGGGAATGAACAGGTAACGGTTAATGAACAGAAAGACATACAAGAAAGACAAGAAATAAAGTAAATAAAGTCTTACATACAACACTCACACACAGTAGGAACACCTAAGGTCTCAGAGATAAACTATAAGCTATAAGAGTAAAAACAACTAAGGAGCTCTTAGCTTAAGTATTCTCAGAACCGATCCAGTCTGCTAGACTACATGAAGGCTTTCACCGGCGTCTAACACCCAGACTGGCAGGAATATAAAGGAAACTAATTAGAACATAATCAAAAGCAGCCGGGCGAGGCTGCACCTAGCCTTAGCAAAGAGCTAGGTAAAATTAACTCTCTCATTACCAAAAAACAAAGAACCAGCAACTCAGCTGTGAGAAGTCAGAATGTGCAATCGCGACGATCTTTGTGGCGATGCACCCATGACAGTACCCCCCCTTCTACGAGGGGCCTCCGGACCCTCAGGGCCAGGTCTGCCCGGGTGAGTTGTGTGAAAGGTCCGAACCAATCGATCTGCGTTAACATCAGACGCAGGGACCCACATCCCCTCCTCAGGACCATACCCCCTCCAATGAACTAAGTACTGAAGGGATCGGCGACTGAGACGTGAGTCAATGATTTTCGACCCATGAATTTCCACGTTATCATTGACCACCACTGAAGGAGGTAGAGGTGACGGTATGACTGGTGCCACATACTTTTTAAGTAATGATTTGTGAAACACATTATGATTTTTAAACGTAGGAGGGAGGTCCAGACAAAATGCCACAGGATTAATTATGGAACTGATCCTGTACGGCCCGATGAATCTGGGACCCAACCTCCAGGAGGAAACTTTAAGTTTTATATTCCTGGTAGACAACCACACCAGATCGTTCACCTTCAGATCTCGACCAGAAACTCTCCCCCTATCAGCCATCCGTTTGTAACGGTTCTCCGTTACCTTCAGTCTTAACTGATCTGGAACTATCAGTCTCCCTGGAAGTCCCACAGGGGCGTCCCCCTGAGCCCCCAATACCTCCCCCTCAAGCTCAGAGCATACAGCTGACACTACAACTCCCTCCTGAGGAATAGGCACCGGATCATCCATCCTCCCGATCCCTGGGAAAGTACGAGATAAGGCATCAGGAAGCAACTTTATTGAGCAGTCATATGCGCGATGAGGAGGTAACTCTTTACACCCCTCCTCTGAGAACATCTCCCCAAAGTCCTCCAGAAAAGGAGGCAAAGTCCTAGGCACAACCGCACCGATGACCGTGCTCATGCAGTTATTCTTGCAAAATTCACCCCACTGGCTTATCTTTCTGGATTGCCAATCAATCACTGGGTTATGTTTAGCCAACCAAGGAAGTCCCAACACAATAGGAGTAGGTAGACCCTCCAACACATAACAAGACAATTGCTCTTTATGTATTGCCCCTACTCGAAGATCTATGTTATGAACAGCTTGTACCAAGCTACCTTGACCAAGAGGTCTAGAATCAATAGAGAGTATAGGGACCGGTTTGGCCAATACACTCAGTTGCATACCATGCACCTGGGCAAACCGAGTGTCCACCAGATTAGCCCCGGACCCACTATCAAGAAAAACAGAAATCCTCTCAGTTCTAGTACCAATCACCACCTCCGCAGGCACGAGAAACTGAGAGGGATTTGGGGACGAAATACACACTCCCAGGTTAACTCCTTGGCTCAAAGAGGTCCGGGATGGACACCCCCCAACAAAATGTCCCTCTCTCCCGCAAAAGAAACACCTTCTAGTCTTGCGGCGCACCGCCGATTCCCTCCTACAAAATGATGTCCCTCCCAACTGCATGGGTTCCTCAGAACAGACCAGGGGAACCTCAGTATAAGGGACTTTAGTAGTAGGTGGAGTCATCACGGGGGGCGGAGTTACCTCGCGTCTTCCCCGAAGTCGTCTATCAATGCGAATAGCGAGGGCCATAGCAGCCTCCAGTGATGGAGGAGAATCATACTGAGCCAACACATCTTTTAATTTGTCAGACAACCCTTGACAAAACTGGCTCCTAAGAGCTGGGTCATTCCACTGAGTATCTGCTGCCCATCTACGGAACTCAGAAGAATATTCCTCCGCTGGACGATTTCCTTGCCGTATTTTACGTAACCTTGTTTCAGCAAGGGAGACTCGATCCGGATCATCATATACCAGACCCAGGGCAGTAAAAAATCGATCCACTGACTGGAGATCTGGGGAGCCTGGAGGAATAGAGAACGCCCAAGATTGAGGGTCCCCTTGTAAGAGCGAGATAACAATTCCCACCCTCTGCTCTTCACTCCCAGATGACCGAGGCCGCAGCCGAAAGTACAATTTACATGCCTCCCGGAAAGTAAAAAATTTGTCCCGCCCACCAGTGAACCTGTCCGGGAGAGCAACCTTAGGTTCAGATCTGGTTTGCTCCGGGGGGGACAAAACCTTGGACTTAATGTCTGCAAATTCCATGGACAACCCCTGCAACTGCCGGGCCAGCTGGGCTACTGGATCCATGACAGCTGGGGAGAATCTTTAGTTGGGCCGGTGAAAATGTCACGCTGTATAGCAGATATATATATGTGATGACAGTAATCTATATCAAAAGGGCAACATACTATATAACATGCGCATAGATATATGATAACATAGAATTACCTGACAGAATGTCCAGTGGGTCAATACGGAATCCGTTATACGCTGTCTCTGGCTAGAGGGTGACCGGGGTCTATGCTGACCCTAAACTGGGGTCCTAACTAATCCCTCTACCTGGAGGTACTGTTAAAGGTACAGAGGTCCAGGCCACCAGCGTAAACCCTGTCTCCTATCAATCCCTGCCAACTGTAATCTAGTCCTAAGAAGGACCCTGATTACCACCAAAGGGAATGAACAGGTAACGGTTAATGAACAGAAAGACATACAAGAAAGACAAGAAATAAAGTAAATAAAGTCTTACATACAACACTCACACACAGTAGGAACACCTAAGGTCTCAGAGATAAACTATAAGCTATAAGAGTAAAAACAACTAAGGAGCTCTTAGCTTAAGTATTCTCAGAACCGATCCAGTCTGCTAGACTACATGAAGGCTTTCACCGGCGTCTAACACCCAGACTGGCAGGAATATAAAGGAAACTAATTAGAACATAATCAAAAGCAGCCGGGCGAGGCTGCACCTAGCCTTAGCAAAGAGCTAGGTAAAATTAACTCTCTCATTACCAAAAAACAAAGAACCAGCAACTCAGCTGTGAGAAGTCAGAATGTGCAATCGCGACGATCTTTGTGGCGATGCACCCATGACAGAAGATCATCACGATTACACAGCCTGACTTCTCGCAGCTGAGTTTTTGGTGCTTTGTGTTTTTCGGCAGTGAGGGAGTTAATTCTCTCTCTCTGTGCTAGATGAGGCCCAGCCTCGCCCAGCTGCAGTCAATGCTGCAGTAGTGGGACTCCTTCAAATACCTACCGGTCTGTTAGGGAAGTTGTCGGTGAAAGCATTCCTTGCAGACAAACAGAGCGGCTCGTGGTATTTTGGAGTTTGGAGTGAAGTGT
Source organism: Oophaga sylvatica (assembly GCA_033576555.1). Classification (NCBI taxonomy): domain Eukaryota; kingdom Metazoa; phylum Chordata; class Amphibia; order Anura; family Dendrobatidae; genus Oophaga; species Oophaga sylvatica. Next base: position 60,116,783 of record JARQOD010000003.1, read on the forward strand.
ACTTGGTGTGGTTTTTTCCCTTCCTTACTTTATCATTTATCTCCTTACCCATTGGTGTTCCCTCTTTTGTTGTGGTGTGAGTTTTTGTATGCAAGGTGGTTTTTGGTTTTCCCCTTGTACTGTCTCGTTCGTCTAGTACTGTGTATTGGCTTATATTATCCTGTCCCCTGTTGTTGTGATCGGGGTCCTTCTCAGGACTAGATTACTGAGGTTCAGGGATCCTCAGGAGGTAGGGGTTACGCTGGCGGCCTGGACCTCTGTACCTTTAACAGTACCTCCAGGTAGAGGGATTAGTCAGGGCCCCAGCTTAGGGTCAGCTTAGGCCCCTGACCTCCTGTACGCAGAGACAGCGTGACATTTTCACCGAACGACAAAAGATTCTCTCCAGTTACCATGGATCCAGTAGCCAGTCTAGCTCGGCAGTTGCAGAGTTTGTCCATGGAGCTGGCGGACGTTAAGTCCAAGGTTTTGTATCCCCTGGAGCAAGCCGGACCAGAACCTAAAGTAGCTCTCCCTGACAGGTTCACTGGGGGGCGGGACAAGTTTTTTGTTTTCCGGGAGGCATGTAAATTGTACTTTCGGCTGCGGCCTCAGTCATCGGGGAGTGAAGAACAAAGGGTGGGAATTGTCATCTCGCTCCTACAAGGGGACCCACAATCATGGGCGTTCTCTCTTCCCCCGGGCTCCCCGGCTCTCCAGTCAGTGGATAGGTTTTTTGTTGCTCTGGGTCTCGTATATGATGACCCGGATCGGATCTCCCTTGCTGAAACTAAGTTACGTAGGATCCAGCAGGGAGATCGTCCGGCGGAGGAATTCTGTTCGGAGTTCCGTAGGTGGGCCACGCACACCCAGTGGAATGACCCGGCTCTTAGGAGCCAGTTTTGTCAAGGTTTATCTGACAAATTAAAGGATGTGTTGGCACAGTATGACCCTCCCGCGTCACTGGAAGCCGCTATGGCCCTTGCTATTCGCATTGACAGACGGCTTCGGGAGAGGTGCGGGGTAACTCCGCCCCCTGTGATGACGCCACCTTCTTCAAGGGACCCTTATATGGAGGTTCCCCTGGTCAGTCCAGAGGAGCCTATTAGGAGGGACATCATTTCGGGGGAGGGGACCGGCGGTGCGCCACAAGACAGGAAGGTGTTTCTTCTGCGGGAGAAAGGGACATTTTATTGGGGGTGTCCATCCCGTCCTTTGCAGAGTAAAGGGTCGTCGGAAAACTATTGATCCCAGGTTGTGTGGTGGACGGCAATCTGGGAGTAGGTATTTCGTCCCTAGGTTCGTCTCAGTTTCTCGTACCGGCGGATGTGGTGGTGTTTACGAGAACTGAGAGGATATCTGTTCTTCTGGATAGTGGGGCCGGGGCTAATCTGGTGGACGCTCGGTTTGCCCGGGTTCAAGGTATGCGATTGAGTGTGTTGGCTAAACCCATCCCCATATTCTCGATCGACGCCAGGCCTCTCGGTCAGGGAAGTTTTTTGCAAGCGGTGCATAACGTAAAACTTCAAGTGGGGGCGATACATAAAGAACTGTTGTCTTGTTACGTGTTGGAGGGTCTTCCCACTCCTATAGTGTTGGGCCTTCCTTGGTTAACTAAGCATAACCCAGTTATTAATTGGCAATCCAGAGAGATAAGCCAATGGAGTGAATTCTGTAATAAAAACTGCATGAATACGGTCATCGGTGCGGTCACTCCTAGGCTCTTACCTCCATTTCTGGCGGACTTTGAGGATGTATTCTCGGAGAAAGGGTGTCAGGAACTACCTCCTCATCGCGTGTATGACTGTTCTGTAAAACTGCTCCCTGAGGCCAAGTTACCTAAATCTAGGTTGTATAACCTATCTGGTCCTGAGAGGCAGGCCATGAAGGATTATATTTCTGAAAGTCTGGCTAAGGGGCATATTAGACCTTCATCTTCCCCGGTGGCCGCGGGGTTCTTCTTTGTGAGGAAGAAAGATGGAGGCCTACGCCCTTGCCTGGATTTCCGTGAACTTAATCGGATTACGGTCCGAGATCCGTATCCGCTCCCACTTATTCCCGATCTCTTCAGATCGTGGGCGCCAAATGGTTCTCTAAGTTGGATCTCAGGGGGGCGTACAATCTGATTAGGATGAAGGAGAGGGATGAGTGGAAGACGGCGTTTAACACTCCGGAGGGGCATTATGAGAACCTTGTCATGCCATTCGGTCTGACTAATGCCCCGGCGGTGTTCCAACACTTTGTAAATGACATTTTTCGCCGCCTGGTGGGACAGTTTGTTGTCATATATCTGGATGATATCTTAATTTACTCGCCGGATCTTGTGTCTCATCAGGAGCATGTTAGGCAGGTGTTACAGATCTTGCGGGATAATAAACTGTACGCCAAATGGGAAAAGTGTCTGTTCGCCGTACAAGAACTCCAGTTTTTAGGCTTCCTGGTTTCAACGTCCGGTTTTCGTATGGACCCTGGGAAAGTGCGGGCAGTTCTTGAGTGGGATCTGCCAGAGAATCTTAAGGCTCTACAACGTTTCCTGGGGTTTGCTAATTATTACCGGAAATTCATTCGTAATTTCTCGTCCATGGTTAAACCTCACAGACATGACAAAAAAGGGGACGGATTTTTCTAGGTGGTCTGACAAGGCTTGTCAAGCATTCTCCTCCTTGAAAAAATGTTTTGCCTCGGCACCCATACTCATTCAACCTGATGCGTCACAGCCGTTCATTGTAGAGGTAGACGCTTCCGAGGTAGGGGTGGGAGCAGTATTGTCACAAGGTTCGTCCCCTGGTAAGTGGCATCCGTGCGCCTTTTTCTCTAAAAAATTGTCGTCCGCTGAGAGGAATTACGATGTCGGCAATAGGGAACTCTTGGCCATTAAAATAGCTTTTGAGGAGTGGCGCCATTTTTTGGAGGGGGCAGTCCATCCGGTCACCGTCATCACCGATCACAAGAACCTGCTATATCTGGAGTCCGCAAAACGTCTGAATCCCAGACAAGCTAGGTGGTCGTTGTTTTTTACCAGGTTTAATTTTGTCGTCACATATCGTCCTGGGTCAAAAAATGTAAAGGCGGATGCCTTATCTCGTAGTTTCCCTGGGGCCAGGAATACGAATGACCCGGTTCCTATCCTTCAGGAGGGGATGGTGGTGTCGGCAGTATGCTCTGAGCTTGAGGAGGAGGTATTGGCGGCTCATGGGGACGCCCCTGTTGGACCTCCAGGGAGACTGTTTGTTCCAGATCAGTTGCGACAAAAGGTGATCGAGGCACACCATAACTCAGCTTTGGCAGGACACCCAGGGAGTAAAGCAACTGTGGATCTCCTCTCGCGTCGGTTTTGGTGGCCTAACTTACATAGGGAGGTGGTAACTTTTGTCGCGTCCTGTGGGGTTTGTGCGCGCTCTAAGACCCCACATACCCGTCCGTCTGGGGTCCTCTTACCTTTGAAGATCCCGGAGCGTCCTTGGACTCATCTGTCTATGGACTTTATTACGGACCTCCCGCCGTCTTCGGGTAAAACGGTCATACTCGTTGTAGTGGACAGGTTCAGCAAGATGGCACATTTTATCGCTCTTCCTGCTCTTCCTAATGCTAAAACTCTTGCGCAGGTGTTCATTGGGGAGATTGTGAGGCTTCATGGGGTACCCTCCGATGTGGTGTCTGATCGGAGGACTCAGTTTGTGTCCAAATTCTGGAAGGCATTTTGTACACGGCGGGGGATGCATTTATCGTTTTCATCGGCTTTTCATCCTCAGACCAATGGTCAGACGGAACGTCTGAACCAGAGCTTGGAGACATATCTCCGGTGTTTTGTGTCAGAGAACCAGGAGGACTGGGCTTCTTTCTTGCCTCTGGCAGAGTTTGCTCTTAATAATAGGCGGAGCGAGTCCACTCGTAAGTCCCCGTTTTTTGGGGCATATGGTTTTCACCCCCAGTTTTGTACTTTCAGTAGGGGGGCTTTTCAAGGGGTTCCTGAGGAGGAACGATTTTCGTCATCACTCGCTTCAGTATGGAGAGGGGTGCTGAATAATCTGAATACTATGGGGAACCGATACAAACGTATGGCTGATAGGAGGAGAGTGTCTGGTCCGGACCTAAGTGTGAACAATCGGGTATGGTTGTCTACCAAGAATATAAAACTTAAGGTTCCCTCCTGGAAACTGGGTCCCAGGTTCATCAGGCCGTACAGGATCAGTTCTATAATTAATCCGGTGGCATTCCATCTTGACCTCCCCCATACGTTTAAAATTCACAACGTGTTCCACAGATCGTTGCTTAAGAGGTATGTGGCGCCGGTGATACCGTCACCTTTACCTCCTCCTCCAGTGGTGGTCAATGGTAACTTGGAGTTTCAGGTATCGAAAGTCATCGATTCACGCTTTAATCGCCGGTCCCTTCAGTACCTGGTTCATTGGAAGGGGTATGGTCCTGAGGAGAGGATGTGGGTTCCTGCGTCGGATATTAACGCAGACCGATTAATTCTGGCCTTCCACACGACTCACCCGGATAAACCTGGCCCTGAGGGTCCGGAGGCCCCTCGTAGAAGGGGGGGTACTGTCACGGGTGTGTCGCCACGAAGATCGTCACGATTACACAGCCTGACTTCTCGCAGCTGAGTTTTTGGTGCTTTGTGTTTTTCGGCAGTGAGGGAGTTAATTCTCTGTGCTAGATGAGGCCCAGCCTCGCCCAGCTGCAGTCAATGCTGCAGTAGTGGGACTCCTTCAAATACCTGCCGGTCTGTTAGGGAAGTTGTCGGTGAAAGCATTCCTTGCAGACAAACAGAGCGGCTCGTGGTATTTTGGAGTGAAGTGTACTTGGTGTGGTTTACCCATTGGTGTTCCCTCTGTTGTTGTGGTGTGAGTTTTTGTATGCAAGGTGGTTTTTGGTTTTCCCCTTGTACTGTCTCGTTCGTCTAGTACTGTGTATTGGCTTATATTATCCTGTCCCCTGTTGTTGTGATCGGGGTCCTTCTCAGGACTAGATTACTGAGGTTCAGGGATCCTCAGGAGGTAGGGGTTACGCTGGCGGCCTGGACCTCTGTACCTTTAACAGTACCTCCAGGTAGAGGGATTAGTCAGGGCCCCAGCTTAGGGTCAGCTTAGGCCCCTGAACTCCTGTACGCAGAGACAGCGTGACAACTCCTCTGTCAGACACAATGTTCTCAGGAACACCGTGTAACCGAACCACGTGCTGAAGGAACAAAGGCACCAATTCGGAGGAGGAAGGCAACTTAGGTAATGGCACAAGATGTATCATTTTGGAAAACCTATCACAAATCACCCAGATAACGGTCATTCTCTGAGAAACAGGGAGGTCAGAAATGAAATCCATAGAGATTTGGGTCCATGGTCTCTTGGGCACAGGCAATGGCATCAACAAACCACTAGAGCGAGAGCAAGGTTTGGAGCGAGAGCAAGTCCCGCAGGACTGCACAAATTCCCTGACGTCACGAGACAAAGTAGGCCACCAAAAGGACCGACTAACCAAGTCTCTGGTACCAAAAATTCCGGGATGACCGGCCAACACGGAACAATGAATCTCAGACATCACACTCTTTTTCCACCGGTCTGGGACAAACAATTTCCCAATAGAGCAGCGCTCGGGTTTATCCTCCTGACACCCTTCCAGAGCCAGTCTCAAATTGGGTGAGATGGCAGAAAGAACTACACCCTCTTTCAAAATAACAGCAGGATCAGATAACTCAGGAGAGTCCGCAAGGAAACTCCTCGAGAGGGCATCCGCCTTAACATTCTTAGTGCCAGGAAGAAAGGAAACCACAAAATTAAAACGTGTGAAAAACAAGGCCCACCTGGCCTGTCTAGGATTAAGTCGCTTGGCTGATTCCAGATAAACCAGATTCTTATGGTCCGTGAGGACGACCACCTGATGTTTGGCTCCGTCCAGCCAATGTCTCCACTCTTCAAAAGCCCACTTCATGGCCAATAACTCCCGCTTACCCACGTCATAATTACGTTCAGTTGGAGAAAATTTTCGAGAGAAAAAGGCACAAGGGTTACTTTTAGAAGTCTCTGGATCTCTTTGGGACAAAACGGCACCTGCCCCAATTTCAGAGGCATCAACCTCCACCTGAAATGGCAGAGAAACATCAGGCTGCCGTAGAACAGGAGCAGAAGTGAATCTCTGCTTAAGTTCCTGAAACGCAGAGACTGCCTCAGGAGGCCAATTCACCACATCAGAACCCTTTTTAGTCAAATCAGTCAATGGTTTAACAATAACAGAGAAATTACCAATAAATTTACGATAAAAATTGGCAAAACCCAAGAATCTCTGAAGAGCCTTTAATGAAGTAGGTTGGACCCAATCACAGATGGCCTGAACCTTGACCGGGTCCATTTCAATAACAGATGGAGACAAAATGAATCCCAGAAATGAGATCCTCTGTACGCCAAAAAGACACTTTGATCCCTTCACATACAGAGCATTCTCTCTCAAAATCTGGAACACAGTCCGAACATGTTTCACATGAGAGTCCCAGTCATTGGAAAAAATCAAGATATCATCCAAATAAACAATCAGAAATGTATCCACAAAATCTCTGAAAATGTCATTCATGAAGGACTGGAAGACGGAAGGAGCATTAGTGAGCCCAAAGGGCATCACTAGGTACTCAAAATGCTCCTCTGGGGTATTAAACGCCGTCTTCCATTCATCCCCGTGCTTAATGCGAATAAGGTTATACGCCCCCCTGAGGTCAAGCTTGGTAAGCAAAGTAGCACTTTTCACCCTGGAAAACAGGTCAGAAATCAAGGGTAACGGATATTATTTCACAGTGATATTGTTCAAGAGACGATAATCAATACATGGCCTTAATGAACCATCCTTTTGGCCACAAAGAAAAAACCGGCACCCAAGGGTGAAGAGGATGGTCTGATATGACCCTTCTCCAATGACTCCTTGATATAAGACCGCATAGCGTCATGTTCAGGTACAGACAAGTTAAAAAGGCGACCTTTAGGGAATTTACTACCAGGCACTAATTTAATAGCGCAGTCATAGCTCCTATGGGGAGGCAAGGATACAGATTTACTTTCGCTAAACACATCAGAAAAATCTGTCAAAAAGTCAGGAACATCCTGAGCCTGGGGAGAGGCAGAAAAAACAGGAGTGTTGGCATTAACACATTGGCAGCCCCAACTGGTCACAGACACAGATTTCCAATCCAAAACAGGATTATGAGACTGTAACCAAGGGAAACCCAGTACAATAATGTCATGCAGATTATACTGCACCAAAAATTTGCAACTCTCCTGATGGTCAGGTTCAACCCTCATTATCACCTGAGTAGAGAACTGGGGTTTATTCTCAGCCAAAGGGGTAGAATCAATCCCCAGTAGGGGAATAGACTTCCGTAGGGTATCAAGGGAAACCCACAACGTTTAGCAAAATCAAAATCCATCAGGTTAATAGCTGCTCCCGAATCAACAACAGAAATTTAGTCTGAACACTACCCAAGACAACTGATCGTGCAAAACGTCTTCCCTGCTTAGGGCAGACTGAAATAGCATGAGAGGCGTCAGTAGAAACATAACCCATTGCGTTTTCGAAACTCATGACGCTGTGCCCCAGAAGCCACTCTATCACACTGCATGGGTTCAGAAGCTGGTTAACAAGGAAACACTATTCCATGCATACCTCTACGCTCATGCAAACGTCTGTCAATTTGAATCGCTAATGACATAGAATCATTGAGACCAGAGGGAGCAGGGCAACCCACCATAACATCTTTTACATTCTCTGACAGACCCTATCGAAAAAGGGCTGCCAAAGCATCATCATTCCATTTGGTCAGGACTGCCCACTTTCGGAATTTCTGACAGTACAACTCAGCGTCCTCAAGCCCCCGATTTAATGCCAACAAGGTTTTTTCAGCCTGATCAGTGACATTAGGTTCATCGTACAATAACCCCAGAGCCAGAAAAAATGCATCAACATTACTCAAAACAGGGTCCCCAGGTGTCAGGGAAAAAGCCCAATCCTGAGGATCGCCGCGCAGGAGAGAGATGACAATTTGAACCTGCTGTGCTGCGTTCCCTGAGGACTTAGGTTTTAAGGCAAAAAACAACTTACTTATTTTTGAAATTCAGAAATTTAGCTCGATCCCCCAAAAATAAATCTGGCATGGGGATCCTAGGTTCCACAACCGGAAACCTAGCAAGATAGGTAGCAATACTCCGAACTTCAGTGGCAAGTTGATCCACACGGCCAGACAACTGTGCAAACTCCATTGAGAGAAAAAAAAAATCCTCCTCAGCACCCAGAGAAAAAGAGGGAAAAAATGCAACAAACAGAGAAAAAAAAAAATTCTGACAACTTCCTTTTTTCTTTTTCCTGTTACTATTTTTCCCTTCTGTTGAGTACCATATAATTTTCAGTTTGGCCGGTGATACTGTTATGATTTGATAGCTGAGGAGAGCAGGCAAAAACGGCAATACACCAGAGAGGTTGGAATCTACTGGATTACAGTACCCTGACTAACCATCACAACTAAAGGCAGCCGTGGATCGTTCCTACGTTGGTCCTAGACGCCTCGTCACAGCCTGAGAGGTTAACTACACCTAAAGATAGAAAGAGGAAAGCTATCTGCCCCGGACAGAAAATAGTATGAGCAAACGTTGGGGCCCAATCTACCTGGACAGAAAAGGATAGGAAGGACACTTACTGCAATCCAAAAAACCCTAAAAAATACCAACTCTACTAATTGCAAAAACACCTGAGATCACACGACCTCTACCACCTAAATTAGTTCTCTGGTGTCACAAAACTAAGCCGCAGCCACTGAAAAAACTGGAAAAGGCAAATGAACAAATAACAGTGGCTCAGATAAACTGAGAGGAGCACAAGCCCCCGGAGGGGACCTGGCTGACCTCCACAGAAGTGCAGGGAACAATGCAAAAAGCAAGCACAAAAATAAAAGCAGAAAATATCTTATCTGATAGCAGAAGATGCAGGCAAGACTCAGCAAGCTTCCAAGTGAACCAGGAACCACAGTTGAGACAAGAACAATTGATCACCGGCAACCATGATGGGAGGGAACCTCCCTTATATAAGACCAGTCTGTAACTCCCGATTGCCAATCCTCATTGAATGGTTCAGTACCGTTTGTAACCACCAGAGGGAGCTTCTGCTCAGAATTCATTTCTAACATTCACAACAGGAATCCCCACATGTATTCAGGCTGTCTAGCAGTTGCAAATCATGCAGCTGCGGCGAAATAAACTAAATCTCAGAGCACTTCCAAATACTCGACCTCCCGAGCATGCTTGGGAAAACCCGATCAATGAGCATATTCGCTCATCACTAATCAGTTCATCTTCTCCCCATTCAGTTTCATGCAACATTGGATCCTCTCAGTGGAGATTTTCGATATAGGAGAATTTTCCTGATTGACCCATCAAGGATGAATCCGGACAAGGACAAGATGGCGGAGAGGATATTACACCTCACCCTAGAGATTCTTTTCCAGCTTACTGGAGAGGTGAGAGATTCTGATGACCTCACATTGCAACATTTGCTTTCAATGGGAGTAACAAAATAGATACAACTGGAGGTGAGGACTCGGTACATGTCTGTAGTGAGATTTATTAATGTGTTCATAACCAGGATTACACAGTCATGAAGAAGACCTCTAGGGAGCGCTGGCAGGCCCCTCTGTCTGAGGGATGGGGAAAAACCCTGAGCCCAATCATGGGACCTCCACCTCATCTCCTGATTCATGAAAATATCAATGAGCAGAAGATCCTAGAACTCACCTGCAAGATGATTGAGCTGCTGACTGGAGAGGTGACACTGCTGGGAATGCTGGGACATTATACAGTAACGCTATGAAGGGATAGGGGGATGACGGTATCATTGTATGTGTCAGGTTCCTATAAGGTGTCAGGATGTCACCGTCTATTTCTCCATGGAGGAGTGGGAGTATTTAAAAGGACACAGAGATCTGTACAAGGACGTCATGATGGAGGTTCCCCAGCCCCTCACATCACCAGGTAATAGACAGGACTAAATACACATGGCCTATAATAATCTGTATGTAAAGAATTAATTCAGTCCCTGTATGTGTTTCCTCCAGTTCTATCCAGTAAGATGACAACACCAGAGAAATGTCCCAGTCCTCTTCCACAGGACTGTAAAAAAGAAGATCCTGATATTCTTCAGAATTATCAGGTAGATGGAGAGAAGATGTCATTAGATGTTCCTTTTCATGTGTAGAAAGCTGTGAAGGTCTTGTTTTATTCACCAGTATTATACATAAAGGGATTATTCCCATATGGAGTCCATCTGGTGGAGGTTTGAATTGTGTCCATGTAGTTAATGTACATGATACAATGTATAAGGTGCCCTGGAGGTATCTATATTGGGGTAACCATGAAAAAACTACAAACAAGGATGAATCTACACAGACACACAATCCTGAATTAACTTGGACGTGCCTGTGGGAAAACATTTCTCTGGAACTTGACACTGTATGACAGATTGAAAAGTCTTAATACTAAATAGTACTTAATAGCACTTAATACTAAAGGGTCAATTTAAGGAAAACAGAGGAAAATTCAAACTGATAAAGATGTTCATTTCTTTTATAATGGGACTCCATTTAACACCTGGCTGTACATCTACAAGGACACAATTCACACTTTGACCAGATGGACTCTAGATAACTAAAGGGTATGCCACACTAAGCGAGATCGCTAGCGAGATCGCTAACGAGATCACTACTGCGTCACCATTTATGATGCAGTAGCGATCTCGTTAGCGACTTAACTGTGTGTGACATGTAGCGGCGATGTGGTCCCTGCTGAGATGTCGTTGACCGCTTATGAACGTTCTGAGCCGTTTTTTCGTCGTTGGTGTCCCGCTGGTGAGCCTGAATCGCTGAGTGTGACACCCTTTATGAACGACTTCACCAGCATCGCAGGTGGGACTAGGTTTTCCCAACGACCGCAGAGGTCGTTATACAGATTGCTGATGAGATGTGTTTGGAATCACAGATCGCTGATGAGATGTGTTTAGAATCACACAGCTAAGTCGCTAACGAGATCGCTACTGCGTCATAAAATGGTGACGCAGGTGCGATCTCGTTAGCGATCTCTAGCGATCTCGCTTAGTGTGGCATACCCTTAAGGGAACATTCCCACCACCTCTCCATTTCTTCATTTGTAACAAAAACCCTAATTTGATATCCTTGGCTTATCTTTAGGAGGCATCAGCCCTTTGACCTCATGAAAATGTTGTGCTCTTGTCTTATTGTAAACATGCCTGAAGAAGGAGCCTTTTTGCTCTGAAAGTTTGCAAATATATTTTTTATGGTTAGCCAGTAAAGGTATCACTCCGAGAATACTTGTCATTTTTGGGCATATAAGTATTTACATACATTTTTATTCTCTCGTAATTTTTGAAGATTGTATTGCTGCACAACTGAGCACCACCTCGTATGATATTCTCTTGTAACCAGCGTTGCGTACTGCAGTAGTATACACTTGCACCAATGCCAGTTTGCTGATATTTTAAAATTGATGTAAAGCTGGTCATAGATGCTAGATGTTGTCTGGATCTTCTAACAATTTTATTGTTATGGGGACTGCTGGTTAGAATTAGGAGCAGATTTATACAGGACACCTGCTATAGTGTCATTTTTTTTGTTTTCATGTTAATTTATGATCTTTTATGTTTTTCGAAGTCATTCCACACGACTTCTTCCCCATCTATCTGTGGCTTTACAATCTTTGTTTCAGGGTAAAGATCTGACCCATATTAATACTACAGAGACATATGTGAGGGGTGATGAGCGGTGTAAAGAGGAGATTTCTACAGATTACTGTCCAGGTGAGTAGTGACTAGGGATGGGCGAACCTGAACTGTAAAGGTTCCGAACACAAGTTTCTATGGGAAACCCGTGTTAAAGTTCGGGTCCAAGGCCTTATAATTATACTTGCCTGTCCTGCGATGCATCCTCCTGTGCCGCTGTCTCCCGGCTGCATCTGCTTTCGGGGCCGCTCATTAACTGTCGGAAGTATTCACTGCACTCTTCAGTCTTCGTCTTTTTCCGGCAGTGTTCGTGTGGTGACGTTTGTGCTGATGTAAAGTAGACACGTGTTATTTAGTAACTATTTTGTGTGACATATTTCTCTGTTTTAAGGGCATAAAAATTCAAAGTTTGAAAATTTAAAACTTTTCGCCATATTTGTTTTTTTTCATAAATAAACGCAACTTATATCGAATAAATTTTACACTAACATGAAGTACAATATGTCACGAGAAAACAATCTCAGAATCGTCAAGATCCGTTGAAACACTCCAGAGTTATAACCTCATAAAGGGACAGTGGTCAGAATTGTAAAAATTGGCCCGGTCATTAACATGCAAACAACCCTCGGGAGTAAAGGGGTTAAAAAAAAATTGGACCGCAAAAGTTGTTTTCCAATTTGTCCTGAGTATGCTGATACCCCATATGTGGGAGAAAACTACTGTATGGGCACACGTCGGGGCTCGAAAGGGAAGTAGTGATGTTTTGGAATGCAGACTTTGATGGATCTGTGGGCGTCATGTCTCATTTGGAGAGCCCCTGATGTGCCTAAACAGTGGAAACCCCCACAAGTGACCCCATTTTGGAAACTAGACCCCCCCCAAGGAACTTATCTAGATGTGTGGGGAGAACTTTGAACCCCGAAGTGCTTCACAGACGTTTATAACGTAGAGCCATAAAAATAAAAAATCATATTTTTTCCAAATAAATGATATTTTCGCCCCCAATTTTTAATTTTCCCAAGGGTAACAGAAAAAACCCCAAGAGTTATTGTGCAATTTGTCCTGAGTACGCTGATACCCCATATGTGGGGGTAAACCACTGTTTGGGCGCATGGCAGAGCTCAGAAGGGAAGGCGTACCATTTGACTTTTTCAACGCAGAATTGGCTGGAATTGAGATCAGACGCCATGTCACGTTTGAAGAGCCCCTGATGTGCCTAAACAGTGGAACCCCCCCCAATTCTAACCCTAACCCCAACACACCCCAAATCCTAACCCTAACCACAAACCTAACCCTAACACACCCCTAACCCTAACGGGAAAATGGAAATAAATAAATTTTTTAAATTTTATTATTTTTCCCTAACTACGGTGTGTATAAAGGGTGGTTTGATTTACTATTTATACTGGGTTTTTATGATTGGCAGCTGTCACACGCTAAAAGACGCTTTTTATTGCAAAAAATAGTTTTTGCATAACCACTTTTTGAGAGCTATAATTTTTCCATATTTTGGCCCACAGAGTCATGTGTGGTCTTATCTTTTGCGGGTCGAGTTGACGTTTTTATTGGTACCATTTTTGGGCACATGACATTTTTTTGATCGCTTTTTATTACGATTTTTGGGAGGAAGAATGAACAAAAACCAGCAATTCATGAATTTCTTTGGGAGGGGGGCATTTATACCGTTCCGTGTGTGGTAAAATTGATAAATTAGTTTTATTCTTCGGGTTAGTACGATGACAGCGATACCTCATTTGCATCATTTTTTTATGTTTTGGCGCTTTTATACAATAAAAATATTTTATATAAAAAATATTTTTTTCATCGATTTATTCTGCGAGCTATAACTTTTTAATTTTTCGCTGCTGATGCAGTATGGCAGCTCGTTTTTTGCGAGGCAGGATGCCGTTTTCAGCGGTACCATGTTTATTTATATCCGTCTTGTGATCGCATATTTTTTGCCTTGGTTTTTTTTTTTTTTTTTTTTTTTTTTTTTTAAGTTGTTCACTAAAGGGGTTAACTAGTGGGACAGTTTTATAGCACGGGTCATTACGAATGCGGCAATACTAAATATGTGTACTTTTATTTTTTTTATTTACATAATAATGTGTTTATTGGGGAAATATTTTTTTTTTATTACTATTATTATTATTTGGGAGCCAGTGGAGAGATTTGTAGAGGGAAGAAACAGGGGAGTAGCAAGGAGAGAGGTGGATTAGTCGGGCAGCAGAGTTGAGGACAGCCTGGAGTGGTGCAAGAGAGTTGTCGGGGAGGCCACAGAGGAGGATGTTGCAGTAATCAAGGCGGGAGATGATGAGGGCACGGCATGCACAAGAGTTTTAGTAGATTGAGGGCTGAGGAAGGGACGTGTGGTTTGAAGGACATGGTTAGTTACTCCGAGGCAGCGGATTTCAGGTGCGGGAGAGAGTGTGTTGCCGTTTACCATAATAGATAGGTTGGGTAGAGAAGATACGTGAGATGGAGGAAAGATGATGAGTTCGGTTTTGTCTACATTGAGTTTTAGGAAGCGAGAGGTGAAGAAGGAGGATATGGCTGATAGACACGCCGGGATTCTGGACAGCAGAGAGGTGACATTTGGGCCAGAGAGGTAGATCTGAGTGTTGTCCCCATACACGTGGTACTGGAAGCCATGGGACTTTGAGTTGTCCTAGGCCAAGGGTACAGATGGAAAAAAGTAGGGGCCCCAGGACAGAGCCTTGAGGGACTCCAACAGAAAGTGGGCGGGATGAGGAGGTAGTGTGGGAGTGGGAGTCGCTAGATGTGCGGTCTGAAAGGTAAGAGGCGATCCAGGAAAGGGCAAGGTCTTTGATGCCAAGGGAAGAGAGGATCTGTAGCAGTAGGCAGTGGTCGACTGTGTCGAAGGCAGAGGACAGGTCGAGGAGGAGGAGGATGGAGAACTGTCTGTTAGTTTGGCTGTAAGTCATTAGTAATTTTGGTCAGGGCAGTTTCAGTGGAGTGGTGGGGGCGGAAGCCAGATTGGAGGTTGTCAATGAGAGAGTTAGATGAGAGGTGGGAAGTTAAGCGTGGACATGCTGCTTAAGGAGTTTGGGAGCAATGATATGGGGTGATAGCTGGGCATAGCAGTTGGGTCAAGGTTTGTTCTTTTGAGGATGGGTGTGATGGTGGCATGTTTGAAGGCAGAGGGGAAGGTACCAGAAGATAGCGATAGGTTGAAGAGATGGGTTAGGGCTGGAATGAGCGTGTTAGTTAGGTTGGGGAGCAGGTGGGAAGGGATGGAGTCAAGTCCACAGGTGGTGAGGTGTGATTTGGAAAGGAGATGAGTAAACTCTCCTTCAGTGATGTTGGAGAGGGAGGTTATTAGGGAAGGGCAGAGGTATATGGAGTGGTTGGGGTGGTGGAACAGTAAAGGTTTGCCTTGTTTGGTCGATCTTATTTTTGAAGTAGGTGGCAAAGTCCTCGTCAGAGATGAGGGGAGTTGGAGCTGGCAGTGGTGGGCGGAGTAGAGAATTGAATGTGCTGAACAGTTGTTTTGGGTTGTAGGATAATGAAAATACAATGTTTGTGAAATAGGTCTGTTTAACAGAGGTGGGGGCTATTTTGAAGGCAAGTGTAGCTTGTTTAAAAGCAGTGAAGTCGTCTGGCAGGCGTGTTTTCTTCCAATGCCGCTCCACGACCCTGGATGATTGTCGAAGTTTTTTGGTGAGGCTGTTGTGCCAGGGTTGCCTATTGATTCGTCGCACTTTGCCATGCGTGAGGGGCGACTGAGTCTATGGCCGAAGTGAAGGTGGTGTTATAGAAAGCGGTGGCGCTGTCCATGTCGTGGACTGAAGATATGGAGGACAGAGGTAGAAGAGAGTCTGAGAGTCTGTGAATGTCTAGGTGTGCGAGGTTTCTGCAAGGATGTGCTAGTGGCTGGACATGGGGGGCAGGTGAGGAGGACAGGGATGAGAAGGTGAGTAGGTGGTGGTTGGATGGGGAGGGGAGAGGTTGTGAGATTAGATAGGGAACAGAGGCGGGTGAAGATGAGGTCTAATGTATTTCCGTCTGTATGGGTGGCTGTGGAGGACCACAGAGTAAGTCCAAAGGATGAAGTAAGTGACAGGAGTTTGGGGGCTGCTGGCTGGCGGGTGTCAGTAGGGATACTAAAGTCATCCATGATGATGGTCAGCAGAGAGAAAGTGAAGAAGCCAGGTGGAGAATTGGTCAATGAAGGCGGTGGCTGAGCCCAATGGTCTGTATATGACAGCCATTTTGAGATTAGAGGGAGAGTAGATGCGGACCGAGTGGACCTCGAGAGAAGGGAGGGTGGGGGTTGGATAGGGTTGAAGGAACAGTTATGGGGAGGCCGTGTCAGGGGGCATCAGCCAGGTCTCAGTGAGGGCTAGGATGGAGAAGTTGCGGGAAGTAAAGAGATTGTGGATCACGTGGAGCTTGGTGCAAACGGAGCAGGCATTCCAAAGTGCTCCAGAGAAAGGAAGCAGGGGGGTGGAGGTCAGTGGCACAGATTTTAAGTGTGAGTGATTGCGATAGTTTCTCTTAGTTTGAGAAGTATAGAGGTGAGGATGTATGAGGCAGGAGGGGCAGGATTGGGGGATATGTCGCCAGCAGTGAGAAGCAGAGAAAGGGAAAGCAGGTGGGTGAAGGAGAGTGACCGGCTTATATTATATTTTATCAGTAGAGGTCTGAGGTTAAGGAGCAGGTCTGCAGATGAGACGATGTAGTGGGGTAAGAAAGAGTGGGAGATAGTTGCTGTGCCTTGCGAAAGTATTCGGCTCCCTGGAACTTTTCAACCTTTTCCCACATATCATGCTTCAAACGTAAAGATACCAAATGTAAATTTTTGGTGAAGAATCAACAACAAGTGGGACACAATTGTGAAGTTGAACGAAATTTATTGGTTATTTTAAATTTTTGTGGAAATAAAAAAACTGAAAAGTGGGGCGTGCAATATTATTTGGCCCCTTTACTTTCAGTCAGGGTGGATTGATTTAAATCACGCCGATTTAAATCAACGATTTAAATCATGATTTAAATCAAATTATTTTTTTCTATTTAAATCGTGATTTTAATCATGATTTAAATCACTGATTTAAAGCAAAAGATTTTTTTAATATAAATCACGATTAAAATCTAAAACTTTCAATCATTGTTCAATTAACTCCACACTTCTAGCTTGGTTTCACTTTCTGTAGCTTGGTTTCAGTTTCTTTTTCCATTCATTTGACATGCCCAAACTTGTTGGATAGTCAGTCAGCAGTACTTGGCTGTAGTAACAATCAAACTTCAGAAGTGATCTGCGTGAGCCATGGCAGGTCGTAAGAGAGACCCTATTTGGGTTCATTTTGTTGAGATGCCAGCAGAGCTTGGAAAGAAAGGTGGGAGAGCAAAGTGCAAATACTGTCAAAAGGATATCCAAGGACTTGTTTGCCGTTTGAAATCACATTATGAAAACTGCAACCAGAAGGGAAATGAAGATGTTGATAGTGATACAACTAATGTCAATGAACCCCACAGCTTCTTATGCACCAGGACCCTAGCACTAGTGGTAAGTCTGGCAATTGCAACCTATTTTAACAGACGTTTTACTGGGATGGTTAAAGTCTATGAAAAGAAAAATTTCTAGCACTAGTTCTGGAGTATAGAATTTAAATTTATGTTAAGGCAATATTTCACAGAAGATTAACGTTAAGTGAAAATAAAAGAGTGTGTATACGCCTATTTTTTTTTTATTGTAGGCTACAATTCACTTTTGAAGTCTGCCAAATTTACCATTTTTTTAAAAAAACATTTTAAAACTTTTGTGACATAATTTTTTTCAGTTGCTCTGATATTACTAGTATTACAGCAACTTCACCGGAAACTTGAGTAGCATAACTTTTGAGACAGCCCTTATAGGACGAGGACCATTACATTGTTCAAAAAGTTTGTTTCAAAATATTTTCGTTATATTTCTTCAAATACGCAGTCGAATTATATTTTTAATTACTGTGCTTTCAGGGTCAAATATGGCTTGTGCTGCACGTAACAATCAATATCTGGGTACAACTTCAACAAAGCAGCCCAACAAAAAACTTTGCGTGCAAAGTGTAGAAAAATTCCTCTTAAAGACAACGACGAGCCAGAAAGAACATTTTGATGAATTAATTGCTAAATTCATATTGCAACCAATTCTTCTTTCCGACTAGTTGAACACCCATTGTTTGTACAAATGATCGAAGGAATAAGACCAGGCTACAAACCACCAAGTAGATTTGATATCTCAGGAAAACATCTTCAGGCTGTATACGACAAAGAAAGAGCGGCTTGTACAAAATATTTGAAAGACAAAGTTGTTAACATGAGCTTGGATGGTTGGAGCAACATCCACAACGACCCCATAATTTGCACTTGTGTCACAACAGAAGATGGTGAAACTTACCTTACAGACACAATCGACACATCTGGAAATTCACATACTGCTGAAAATTTACTTGAAATTGCTAAGAACTCAATTCACTAATGCCAAGAACAGTTTGGATGTAAAGTAAGGAGCTTAGTTACTGATAACGCAAGCAATGTGGCAAAAATGCGAGCGGAACTGGCACATGAGGATGACACAAATGTCATTACATACGGTTGTTCTGCCATTTGTTGCATCTTTTGGCAAAAGACCTGCATATTTTGGGTGTCAAGGAACATGTTGTAGAAATTGTTAAATATTTCCGCAATAATCATTTTGCACATGCAACCTACAAGGAAATGGGAGGACTGAAGTTGGTTCTACCACAAGATGTTAGATGGAATACCTTGGCTGAATGCTTGGAACTGTTTATTAACAACTGGTCAAAATTAGTGTCCATTTGCGAAACACATCGGGATAAAATTGATGCTAATATACGAAGCAAAGTATTAAATCTTGGTGTGAAGAGAAATGCCGAGGACCTTTTGGAAAGGTTAAAGCCAATATCTATTGCGTTGGATAAAATGCAGAAAGATACT
>JARQOD010000003.1:60135584-60170484 GCA_033576555.1 Oophaga sylvatica
GGAGGTCTTGGAGTTTTCCCTTTAAACTTTTGGCCCAAGAAAACCCTATTCTAGGAGGGGCTCTGCGGGTGGGGTCTGGGGGTTTTTCCCCCTTTTTTTGTGGCACAGAGAAAGCCAATATTGTGGTGGTCTGGGGGGAGGTCGGGGGGAAATTCCCCTTTTATGTGCGAAAGAGCGCCTTTTTCAAAAAAAGGGAAAATCTCTAAACCCTTGGTTGGTTTTTTGGGTTTTCTTTTAAATTTTTTTTTTAAATGGTCAACCAAAAACCCTTGCTTGCGGGGGTTGACTCTTTTAACCTTTTCCCTTTTTAAATTTTCAATTCTACAATTTTGTTGTGGGTTGACTTTTAATTTTTCCTTTAAATGGTACAATCTAAAAAACCTTGTTGCTGGGATCTGAAAATATTAAAATTTTTCCCTTTTAAAATGGTCCAATCTCTACAACCTTTGTTGTGGGATTTGACTTTTTTAAATTTTCCTTTAAATGGTACAATCTTACAACCTCTGCTTGGGGGTTTGGGATACTTTTCTTTTTTTCCCCTTTTAAAGGTTTAAATCTTAAACCTTGCTTGCGGGGCTGATACTATTAAATTTTTCCCTTTAAAGGGAAAAATTTTTACCCTTGTTTGGGGGGGGGATTGATCTATTCAATTTTTCCCCTTTTAAAATGGTATAAACGTGGTGTGAAATTTTTGAAAATTTAATTTTTTTGATTTTTTTCCTTTTTACGTGTATACCCATGTGGGGCCAGTGGTGACGGTGAAAAGGGGTTACCAGCAAATGGATGCACCCCGGCCCCGGGGCCTTTTTTATTGTTTCCCCCCCCGGTGGGGCGGGCGCTGTAATTTTCCCAAAAGTCCCTAATCCTCCCCCCTGCCCTCTTTTCTTCCCCATTATTCGTAGAGTTAAGGGGGGCACGCGTTTTGGGGTCGGCCGCAACTGCGCAGAAGTCCCACTGAGCAAAAGTAAGAGAAGTTGCGTTTTTTCAAGGGCCCCCAGTTTTTCACGGCGGGAGTCGGCCCCCACTATGTCTCTTTTTTTTTTTCCCTGCTGAGAAAGCATTCAAATTTACTTGTCCCGGGTTTTTAAAAATTTTACCCCTTTACCTTTTTTACTAGGTTTCACAGTGTTTGTTTTTTAAAAATCCTTTTTTCCTTTGCCCCCCCCAAAACCCCAGCCCCCTTAATAAAATAATCATCCCCCCTTACCTCCTTCCCCCCCTACCCCCCTTTGGGCGCCTTCCTAAACCCCCAAATCTGCCCTAATAAAAAAAAAAAAAAGGTTTCCCTCTCCCTTCCCCCTGCCCCCCCTTTTCTCTGCTCCCCTCATGGGGTGAATTTCCCCCAAATCCTGGCCCCCAAAGTCTACCCACCTTAGTCCCCCTTTTCCCCCCCCGGGCCCCCTTTAAAAAAACTCCCGAAATTTTTTTCCAAAAAGAAAACCCGGGGCCCCATTGACACCCCCCCCCTGCCCCCTCTCTTGGAGTTTTTGGGGAATGCCCCCCCATCTGCAAAAGCTTTTGTGATTCTTGCCCCTTTCTCTCCGAATTTGGGCTTTCCCCCCCCCCACAAAAAAACAGGGGCTGACCCCCTCTGACACCGCCCCCCGCTGCGTGTGTTGGGGCCCCCTTTTCACCCACACCCCTCCCCCCGGAAAAAAAGACATGGGGAGGGGGGGGTTTATTCCCCTTTTTCCCCTAACTGAAACTTTAACACAATCCCCCCTTTTTCCCTCCTAATCCCCCTTTTCCCTTTTTAAGTCCATTTGTCCCCATTTCCCCCCCCAACCTCAAGGGGCCCCGTTATCCCGACCCCCCGGCCCCCGGCCACTCCTTTTATGAAAATTCCTCCCCGGGCTTTTCATTTCTTCCATGAATCCCCCCCCTTTACGGGTGCTTAACATCCCCACTGATACCTTCAGTCAGCACCCCCCAAAACTTCTGCCCTTACTTACCCTTTTGGGACTTATTTGGTCCCCCCCCCCAAACCACACGGATGGTCATCCTTTTTGCTTGGTTTTCCCCCGGCCTCTGCTCTCTATTAATTACCCCCTCCCCTCCCCTTACCGACCCCCTTTTTACTCATTTCCCATCCTGCCCTCCCCCCTGCCCCCCTGCCCAGAAACCCGTGCCCCCCCGCAGACCCCTTGAACCCCTAGACATCCAAAATTTTTCCTGACTCTATTTTTATGGAATCAATACCCTAAACCCCACGTACAGACAGTGCCATGCTTTTAAAACCCCCACTTACTTTGGTATTTGACCGGTCCCCCTTCTTTCATGGCGGGAGTGCGACTTTCCCAAACAGAAAACCCCTGGCAAAAAACCCCACAAAAAAGCCCCGGAAAGTGTCCGGATTAAAAAAGCGGGTGGAAAAAAAAAAATTCGAAAGACAAATTCCCACTGATTCAAAAAAGCAACACTTCTTTCAAATTGCCCCCCCTTTTTAAAAAGGGCCCTTTACTTCCAACCCTGTATTTTTCCCCATCCAAAACCCCCAAAAAGTTATTAAAAAATTTTTTAAATCCCCCCCCCCCCCACCCCTCCCCCCTTTACCCCCTATCTTGGGGGGACTTTGCCAAACTTAAAAAAATAAGTTTCCCCCAAAAAGGGAAGTCTTTTTTTTTTAAACCCACCTAAACCCAAATTTGTTCCCAGCCCTTCCCCTAACCCCTTAACCCCCCTTCCAATTTAACTAAAGGGGGGCCTTAATTTTTCTCCCCAAATCGACCTCAAAACCCTTTTGGGGGATTTGGGACCCACCCCAACCCACCCCCCCCCCAACCCACCCCATTTTTTCCCCCCCAACCCCCTCTTAAAAATTTTCCTTAACTTGGTACCCCCCTTTGTTTTTAAGCATGCCAATCACCCCCTTTTTCCCTTAAAACCCCCAAACCCCTGAAAAAACCCGGGCTATGTCCAGCATCCCCAATATGGGTGTCCTTCGTTTCCCAAAACCCCTGGGTGCTGCCCACGCGAGTTTTTCCTACCACTTCTCTTCAAATTGTCTTTGAACCTACAACTGGTTTCCCCCCCATCACCCCACTGAGACCCCCCCCCCAAAAAAATTAAAAAAAAACCTATTCCCACCCAAAAAAAAAGGGACAATCCCTTATATTTGTTTTTGGCCCTGCCTTGTTTTGACATTTTTTCCACTCCTTCTACAAAGATTTTTTCCCCCTTTTGGGGGAAAAAAACCCCCTCCCCCTATTTTGGGATCTCCTTTCCTTTAAAACCCAAAAATTTCGGTCCCCCACTCCCCACTCCTCCGTCCCCCCTCTTTTGTTGGATTTCCCCCAAGGCTCTTTTTGGGGGGCCCCCTTTCTTCTAAATCAAACAGGGCCCCGGGGCAACTTAAACCCCACGGATTCCGTACCCCTTTACGTGTGTTTCAGATCTACCTCCCCGGGCCCAAAATCATTTTTTTGCTACCCGGAACCCCGGAGTTTTAAATCCCCAAATATCCCCCTTCTTTTTCCCCCCCGTTCCTAAATTTTTAAATGGGGAAAAAAATCTAAATTTCCAAAATTTTTCCCCCCATCCCCTTTCCCTTTCCCCCTGATATTTCCAAAAATTTAAACGACTCCGTTTTCCCCCCGTCCCAAAAGTCGCTGCCTGGGGAAAAACCCCTTTTGGACCCCCCCCGCCCTTAAAACCGCACATCCAAGCTCTTTCTACCCCCTGTCCCCTTCAGCTCAAAAATATTTCAAGTTTCCTGAGCGGCTCTGCGGGTGGAGGTCTGTGGAGATTCCCCCATTACTGTGCGCACAGAGCAGCCATATATCTAGTGAGCGGCTCTGCGGGTGGAGGTCTGTGGAGATTCCCCATTACTGTGCGCACAGAGCAGCCATATATCTAGTGAGCGGCTCTGCGGGTGGAGGTCTGTGGAGATTCCCATTACTGTGCGCACAGAGCAGCCATATATCTAGTGAGCGGCTCTGCGGGTGGAGGTCTGGGAATTCCCCATTACTGTGCGCACAGAGCAGCCATATATCTAGTGAGCGGCTCTGGGGTGGAGGTCTGTGGAGATTTGCGACAGAGCAGCATATATCTAGTGGCGGTTGCGGTGGAGGTCTGTGGAGATTCCCATTCTGTGCGCACAGAGCACCATATATCTAGTGGCGGCTCTGCGGTGAGTCTGTGAGATTCCCATTACGTGCGCACAGAGCACCATATATCTAGTGGCGCCTGCGGTGGAGGTCTGTGGAGATTCCCATTACTGTGCGCACAGAGCAGCCATATATCTAGTGAGGGCTCTGCGGTGGAGGTCTGTGGAGATTCCCCATTACTGTGCGCACAGAGCACCATATATCTAGTGAGCGCTCTGCGGGTGGAGGTCTGTGAGATTCCCATTACTGTGCGCACAGAGCAGCCATAATCTAGTGAGCGGCTCTGCGGGTGGAGGTCTTGAGATTCCCCATTACTGTGCGCACAGAGCAGCATATATCTAGTGAGCGCTCTGCGGTGGAGGTCTGTGGAGATTCCCCATTACTGTGCGCACAGAGCAGCATATATCTAGTGGCGGCTCTGCGGGTGGAGTCTGTGGAGATTCCCCATTACTGTGCGCACAGAGCAGCCATATATCTAGTGGCGGCTCTGCGGGTGGAGGTCTGTGGAGATTCCCATTACTGTGCGCACAGAGCAGCCATATATCTGTGAGCGCTCTGCGGTGGAGGTCTGTGGAGATTCCCCATTACTGTGCGCACAGAGCAGCCATATATCTAGTGAGCGGCTCTGCGGTGGAGGTCTGTGAGATTCCCATTACTGTGCGCACAGAGCAGCCATATATCTAGTGCGGCTCTGCGGGTGAGGTCTGTGGAGATTCCCATTACTGTGCGCACAGAGCAGCCATATATCTAGTGAGCGGCTCTGCGGGTGAGGTCTGTGGAGATTCCCCATTACTGTGCCACAGAGCAGCCATATATCTAGTGGCGGCTCTGCGGGTGGAGGTCTGTGGAGATTCCCATTACTGTGCGCCAGAGCAGCCATATCTAGTGAGCGGCTCTGCGGGTGGAGTCTGTGGAGATTCCCATTACTGTGCCACGAGCAGCCATATATCTAGTGAGCGGCTCTGCGGTGGAGGTCTGTGAGATTCCCCATTACTGTGCGCACAGAGCAGCCATATATCTAGTGAGGTCTGCGGGTGGAGGTCTGTGGAGATTCCCCATTACTGTGCGCACAGAGCAGCCATATCTAGTGAGCGGCTCTGCGGGTGAGGTCTGTGGAGATTCCCCATTACTGTGCGCACAGAGCAGCCATATATCTAGTGAGCGGCTCTGCGGTGGAGGTCTGTGGAGATTCCCATTACTGTGCGCACAGAGCAGCCATATATCTAGTGAGCGGCTCTGCGGGTGGAGGTCTGTGGAGATTCCCATTACTGTGCGCACAGAGCAGCCATATATCTAGTGAGCGGCTCTGCGGGTGGAGGTCTGTGGAGATTCCCCATTACTGTGCGCACAGAGCAGCCATATATCTAGTGAGCGGCTCTGCGGGTGGAGGTCTGTGGAGATTCCCATTACTGTGCGCACAGAGCAGCCATATATCTAGTGAGCGGCTCTGCGGGTGGAGGTCTGTGGAGATTCCCATTACTGTGGCACAGAGCAGCCATATATCTAGTGAGCGGCTCTGCGGGTGGAGGTCTGTGGAGATTCCCCATTACTGTGCGCACAGAGCAGCCATATATCTAGTGAGCGGCTCTGCGGGTGGAGGTCTGTGGAGATTCCCCATTACTGTGCGCACAGAGCAGCCATATATCTAGTGAGCGGCTCTGCGGTGGAGGTCTGTGGAGATTCCCATTACTGTGCGCACAGAGCAGCCATATATCTAGTGAGCGCTCTGCGGGTGGAGGTCTGTGGAGATTCCCCATTACTGTGCGCACAGAGCAGCCATATATCTAGTGAGCGGCTCTGCGGGTGGAGGTCTGTGGAGATTCCCATTACTGTGCGCACAGAGCAGCCATATATCTAGTGGCGGCTCTGCGGGTGGAGGTCTGTGGAGATTCCCCATTACTGTGCGCAAAAGCAGCCATATATCTAGTGAGCGGCTCTGCGGGTGGAGGTCTGTGGAGATTCCCCATTACTGTGCGCACAGACAGCCATATATCTAGTGGCGGCTCTGCGGGTGGAGGTCTGTGGAGATTCCCATTACTGTGCGCACAGAGCAGCCATATATCTAGTGAGCGGCTCTGCGGGTGGAGGTCTGTGGAGATTCCCCATTACTGTGCGCACAGAGCAGCCATATATCTAGTGAGCGGCTCTGCGGGTGGAGGTCTGTGGAGATTCCCCATTACTGTGCGCACAGACAGCCATATATCTAGTGAGCGGCTCTGCGGTGGAGGTCTGTGGAGATTCCCCATTACTGTGCGCACAGAGCAGCCATATATCTAGTGAGCGGCTCTGCGGGTGGAGGTCTGTGGAGATTCCCCATTACTGTGCGCACAGAGCAGCCATATATCTAGTGGCGGCTCTGCGGGTGGAGGTCTGTGGAGATTCCCATTACTGTGCGCACAGAGCAGCCATATATTAGTGAGCGGCTCTGCGGGTGGAGGTCTGTGGAGATTCCCATTATGTGCGCACAGAGCAGCCATATATCTAGTGAGCGGCTCTGCGGGTGGAGGTCTGTGGAGATTCCCCATTACTGTGCGCACAGAGCAGCCATATATCTAGTGAGCGGCTCTGCGGGTGGAGGTCTGTGGAGATTCCCATTACTGTGCGCACAGAGCAGCCATATATCTATGAGCGGCTCTGCGGGTGGAGGTTGTGGAGATTCCCCATTACTGTGCGCACAGAGCAGCCTATATCTAGTGAGCGGCTCTGCGGGTGGAGGTCTGTGGAGATTCCCATTACTGTGCGCACAGACAGCCATATATCTAGTGAGCGGCTCTGCGGGTGGAGGTCTGTGGAGATTCCCCATTACTGTGCGCACAGAGCAGCCATATATCTAGTGGCGGCTCTGCGGGTGGAGGTCTGTGGAGATTCCCATTACTGTGCGCACAGAGCAGCCATATATCTAGTGAGCGGCTCTGCGGGTGGAGGTCTGTGGAGATTCCCCATTACTGTGCGCACAGAGCAGCCATATATCTAGTGAGCGGCTCTGCGGGTGGAGGTCTGTGGAGATTCCCCATTACTGTGCGCACAGAGCAGCCATATATCTAGTGAGCGGCTCTGCGGGTGGAGGTCTGTGGAGATTCCCCATTACTGTGCGCACAGAGCAGCCATATATCTAGTGAGCGGCTCTGCGGGTGGAGGTCTGTGGAGATTCCCCATTACTGTGCGCACAGAGCAGCCATATATCTAGTGAGCGGCTCTGCGGGTGGAGGTCTGTGGAGATTCCCCATTACTGTGCGCACAGAGCAGCCATATATCTAGTGAGCGGCTCTGCGGGTGGAGGTCTGTGGAGATTCCCCATTACTGTGCGCACAGAGCAGCCATATATCTAGTGAGCGGCTCTGCGGGTGGAGGTCTGTGGAGATTCCCCATTACTGTGCGCACAGAGCAGCCATATTTAAAGGGCGGCTCTGCGGGTGGAGGTCTGTGGAGATTCCCATTACTGTGCGCACAGAGCAGCCATAATCTAGTGAGCGGCTCTGCGGTGGAGTCTGTGAGATCCCATTACTGTGCGCACAGAGCAGCCTATCTAGTGGCGCTCTGCGGGGAGGTCTGTGGAGATCCCCATTACTGTGCGCACAGAGCAGCCATATATCTAGTGAGCGGCTCTGCGGGTGGAGGTCTGTGGAGATTCCCATTACTGTGCGCACAGAGCAGCCATATATCTAGTGAGCGGCTCTGCGGGTGGAGGTCTGTGGAGATTCCCATTACTGTGCGCACAGAGCAGCCATATATCTAGTGAGCGGCTCTGCGGGTGGAGGTCTGTGGAGATTCCCCATTACTGTGCGCACAGAGCAGCCATATATCTAGTGAGCGGCTCTGCGGGTGAGGTCTGTGGAGATTCCCATTACTGTGCGCACAGACAGCCATATATCTAGTGAGCGCTCTGCGGGTGGAGGTCTGTGGAGATTCCCCATTACTGTGCGCACAGAGCAGCCATATATCTAGTGAGCGGCTCTGCGGGTGGAGGTCTGTGGAGATTCCCCATTACTGTGCGCACAGAGCAGCCATATATCTAGTGAGCGGCTCTGCGGTGGAGGTCTGTGGAGATTCCCATTACTGTGCGCACAGAGCAGCCATATAGCTCGTGGAGGTGAGATCCTTACTGTGCAGCAGCCTATGTGGCTTGGGTGAGTTGTGGAGTTCCATTGTGGCAGACGCTATATGTGGCCTCTGGGTGGAGTGGGATTCCCTATGTGGCAAGGCATATGTGAGGCTTGCGGGGAGGTCTGTGGAGATTCCATTACTTGGCACAGACAGCCATATATCTAGTGGCGGCTCTGCGGGTGAGGTCTGTGGAGATTCCATTACTGTGCGACAGAGCAGCCTATATCTAGTGAGGGCTCTGCGGGTGGAGTGTGGGATCCTTCTGTGGAAGACCTTATTAGGGCTTGGTGAGGTTTGGAGATTCCATACTGTGCCACAGAGCAGCCATATATCTAGTGAGCGGTCTGGGTGGGTCTGTGGGATTCCCATACTGTGGCACAGACAGCATATATAGTCGCTCTGGTGGAGTTTGAGTCCATTTGAAGAGCCATATGTGGGGTCGGTGGTGTGAGATTCCATTACTGTGCCCAGAGCAGCATAATCTAGTGAGGCTCTGGGGTGGAGGTCTGGAGTTCCCATTACTGTGGCAAGAGCAGCATATTAGTGAGCGCTCTGGGTGGAGGTTGTGAGATTCCATACTGTGCACAGAGCGCATATTGTGAGCGCTTGCGGGTGAAGTTCCATTACTGTGCGCAGAAGCCATATATAGTGAGCGGCTTGGTGGAGGTTGTGGAGATTCCCATTATGTGCGACAGACACATATTTAGTGAGGCTCTGCGGGTGGAGGTTGTGGAGATTCCTTATGTGCGCACAGAAGCATTATTAGTGGGGCTTGCGGGTGAGGTTGTGGGATTCCCATTACTGTGCGCACAGAGCAGCCATATATCTAGTGAGCGGCTCTGCGGGTGGAGGTCTGTGGAGATTCCCCATTACTGTGCACAGAGCAGCCATATATCTAGTGGCGGCTCTGGGGTGGAGGTCTGTGGAGATCCCATTACTGTGGCACAGAGCAGCATATATCTAGTGAGCGCTCTGCGGGGGAGGTCTGTGGAGATCCCATTACTGTGCGACAGAGCAGCCTATATCTAGTGGCGGCTCTGCGTGGAGGTCTGTGGGAGATTCCCATTACTGTGCGCACAGAGCAGCCATATATCTAGTGTGCGGCTCTGCGGGTGGAGGTCTGTGGAGATTCCCCATTACTGTGCGCACAGACAGCCATAATTAGTGAGCGGCTCTGCGGGTGGAGGTCTGTGGAGATTCCCTTACTGTGCGCACAGAGCAGCCATATATCTATGGCGGCTCTGGGTGGAGGTCTGTGGAGATTCCCATTACTGTGCGCACAGACAGCCATATATCTAGTGAGCGCTCTGCGGGTGGAGGTCTGTGGAGATTCCCATTACTGTGCGCACAGAGCAGCATATATCTAGTGAGCGGCTCTGCGGGTGGAGGTCGTGGGATTCCCATTACTGTGCGCACAGAGCAGCCATATATCTAGTGAGCGGCTCTGCGGGTGGAGGTCTGTGGAGATTCCCATTACTGTGGCACAGACAGCCATATATCTAGTGGCGCTCTGCGGTGGGGTCTGTGGAGATTCCCATTATGTGCGCTACAGAGCAGCCATATATCTAGTGAGCGGCTCTGCGGGTGGAGGTCTGTGGAGATTCCCCATTACTGTGCGCCAGAGCAGCCATATATCTAGTGAGCGGCTCTGCGGGTGGAGGTCTGTGGAGATTCCCCATTACTGTGCGCACAGAGCAGCCATATATCTAGTGAGCGGCTCTGCGGGTGGAGGTCTGTGGAGTTCCCCATATACTGTGCGCCAGACGCCTGATATCTAGTGGCGGCTTCCTCGGGTGGAGGTCTGTGGAGATTCCATTACTGTGCGCACAGAGCAGCATATATCTAGTGGAGCGGCTTCTGGGTGGAGGCCTGTGGAGATTCCCATTACTGTGCGCACAGAGCGCCTATATTAGTGAGCGGCTCTGCGGTGGAGGTCTGTGGAGATTCCCATTACTGTGCGCAAGAGCAGCCTATATCTAGTGAGCGCTCTGCGGGTGGAGGTCTGTGGAGTTCCCCATTACTGTGGCACAGAGCAGCCATATATCTAGTGAGCGGCTCTGCAGGTGGAGGTCTGTGGAGATTCCCATTACTGTGCGCACAGAGCAGCCATATATCTAGTGAGCGGCTCTGCGGGTGGAGGTCTGTGGAGATTCCCCATTACTGTGCGCACAGACAGCCATATATCTAGTGAGCGGCTCTGCGGGTGGAGGTCTGTGGAGATTCCCCATTACTGTGCGCACAGAGCAGCCATATATCTAGTGAGCGGCTCTGCGGGTGGAGGTCTGTGGAGATTCCCCATTACTGTGCGCACAGAGCAGCCATATATCTAGTGAGCGGCTCTGCGGGTGGAGGTCTGTGGAGATTCCCATTACTGTGCGCACAGAGCAGCCATATATCTAGTGAGCGGCTCTGCGGGTGGAGGTCTGTGGAGATTCCCATTACTGTGCGCACAGAGCAGCCATATATCTAGTGTGCGGCTCTGCGGGTGGAGGTCTGTGGAGATTCCCCATTACTGTGCGCACAGAGCAGCCATATATCTAGTGTGCGGCTCTGGCGGTGGAGGTCTGTGGAGATTCCCCATTACTGTGCGCACAGAGCAGCCATATATCTAGTGAGCGGCTCTGCGGTGGAGTCTGTGGAGATTCCCCATTACTGTGCGCACAGAGCAGCCATATATCTAGTGAGCGGCTCTGCGGGTGGAGGTCTGTGGAGATTCCCCATTACTGTGCGCACAGAGCAGCCATATATCTAGTGAGCGGCTCTGCGGGTGGAGGTCTGTGGAGATTCCCCATTACTGTGCGCACAGAGCAGCCATATATCTAGTGAGCGGCTCTGCGGTGGAGGTCTGTGGAGATTCCCCATTACTGTGCACACAGAGCAGCCATATATCTAGTGAGCGGCTCTGCGGGTGGAGGTCTGTGGAGATTCCCCATTACTGTGCGCACAGAGCAGCCATATATCTAGTGAGCGGCTCTGCGGGTGGAGGTCTGTGGAGATTCCCCATTACTGTGCGCACAGAGCAGCCATGTATCTAGTGAGCGGCTCTGCGGGTGGAGGTCTGTGGAGATTCCCCATTACTGTGCGCACAGAGCAGCCATATATCTAGTGAGCGGCTCTGCGGGTGGAGGTCTGTGGAGATTCCCCATTACTGTGCGCACAGAGCAGCCATGTATCTAGTGAGCGGCTCTGCGGGTGGAGGTCTGTGGAGATTCCCCATTACTGTGCGCACAGAGCAGCCATATATCTAGTGAGCGGCTCTGCGGGTGGAGGTCTGTGGAGATTCCCCATTACTGTGCGCACAGAGCAGCCATATATCTAGTGAGCGGCTCTGCGGGTGGAGGTCTGTGCTGGAGATTCCCCATTACTGTGCGCACAGAGCAGCCATATATCTAGTGAGCGGCTCTGCGGGTGGAGGTCTGTGGAGATTCCCCATTACTGTGTGCACAGAGCAGCCATATATCTAGTGAGCGGCTCTGCAGGTGGAGGTCTGTGGAGATTCCCCATTACTGTGCACACAGAGCAGCCATATATCTAGTGAGCGGCTCTGCTGGTGGAGGTCTGTGGAGATTCCCCATTACTGTGCGCACAGAGCAGCCATATATCTAGTGTGCGGCTCTGCGGGTGGAGGTCTGGAGATTCCCCATTACTGTGCGCACAGAGCAGCCATATATCTAGTGAGCGGCTCTGCGGGTGGAGGTCTGTGGAGATTCCCCATTACTGTGCGCACAGAACATCCATATATCTAGTGAGCGGCTCTGCGGGTGGAGGTCTGTGGAGATTCCCCATTACTGTGCGCTCAGAGCAGCCATATATCTAGTGAGCGGCTCTGCGGGTGGAGGTCTGTGGAGATTCCCCATTACTGTGCGCACAGAGCAGCCATATATCTAGTGTGCGGCTCTGCGGGTGGAGGTCTGTGGAGATTCCCCATTACTGTGCGCACAGAGCAGCCATATATCTAGTGAGCGGCTCTGCGGGGGAGGTCTGTGGAGATTCCCCATTACTGTGCGCACAGAGCAGCCATATATCTAGTGAGCGGCTCTGCGGGTGGAGGTCTGTGGAGATTCCCCATTACTGTGCGCACAGAGCAGCCATATATCTAGTGAGCGGCTCTGCAGGTGGAGGTCTGTGGAGATTCCCCATTACTGTGCGCACAGAGCAGCCATATATCTAGTGAGCGGCTCTGCGGGTGGAGGTCTGTGGAGATTCCCCATTACTGTGCGCACAGAGCAGCCATATATCTACTGAGCGGCTCTGCGGGTGGAGGTCTGTGGAGATTCCCCATTACTGTGCGCACAGAGCAGCCATATATCTAGTGAGCGGCTCTGCGGGTGGAGGTCTGTGGAGATTCCCCATTACTGTGCGCACAGAGCAGCCATATATCTAGTGTGCGGCTCTGCGGGTGGAGGTCTGTGGAGATTCCCCATTACTGTGTGCACAGAGCAGCCATATATCTAGTGTGCGGCTCTGCGGGTGGAGGTCTGTGGAGATTCCCCATTACTGTGCACACAGAGCAGCCATATATCTAGTGAGCGGCTCTGCGGGTGGAGGTCTGTGGAGATTCCCCATTACTGTGCGCACAGAGCAGCCATATATCTAGTGAGCGGCTCTGCGGGTGGAGGTCTGTGGAGATTCCCCATTACTGTGCGCACAGAGCAGCCATGTATCTAGTGAGCGGCTCTGCGGGTGGAGGTCTGTGGAGATTCCCCATTACTGTGCGCACAGAGCAGCCATATATCTAGTGAGCGGCTCTGCGGGTGGAGGTCTGTGGAGATTCCCCATTACTGTGCGCACAGAGCAGCCATGTATCTAGTGAGCGGCTCTGCGGGTGGAGGTCTGTGGAGATTCCCCATTACTGTGCGCACAGAGCAGCCATATATCTAGTGAGCGGCTCTGTGGGTGGAGGTCTGTGGAGATTCCCCATTACTGACTTTCCCTGAGGAAGCCACACCCCCAAGTGGCGATACGCGTGGGGTTACATTCTCCCATTTTCATTCCATGCTGGCTGCAGGTCTTTTTCCTGGCTTCATTATCTTATGAAGACATGGCTCTTTTCCATTGCATTTTTTTTATTTAGGTTCACCTTTACCTCCTTACCATTTGCATTTATATGGGATTACTTTTTCTAACTTTCTCTTACCTCCACTTAAGGTACTGCCACCCTAAACAATCCCGCTAGCGATCACGATAACGACGCATACTAATGCGATCGCTAGCGGGATTGTTTCTATATCGCTAAAGTGCGGCCACATTTAGCGATATAGTTAACGACGCTATCGCCGTTAGCGATCTTCTTAACGACTTTAGCGGTACAAAAGTACCGCTAAATCGCTAAGAAAAGGTGCCACACTAGCGATATATACTTACCCAGCGGGAGCGCCGACGAGAAAATAGGGTCCGGAACGATTCCAGCGACGAGCGAGATCACAGCAGGAAGCTCGTCGCTGGCAGATGCCGCACTGAACAATATCGCTAACGAGATCGCTAAATAGTGACGTTTTTTAGCGATCCCGTTAGCGATATTGTTCAGTGTGGCATACCCTTTAGGTATTTTTCCTCCAGTGTATTTAGAGGTTTCTTGAGCAAATATAGGTAGGAAGGAGCCTTCTCTAACGCAGTGGGTTATTTAGATCTCACATGTGTATTCATTCCAAGATAAATGCATTTCTGCCAATATTGTTAATGAGTGACATTTTTTGTCCATACTATTTGTTTTAGTGGATTTATCTGTATAGTTCTAGTGTTTGCATAATCTTGCATTTTCTTGGCAATTTGATATATGCTATTGTGTTACATGCTGCACATTCTTTACATTAAAAAAAAAAAAAAAAAAAAATTTTGTTTGTTACAGTTGTGTACCTGCTTTGGCCAGCTTTTCTTGGGAGTTTGTTAGTGGATCCTCACATGGATCCCTAGTGGTTTAATATGGGCCATCTATGGTCCTTTTTAAATGGTTTTATAGTTTCCTTGCTTGTTTTTTTAGTGTGTTTTTGTATCAATAAAAACTTTTTCATATATTTCCTTATTTTTCTTTGATTTATTTTGAGGTTGATCGTGACTTCCATACATGCTGCTTTCTCTCTCTTTGCTCCCCATTACTGTGCGCACAGAGCAGCCATATATCTAGTGTGCGGCTCTGCGGGTGGAGGTCTGTGGAGATTCCTCATTGTTGTGCGCACAGAGCAGCCATATATCTAGTGAGCGGCTCTGCGGGTGGAGGTCTGTGGAGATTCCCCATTACTGTGCGCACAGAACAGCCATATATCTAGTGTGCAGCTCTGCGGGTGGAGGTCTGTGGAGATTCCCCATTACTGTGCGCACAGAGCAGCCATATATCTAGTGTGCGGCTCTGCGGGTGGAGGTCTGTGGAGATTCCCCATTACTGTGCGCACAGAGCAGCCATATATCTAGTGAGCGGCTCTGCGGGTGGAGGTCTGTGGAGATTCCCCATTACTGTGCGCACAGAGCAGCCATATATCTAGTGAGCGGCTCTGCGGGTGGAGGTCTGTGGAGATTCCCCATTACTGTGCGCACAGAGCAGCCATATATCTAGTGTGCGGCTCTGCGGGTGGAGGTCTGTGGAGATTCCCCATTACTGTGCGCACAGAGCAGCCATATATCTAGTGAGCGGCTCTGCGGGTGGAGGTCTGTGGAGATTCTCCATTACTGTGCGCACAGAGCAGCCATATATCTAGTGTGCGACTCTGCGGGTGGAGGTCTGTGGAGATTCCCCATTACTGTGCGCACAGAGCAGCCATATATCTAGTGAGCGGCTCTGCGGGTGGAGGTCTGTGGAGATTCCCCATTACTGTGCGCATAGAGCAGCCATATATCTAGTGAGCGGCTCTGCGGGTGGAGGTCTGTGGAGATTCCCCATTACTGTGCGCACAGAGCAGCCATATAGTGTGCGGCTCTGCGGGTGGAGGTCTGTGCTGGAGATTCCCCATTACTGTGCGCACAGAGCAGCCATATATCTAGTGTGCGGCTCTGCGGGTGGAGGTCTGTGGAGATTCTCCATTACTGTGCGCACAGAGCAGCCATATATCTAGTGTGCGGCTCTGCGGGTGGAGGTCTGTGGAGATTCTCCATTACTGTGCGCACAGAACAGCCATATATCTAGTGAGCGGCTCTGCGGGTGGAGGTCTGTGGAGATTCCCCATTACTGTGCGCACAGAGCAGCCATATATCTAGTGAGCGGCTCTGCAGGTGGAGGTCTGTGGAGATTCCCCATTACTGTGCGCACAGAGCAGCCATATATCTAGTGAGCGGCTCTGCGGGTGGAGGTCTGTGGAGATTCCCCATTACTGTGCGCATAGAGCAGCCATATATCTAGTGAGCGGCTCTGCGGGTGGAGGTCTGTGGAGATTCCCCATTACTGTGCGCACAGAGCAGCCATATAGTGTGCGGCTCTGCGGGTGGAGGTCTGTGCTGGAGATTCCCCATTACTGTGCGCACAGAGCAGCCATATATCTAGTGTGCGGCTCTGCGGGTGGAGGTCTGTGGAGATTCTCCATTACTGTGCGCACAGAGCAGCCATATATCTAGTGTGCGGCTCTGCGGGTGGAGGTCTGTGGAGATTCCCCATTACGTTTCCCCTCGGACGTTCTCCTCAGTAATAATTATCTCATTGTGTCATTACATGGATCTTTATGATGTGACATCGTCATTGTGAGAGCAGGATTTATTTATCTATATTGACTCCATTTTGGTTATTCTACATGAATCTCCTCTTCTGTGAAATGGAGCCTAAGTTAGTATGTATGTCAGCTTCAGCAAGGTTGGTTGTCAAAAATGGGGGGACTCCATGCGGTTTTTTAAACTAAGTAATTTATAAAAAAAAACAACGTGGGACCCCTTTATTCTTGATAACCAACCTTGCTGAAGCTGACCGCTGAGTGCTGCAGACCCCAGGAATGAGTTTTGTCTGGCTGTGTTATGAATGTGCTGGAGATGGTTTCTGAGCAGAGGCTCCCTCTGGTGGTTGCAGACAGTACTGAACCTCACAGCGAGGACTGGCAATCTGGGATCACGGACTGGACTGATATAAGGGAGGTTCCCTCCCATGATGGTCGCCGGTGATCAATTGTTCTTGTCTCAATTGTGGTTCCTGGTTCATTTTGAAGTTGCTGGAGTCTTGCATGCATCTGCTGCTTTCAGAATTGATATTTTCTGCTTTTCTCTTTGTGCTTGCTTTTTTCATAGTTTTCTGCACTTTTGTGGAGGTCAGCCTGGTCCCCTCCCGGGGGCCTGCGCTCCTCTCAATTTATCTGTAGCCACTGTTATTTGTTCATTTGCTTTTTCCTGTTTTTTCAGTGGCTGCGGCTTGGTTTTGTTACACCAGAGATCTGATTTAGGTGGATGAGATCGTGTGATCTCAGGTTTTTTTGGCAATCAGAAGTGCTGGTATTTTTTAGGGTTTTTTGTTGGATTGCAGTCAGAATTCTTTCCTGTACTTTTCTGTCTAGACAGATTGGGCCCCAACGTTTGCTCATTCTATTTTCTGTCTGTGTCCGTGCTATCTTCTTGTCTAACCGCCATTATATGTTTGGGGGCTTCCTATTTTCTTTGGGGATCTGCTCTGGGGCAGATAGCTTTCATCTTTCTGCCTTTAGGTGTAGTTATCTCTCAGGCTGTGATGAGGCGTCTAGGATAAACGTAGGAACGCTCCACGGCTACCTCTAGTTGTGTGGTTAGTTCAGGTTACTGCAATCCAATAGGTTCCAGCCTCTCTGGTGTATTACCGTTTTTGCTTTTTCTCCTCAGCTACCTAAACATAACAGGCTGTTTATAGAAAGTACAGGAGAATCCACGCCAGATTTTATATTCATTTATTTATAGTGTAGGCAGCGCGTGATCAATACTCCCCTCAGCAGCTCCTGTTGTCACTGTTATTTGCAGCAGCAGATGTAGGCTAATGGGAGTAATAGTCCCATCAGTCGCTGCCTGCTCTCATTGTTATCACTTGAATATAACTCTCATCACTCTCCCCTGCTCACGCTGATCACCAGCAGCGCAGGGAGAATGATGAGAGATGTCTTCAGCACCTGGCACCGGGGAACAGCACTTACTGTACTGCTGCTTCTCAGGCGCCGGGACGTGTCACACGAATGACATATCAGTGTGTCATCGTGCAGGCACATTTTGTGACCCATGCTGTTGGTAAAAAACAGACATATCTACGTTTAGATCACACGATCTGTGGAAACACATGGTCATGTGCACAGCAACCTAGATTTCAATGTGTCTATGTGTCAGTGAAACTCATATATTATATCGAGTCATTACAAACAGAGTGATCAAGTGTTTATTTCTGTTAATGTTGATGATTATGGCTGACAGCCAATGAAAACCCAAAAGTCATTATCTCAGTAAATTAGAATACTTTATAACACCAGCTTGAAAAGAATTATTTTAAAATCCGAAATGTTGGCCTACTAAAAAGTACTGTATGTTTAGTAAGTGCACTCAATACTTGGTTGGGGATCCTTCTGGCATCAATTACTGCATTAATGCGGTGTGGCATGGAGGCGATCAGCCTATGGCACTGCTGAGGTGTTATGGAAGCCCAGTTTGCTTTGATAGCAGCCTTCAGCTCGTCTACATTGTTGGGTCTGGTGTCTCTCATCTTCTTGACAATACCCTATAGATTCTCTATGGTGTCAAGGTCAGGCGAGTTTGCTGGCCAATCAAGCACAGTGATTCTGTTGTTTTTAAACCAGGTATTGGTACTTTTGGCAGTGTGGACAGGTGCCAAGTCCTGCTAGAGAATGAAATTTCCAACTCCAAAAAGCTTGTCGGCAGAGGGAAGCATGAAGTGCTCTAAAATTTCCTGGTAGACGGCTGCGCTGACTTTGGCCTTGATAAAACACCAAACACCTGTGACCCGCTCCACCAGCACTGTCGATCTCCACCCCCAGTAAGGTGAATTCTAAATGTAAGACGGACCCCGATTTGACGTATTAATTTTTCTCTTCGCCACGACAGCACCC
Organism: Oophaga sylvatica; assembly: GCA_033576555.1. NCBI lineage: Eukaryota > Metazoa > Chordata > Amphibia > Anura > Dendrobatidae > Oophaga > Oophaga sylvatica. The sequence continues at coordinate 60,153,781 of JARQOD010000003.1, forward strand.
ACTGAGAGAGGGGATCCGCCCCTAGGAACAGGAAACCTACAGAGAGATAAAAGGGGCGGCCCCCCTCGCTCCTCAGTTTGTTTCCTGTTCCTAAGAGAGGAACCTACTGATTATGAAGCTAAGAAGGGGATACCTGGGCTAGGGAACCGCCTGCGCAGTGTCTATAAGAGCGGCAGGGGTTCGGGCACCAGATGCAGCGTCGGGGTTAACTCCCCCTCGACTGAGGTTAACCACCTGACAGAACGCTGTCATGAAGCTAGAACCGTATGTGTATCAGGTGGTATTTGCGAGGCCAGGAGCGATATAGCTCTGGCTCGCATATATGTGGCATGTGTGAGGCTGCCCTACCTTTAAGATGTTGGGAGCCTTGATGAGATGGAAGACGGTGTGGAAAGGAGAATGGATGCTCAGTCGCGCCGCCTTCCTCTGCGATGATGGGGGAGCATGACCGGTGTAGAAAAAGCGGCGCAGAACAAGCGCACGCTCCGCAATCGCCGGAGATAAGTTCAGACCTCCGAGGATACCACGGAGGCAAATGGGAGTATAGAGCGGTCGCGCAGGCGCAGAAGAGGAGGAACCCGGAAGTAAAGGTGTAACACTTCCGGGTCAACGCTGTGAAAAAAAAAAGGGGAAGGAAATTATGTGGGAGCTGCATAAAACCACCGGCTATTTGGCCTCCGGTGTGCAGCAATGTCAGCGTCTGGTGACCCTGTATCGCACCTCTCTGAAGGCATGGTTAATCCACGCCGTAACAGCAGCAGTAGCAGCAAAAATGATGAAAGTGGACGCTCCAAGCGAAGTGATTCCACTAACAGAGATGGAGAAAAAACATCTCACTCCACACCGCAGCCAGATCCTCCGAAGTCGGTACCGTGCTGACAAAGGAGCTTCACTGGGTGAGTGCTTTAATCACACCTGTAAAGCGGATGGCCCTTCCCCCTCTTTTCTGTCTATCTTTAGGGGAAAAAGACGGTCAAATCCAAACACAAGGAATGTGCCCTATGCTCCCAACCCCTACCAGACACATATGCTAAAAGATTGTGTCAAACATGCATTGGCCATACGCTCCAGGAAGAAAATTCTGTTAGATCAGAGGATATTCGTCTTATGATTAGAGAAGAGCTACAGGCCCTGGGAGGAGCAAGTAGTGTTGCAGGAAGGAGATCCCTTAAAGAAGTCACCCCGCCTAGGTAGCATCCTCTTCAGACAGTGGAGAACTAAATTCACAAGCTTCGCAATCTGTATCCTCAGAGGAGGAAGATGAACATACATGCTTTCCGACAGATAGCGTAAATAATCTGATTAAATCAATAAGAAACACTATGGGGTTGCCGGACGTTAAAGATCCTAAAACTCCCCAGGAAATTATGTTTTCAGGAATCTCCCAACGAAAGGGTCGAGTGTTTCCTTTAATTCCAGCCATAAAAGATCTGGTTAAAAAAGAATGGGAGAAGCAAGGGCAGAGGGGTTTTTGCCGGCAGCTTCTAAAAGACGATACCCTTTTGATGATGAGTTGGCCTCTTGGGCAAAAGCACCTAAAGTAAATGCGGCTGTAGCCTCGACTTCTCGCCGGTCCTCTCTACCAGTGGAAGATTCTGGGATGTTATCAGACCCCCTGGATCGGAAAGCAGATGCACTGCTTAAAAGATCATGGGAATCATGTATAGGGTCATTTAAGCCAGCTATATCGGCTACGTGCACGGGCAGAGCCTTGTTAATGTGGTTAGACCAGTTAGAGGACAATATAAAAAATGGTCTATCCAGAGAGAAGCTACGTGCCTCCATTCCACTTATTAGGGGTGCAGCAGCCTTTTTGTCAGATGCTTCATTAGATTCTCTCCGCCTAGCAGCAAGAACAGCGGGTTTAACTAATGCAGCTAGAAGAGCGTTATGGCTAAAAGGCTGGAAGGGAGACACTCAGATTAAATCTAAACTCTGCGCTATACCCTGCCAGGGTGAGTATCTGTTTGGTGCAGTACTAGATGACATCCTAACCAAGGCAGCAGAAAGAAAGAAAGGCTTCCCTAATCCATACGTTCCATCCTACAGGAGATCATTCAGGAAGCCAGCGTTTGGCAGAAAAAAGGACTTTAAAGCCCAAAACCCCTGGAATAATAAGGACTTCAGGCCGAAAGGAAACTTGTTCAGTAAACGTCCCTTTAGATCAGGAGAAAAATTCCGGTAGTGTCAATCTACCTGTGGGTGGCAGACTGTTATACTTTTGCTGTCACTGGGAAAAAATCACTTCAAATCCCTGGGCCATTAATATTGTAAGATCAGGTCTGGCATTGGAATTTGTCCGGAATCCTCCGGACTCCTTTCTATTGACTTCTTTAAAGTCTCAGGCTCAACAGGAGTCATTAGAATTGGAAATTAAAGGCCTATTACATAAAAAGGTACTAGTAGAAGTTCCGACTCATCAAAGAGGGAAAGGCTTTTATTCTCCCTTGTTTCTGGTATCTAAACCAGATGGTTCATTTAGAACCATAATTAATTTAAAAAAGCTGAATACCTTTTTGAAGGCCCGGACTTTTAAAATGGAGTCTATACGGTCAGCCATTAAACTTCTGTTTCCCAGATGCCACATGGCGGTCGTGGACCTCAAGGATGCGTATTACCACCTGCCAATACAGATCTCGCATCAGCAGTTTCTACGAGTAGCAGTTATATTAGAGGGCCAAATTCGTCATCTACAGTTCACGGCAATGCCCTTCGGATTATCTATGGCACCCCGCGTCTTCACCAAACTAATGCTGGAGGTGATGTCATACTTGCGAATAAAAGATACCCTGGTAATCCCATATCTGGATGATATTCTAATAGTGGGAAATTCGTATCTGCAGTGTGAGCACAGACTATCTGACGTAATCTCATCTTTGCAGAACTTAGGTTGGCTGATAAACTGGGAAAAATCCAAGCTACACCCGGTAACCTGTCAGACGTTCCTAGGCCTTCATCTGAATTCAGTAAGTCAGAAATGTCTGCTACCAGAGGCAAAGAAATTAACTGTAATCAATAACGACTTGTGGTAAATAATCCTGTAATATCACTAAGAGCAGGCATGTCCTTGCTAGGATCTTTGACCTCTTGTATTCCGGCAGTCCAGTGGGCTCAGTTTCATACCAGAACATTGCAAAGAATCATACTACAAGAGGAAGAAAAACTGCAGAGACAATTAGAAAGCATGATATCCCTACCATCGGAAGTAGTCAATTCCCTAAGGTGGTGGCTGGATCCAGATAATCTTTCGGGAGGGGTTCCTTGGGTAGTGGTCCCCTCAAATATAGTAACCACAGATGCCAGTCCCTTGGGATGGGGAGCGCATTTAAAAGACTATATCGTGCAGGGAAAGTGGCCTAGGTCTGAGGTAGAAGACTCGTCAAATATGAGAGAATTAAAAGCTGTATATCATGCTATATGTAACTTTCTTCCGCAGCTACAAGGAACTCATACAAGGATTCTATCAGACAACACCACCTCTGTAGCATACATAAACCACCAAGGAGGAACACGATCAGCAGCACTCATGTCTATCGCGGGGAAAATTCTAAAAATGGCAGAGGATCATCTCTTGTCCCTATCAGCATTGCATGTCAGAGGAGCAGACAATATCAAGGCAGATTTCCTCAGTCGCCATACTCTACATCAGGGAGAATGGATGCTCAGTCGCCAAATCTTCAACATGATAGCAGTCAGATGGGGCAAGCCAGAGATAGACCTGTTTGCCACAAGGAACAACAGACAAGTCGAAAGGTTTGCTTCACTGTTCAGGATGGACAGTCCGGACATACTGGATGCTTTGCAGACTCCGTGGACTTTTCGCCTAGCTTATGCCTTTCCTCCAATGATGTTACTACCAACCGTCTTCCGGAAAATCAGGGAGGAAGGAGCAATAATAATTTTAATAGCTCCTTTCTGGCCCAAGAGGCCATGGTTCTCATGGTTGAGGGCCATGTCGGTTTCAGATCCATGGATTCTTCCTTGGGACCGGAACCTTCTCTCACAAGGACCATTTCACCACCCTCAGGTCAAAGGTCTTCGCCTCACGGCTTGGAATTTGAAAGGCAGCTATTAAAGCAAAGAGGGTTTTCAGAAGGTCTAATTGATACCCTTCTGCATAGTAGGAAAGAGATCACAACCAATATATATGCTAGAACCTGGAAAAAATTCTTATCATTTCATTCAGCACACCTATCTGATGAGGTACCTATCCCGGCTATCCTAGAATTTTTGCAAAAAGGACAGGAGTTAGGTCTATCAGTAAATACACTTAAAGTCCAAGTGTCAGCTCTAGGAGCCTTATACAGTCAGGATATAGCAAGTAATAAATGGGTGGCTCGATTTATTTCAGCCTGTCATCAAACACAACCAGTTTATATACCGCAGATGCCATCTTGGGACTTAAACTTAGTTCTAGACGCCTTAACGGAAGGTCCATTTGAACCCATCCATTCAGTTCCAATAAAGTATATTTCATTTAAAACCATTTTATTGGTAGCCTTGGTCTCAGCGAGAAGAGTGAGTGATCTCCAGGCCTTATCGATAGATCCTCCTTTCCTATCGGTATTTCAGGACAAGATAGTCTTAAAGACAGACCCGTCTTATCTTCCTAAGGTGGCGACAAAATTTCATAGATCCCAGGAAATTTACCTTCCTTCCTTTTATGATAGCCCCTCATCACCACAGGAAGAAAGATTCCACACTTTAGATGTTAAACGGGCCGTCTTAGCATATCTGGACAGAACTAGACCCTGGAGGCAGAGCAGGGCTCTCTTTGTCTCGTTCCAGGGCAGCCGTAAAGGTGCAGGAGTGACGAAGAGTACGCTGTCTCGATGGATTAGAGACGCAATATCTCTGGCGTATGTGACAAAAGGGAAAATCCCACCGCAGGGCGTGAAAGCACATTCCGCACGAGCCATATCTTCCTCCTGGGCAGAAAAAGCAGATGTCCCGATAGACCTTATATGTAAGGCCGCAACCTGGGCTTCACCTTCTATGATCACTATAGATTAGATCTATCTTCCTCAACAGACCTAGTGTTTGGTAGATCAGTCCTTGACACGGTGGTCCCTCCCAGGTGATAGTCTCTGAAAATCTCTCAGTGGGTGCTGTCGTGGCGAAGAGAAAAAGCCGGATTACTTACCGGTAATGCTCTTTTATAGAGCCCACGACAGCACCCACTCACTTCCCTCCCCTAGTTGTAGTATACACGGTGCATTCTGTTGGGTGAAGGATTGATTGTATATATTGACTATGCATAGTCTAGCAGTGTAAATATGTATATATATATATATATATATATATATATATATATATATGTTAAACGTATTATGGAGCAAATTAGCTGAAACTTGTGTGGCGGTTCCTCTCATTCTCTGTAATCCAACTGAGGAGCGAGGGGGGCCGCCCCTTTTATCTCTCTGTAGGTTTCCTGTTCCTAGGGGCGGATCCCCTCTCTCAGTGGGTGCTGTCGTGGGCTCTATAAAAGAGCATTACCGGTAAGTTATCCGGCTTTTTTTTCCCGTTTTCCTTCTAAAAATTTGGGGTGCTTCTTATGGTCCGATGCATCTTATAGTCCGAAAAATACAGTAAGCACCACGATAGACAGATCATTATTTCTCATATTCAAAAATTCTATAACAGGGTCTGTAACATAATATCAGGATTTTCCATAAAACAAGGAGGAAGATACTTATAGATATTTTAATATAAAAGAATGAATTTTGGAGATTTTGCAGGAACTTGATATTCAAGATGGTGCCCTTCCGTATTATCAATACCAAACTACAAGACACCATCATGAATATCAAATTCCTGCAAATCTCCAAACTTATAATAAATAAATATCAAAGCATTCAAAATACACAAATATAAACGTTTATTCAGGATACAGTCGATTATCACAACAATGTGCATACTTTTATGTCCATGAAAAGTATTTTACGAGTGATATCTTAATTTGATAACCAGAAAAATTATATTTGCTACCTTTCAGAGCACAGAGGCTCCTTCCTCAGGCAGGCACACAAAAATATTTACATTGAATTTTCTGGCTAATACGGCACTACAATATACTTTATTTTCATTTATTATTCTACATTGATATTGAAACATAGATAAACACACTGGACATATCGTATATACGCGTGTATAAGCCGAGATTTTCAGCCCATTTTTTAGGGCTGAAAGTCCCCCTCTCGGCTTATACGCGGGTCATATACGGGGGTCGGCGGGGGAGGGGGAGCGGGGGTGTCGGATCATACTCACCTCTCCGCCGGCGCGGTCTCTGCAGCCCCCCTGCTTCTCCCACGATCTCCGGCTCCTTCCTGCAGCGGTCACATGGCACCGCTCATTAAAGTCATGAATATGCACATATTCATGACTTTCATGAGCGGTACCATGTGACCGCTGTAGGAAGGAAGCGCTGCGGAGAGCGCTGGGAGTAGAGAGGCTGCAGAGACGCGCCGGCGGAGGGGTGAGTATAGCGATATTTACCTGTCCCGTTCCACCGCTGCGCTGCTCCCTCGTCTGACTCCTCTGGCTGTGAATGATCAGGCAGAGGGCGCGATGACGTCGTTAGTGAGCGCCGCGCCCCCTGCCAGATCATTCACAGCCAAAGGAGTCAGACGAGGACGCAGCGTGCAGAGAGGACAGGTAAATATCTCAGGTGTCGGGGTCCTGAGCGAGCGGTGACACCGGCACCTGTCCCCCATAGCGCGCCGGTGTCCCCGCCTGCTCAGGACACTGGCACCTGGCCCCCAGCGACGAGAGGTATGTAATTTTTTTTTTTTGCAGCAGCATATGGGGGCATAACTGGAGCATATGGGGGCATAATCTGGAGCATATGGGGGCATAATATGGAGCATAAGCTGTGGAACATATGGGGGCATAATCTGGAGCATATGGGGGCATAATATGGAGCATATGGGGGCATAAGCTGTGGAACATATGGGGCATAATATGGAGCATATGGGGCATAAGCTGTGGAACATATGGGGCATAATCTGGAGCATATGGGGGCATAATATGGAGCATATGGGGCATAAGCTGTGGAACATATGGGCATAATCTGGAGCATATGGGGCATAATATGGAGCACATGGGGGTATAAACTGTGGAACATGGGGGCATAATCTGGAGCATATGGGGCATAATATGGAGCATATGGGGGCATAAGCTGTGGAACATATGGGGCATAATATGGAGCAAATGGGGGCATAATATGGAGCATATGGGGGCATAAGCTGTGGAACATATGGGGGCATAATCTGGAACATATGGGGGCATAATCTCTGAAGCATATTGGGCATAATCTGGAGCATATGGGGGGCATAATCTGGAGCATATGGGGGCATAATCTGTGGAGCATATTGGGCATAATCTGTGCAGCATATTGGGCATAATCTGTGCAGCATATGGGGGCATAATCTGTGGAGCATCATATGGGGGCATAATCATTTTTCACCCTAGGCTTATACGCGAGTCAATAAGTTTTCCCAGTTTTTTGTGGCAAAATTATGGGGGTCGGCTTATACGTGAGTATATACGGTAATTACATTACTGACTAAGAGGGCAGAGGAGCAGGGGAACGGAGAAGTACTAACTATAGATGGAAGAAATGATTTGCAGGACTGTGGTCGCTCAGCCAGGTCAGTAATCTGTGAGTACTGGACGGGAGCCCTGCGAATATCCTTCACTCCCGGCATTCCCAGGCACACACCACTCCAGTAGGAATGATGTGGTTTAGGAATATGTCCTGGAGGGCACAGATTACAAATGCTGCTTTGTACCACAGTTAACAGCTCAAATTGACAAACTGGACCCCGACTACATTCCTTGTTCCATAAATTTCTGTTATTCTCCAATTGTAATTTTTGGGAATATACACTGCTCAAAAAAAATAAAGGGAGCACTCAAATAACACATCCTAGATCTAAATTAATTAAATATTCTCATTGAATACTTTGTTCTGTACAAAGTTGAATGTGCTGACAACAAAATCACACAAAAATCATCAATGGAAATCAAATTTATTAACCAATGGAAGCCTGGATTTGGAGTCACCCACAAAATTAAAGTGGAATGTAATGTCCTGAAAACATTGACTTGTTTTAAGGACATTACATTCCTCTTTAATTTTGTGCTCAGTAGTGTGTGTCCTCCACGTGCCTGTATGACCTCTCTACAATGCCTGGGCATGCTCCTGATGAGGCAGCGGATGGTCTCCTGAAGGATCTCCTCCCAGACCTGGACTAAAGCATCCACCAACTCCTGGACAGTCTGTGGTGCAACGTGACGTTGGTGAATGGAGCGAGACATGATGTCCCAGAAGGACTCAATCGGATTCAGGTCTGGGGAACGGGTGGGCCAGTCCATAGCTTCAATACCTTCATCTTGCAGGAACTGCAGCCACATGAGGTCTGGCATTGTCCTGCATTAGGAGGAACCTAGGGCCAACCGCACCAGCATATGGTCTCACAAGGGGTCTGAGGATTTCATCTCGGTACCTAATGGCAGTCAGGCTACCTCTGGCGAGCACATGGAGGGCTGTGTGGCCCCCCAAAGAAATGCCACCCTACACCATTACTGACCCACTGCAAAACTAGCCATGCTGAAGGAAGAAGGCAGCAGATCACTCTCCACGGCATCCCCAGACTCTGTCACATGTGCTCAGTGTGAACCTGCTTTCATCTGTGAAGAGCACAGGGCGCCAGTGGCGAATTGGCCAATCCTGGTGTTCTGTGGCAAATGCCAAGCATCCTGCATGGTGTTGAGCTGTGAGCACAACCCCATCTGTGGCCTTCGGGCACTCAGACCATCCTCACGGAGTCTGTTTCTAACCGTTTGTGCAGACACATGCACATTTATGGCCTGTTGGAGGTCATTTTGCAGGGCTCTGGCAGTGCTCCTCTTGTTCCTCCTTGCACAAAGGCAGAGGTAGCGGTCCTGCTGCTGGATTGTTGCCCTCCTACTGCCCCTCCATGTCTCCTGGTGTACTGGTCTGTCTCCTGGTAGCGCCTACAGCCTCTGGACACTATGCTGACAGACACAGCAAACCTTCTTGCCACAGCTCGCATTGATGTGCCATCCTGGATGAGCTGCACTGCATGAGCCACTTGTGTAGGTTGTAGAGTCCGTCTCATGCTACCACAAGTGTGAAAGCACAACCAACTTTCAAAAGTGACCAAAACATCAGCCAGAAAGCATTGTTACTGAGATGTGGTCTGTGGTCCCCACCTGCAGAACCACTCCCTTATTGAGTGTCTTGATAATTGCCAATAATTTCCATCTGTTGTCTATTCCATTTGCACAACAGCATGTGAAATTGATTGTCAATCAGTGTTGCTTCCTAAGTGGACAGTTTGATTTCATAGAAATTTGATTTACTTCGAGTTATATTCTGTTGTTTAAGTGTTCCCTTTATTTTTTGAGCAGTGTATAACTCAAAATGTATTGTACACAATTGAGACAGTTGTCAAAGCCACTATTTGATCACCAACTATGCTCATTCAGTGCTAAACATTCTCACGTCCAATGGTATCCGCATCTTCAGGACACAGATCCAGTTGCATACAATGGTGGAACAAGGATTCCTCAGCTTGTTGCACCATCATTCAGCCAGAGTGTCTAAGTCTTGGCGCTGCAGGGCATATCATTGTGCCTTCTGTGTGGAGTGTCAGTCCTCACACAGCACAGACTGGAGCAGCACATAATGGGGACAAGGCTAGGTGATTTATTTATTGTGTCTGTACATTTTCCTGCGTGAGGAGAAGGGACACAAATATATTGAGGACTATCTTTTCCTTTGACGCCTCATGATGTATATTTACGCTCCTGGTCTCATCTAATTATTAGGTCATTATATTAGTTGGATGAGAAAAGTGAGGCATTAAATGGTTACCTGGCAATTGTCCTGATTATCTATAGCATCATCTCTCCATGTTCAATGTCAAATAGGATGGAAGAAAGCATCAGACAGCCAACACTTTATACTGTAGTTATACAAATGTAAAATACACATTTTATTCAAATATAGGTGTTTTATTTTATACTTATTAGTTTTAAGTAACAAATGGTAATGGGTAATTGTAGACATTTTCTAATAATCATTTAGTGCACTAAATTGCTTTCCTTTTCTAGATGAGTGACTTTACTATAACTTATGTTTTTCTGCTGCATGTCAGTGAAACAATTTAGAAAATAGCTACTTCCCTGTGTGAGTTCTCTGATGTGTGATAAGTATTGTTTTCCAACTAAAACATTTCCCACAATTTGAGTATGAAAATAGCATTAACCCATGTGAGTTCTTTGATGTATAGAAAGTTCTGATTTATTCCTAAAAACCTTTCCCACATTCTGAACATGAATATGGTTTCTCCCTTGTGTGACTTCTCTGATGTAGAACAAGACTTCATTTACTAAAGAAATTTTTCCCACATTCTGAACATGAAAAGATTTGATTTCTGCCTAAAACATTTCACAGTCTGAATAGAAAATGGTTTCTCCACTGTGTGAGTTAACTGATGTGTAACAAGATTTGCTTTTTGATGAAAATATCTCCCACATTCTCAGCATGAAAATGGCTTCTGCCTTGAATGAATTTTTTGATGTCTACCAAGATCTGATTTGTATGTAAAACATTTTCCACATTCGGAGCATGAAAATGGCTTCTCTCCTGTGTGAATTCTCTGATGTTTTACAAGTATGGATTTCTCACTATAATATTTCCCACATTCTGAGCATGAAAATGGCTTCTGCCTTGAATGAATTTTTTGATGTCTGCCAAGATCTGGTTTATATGTAAAACATTTTCCACATTCAGAGCATGAAAATGGCTTTTCTCCTGTGTGAATTCTCTGATGTATTTCAAGTTTGGCTTTCACACTGTAACATTTCCCACATTCGGAACATGAAAATGGCTTCTCTCCTGTGTGAATTCTCAGATGTACATCAAGATTTGTTTTCCGGTTAAAACATTTCCCACATTCTGAGCATGAAAATGGTTTTTCCCCTGTGTGAATTTTCTGATGTGTAACAAGGCTTGATTTACGACTGTAATATTTCCCACATTCTGAGCATGAAAATGACTTCTGCCTTGAATGAATTTTCTCATGTCTACCAAGATCTGATTTGTATGCAAAACATTTTCCACATTCAGAGCATGAAAATGGCTTCTCTCCTGTGTGAATTCTCTGATGTATTTCAAGTTTTGCTTTCACACTATAAGATTTCCCACATTCTGAACATGAAAATGGCTTATCTCCTGTATGAATTTTCAGATGTGTATCAAGATTTGTTTTCCGGGTAAAATATTTCCACATTCTGAGCATGAAAATGGTTTTTCCCCTGTGTGACTTCTCTGATGTAATACAAGTTGGGCTTTCAATCTAAAACATTTCCCACATTCTGAGCATGAAAATGGCTTCTCCCCTGTGTGACTTCTCTGATGTTTTACAAGTATGGATTTCTCACTATAATTTTTCCCACATTCTGAGCATGAAAATGGGTTTTCCCCTGTGTGAATTTTTTGATGTGTAGCAAGGCTTGATTTACGGCTGTAGTATTTTCCACATTCTGAACATGAAAATGATTTATTTGCTATATAAGCCATTTCATTTTCAACAGCAATTCTCTGACTTTCATTTTGCATATTTGTCTTTGATGGAGCAGAAGAGAGAATCTGTTGAAAAGGATCTGGTGTCAGATTTTTTCTTAGATGACCTTGGGGTGTATCTGTGAAAATTACATGTTCTTCACATGTATCAAATGTTCTATGATTATCAGCTGCAAAATCTGAGAATATCACATGTCCCTGGGAGCTCCTGGTACAGTCACCTGCCAAAAATAAAACAGATTTAATTATTTTTATATAACACTTCATTTAAATTCATATTTATTTTGTTACATACTTTATAACATTTCACCCCACAAACTGTAATAAAAATTCAATTATTAACAAACTAGGACAATACACTTCAAAACTGAGGCTGATAGTTCATGGTATTAGGCCACCAGGTTTTGCTCTTTTGAATTTCCATTTCTGTATCGTTGCCATCTTCTCTCTAGGTTAATGTTTCCCTGTGTTTGTCACCAATCATTTCCAGTTACATTTTCTAAAAGGACTCCTAAAGAAGCCTGTAATCAGTTCTGTTAGGTGATTCCATCTCAAGCACGTGGAAAGAGTACTGACTGGTCATGAACACATTGTTATGTCTATCAGAGGCCACAGGCTCAAATAAGCCACCTTGGCCAGACTTGTTGCAAGCCACTACATCTGGCACATTCCAGATGAACTCTGGCCTTCACTCTTTAACTCCTGTACAGGAATTTGGTCTTACAATTGAGTCAACTTGAATTGTTCCTGGGAAGAGCTGATATCTGGAGAAGTGAACCAAAGGCAAGAGAATGGTTGGGTAGCCAGGTCAGAACTAGGAGGTTTGTGTAGTGACAAAATCATAAAGAAGAATAGTAAAAAAGCGAGCTGAGGTAAAAAGTCAGGAATGTCTATGTTTCATAAAAGCAAAATATTTAGACTTGAGAGTCCTCAGTGGTTGATACCTTTTAATGGCTAACTGAAAAGATGGTAACAAATTGCAAGCTTTCGAGACTACTCAGGTCTCTTCATCAGGCATAGACTAATACAACATCTGAAGAATCACATATTTATACACAAAATAGCACAGAAAAAATGCAATAGGTAGGACAAGTGACATGAAGCAGAACTGTCATTATGGCAGAGGGATTAACATAAATATGACTAGTTCATAGATAAGGAGTGAAGGTTTTATTACCCTCTGATTGGGTCTGGTATTGTGTTGTGATGACCCTAAAAGGTCAGGGAGGCAGATTCCTTAATTGTTGTAGAACGACATAAAACTCTGGGATATATTCATCCCAGCACTAAGAGTGTCAAAGGTCATCATAAGTTTATATTCCCAGACTTTTCTATCCTTCTCAGATTTGAAGTTAGATTTTAATACAAGTAATTCCATATCTGTCATGCTATGACCGGGCATACAAAAGTGTTTGGCCACAGGTAAATCCATTCTTTTTCTCTTATCGTGTGGCGATGAGAATTCATCCTTGTTCTCAGTTTTTGCCCGGTCTCCCCCACATACAGACCCCCAGTTGGACATTTAGTACATATAATTAGGTACACCACATTAGATGTGATGCAGCTGAAAGTACCTGGTATCTTGTAGTCCTGATGGGAGTTGGGGATCTTTATCCTGTCCGTGGTCATTATAGATGTACAGGTTTTGCATTTCTTTTGTCTGCAAGGAAAGGTTCCTGCAGCTGTTGGGGAGGACAGGGAGCTTCTGACAATGATGCTTCTTAGATTTGGGGGCTGCCTAAAACATAGTAGTGGGGGGTCTGGAAATATGGATTGTAATCGGGCATCTTTTTGTAGTAAAGGTTGTAGTTTCCGTGCAGCTCCCCTTAGCATCTCCAGATGCTAAGGGAGTCTGAACAACAGCTAAAGACGTTCCATGAACAGTTCAATCAATTTCATCCCACCATCAACTTAACACTTAAACTACTCCAGCACTGAAATTAACTTTTTAAACACCACCATTAAGCTAAAGAACAATGAAATAGAGACATCCCTGTATCAGAAGCCAATCGACCGTCCAACATATCTTAAATGGGACAGTTTCCATCCTAAACACATAAAAAACTCTATTGTCTACAGCCAAGCCATCAGATACAACCGTATATGTTCCAACCCCATGGATAGAGATGAACACCTTGGTCGCCTCAGAAAGACTTTTTTGAACCAGGGCTACCATCCAAGAACAATTGAAAACCAAATTACAAGAGCCACCAGAATATCAAGGAATCACCTGCTACATTACAAAGCTAAAGAAGAAAATAACCGGGTGCCTCTAGTGGTCACCTACAATCCAAATCTGGAGATGCTAAGGGGAGCTGCACGGAAACTACAACCTTTACTACAAAAAGATGCCCGATTACAATCCATATTTCCAGACCCCCCACTACTATGTTTTAGGCAGCCCCCAAATCTAAGAAGCATCATTGTCAGAAGCTCCCTGTCCTCCCCAACAGCTGCAGGAACCTTTCCTTGCAGACAAAAGAAATGCAAAACCTGTACATCTATAATGACCACGGACAGGATAAAGATCCCCAACTCCCATCAGGACTACAAGATACCAGGTACTTTCAGCTGCATCACATCTAATGTGGTGTACCTAATTATATGTACTAAATGTCCAACTGGGGGTCTGTATGTGGGGGAGACCGGGCAAAAACTGAGAACAAGGATGAATTCTCATCGCCACACGATAAGAGAAAAAAGAATGGATTTACCTGTGGCCAAACACTTTTGTATGCCCGGTCATAGCATGACAGATATGGAATTACTTGTATTAAAATCTAACTTCAAATCTGAGAAGGATAGAAAAGTCTGGGAATATAAACTTATGATGACCTTTGACACTCTTAGTGCTGGGATGAATATATCCCAGAGTTTTATGTCGTTCTACAACAATTAAGGAATCTGCCTCCCTGACCTTTTAGGGTCATCACAACACAATACCAGACCCCAATCAGAGGGTAATAAAACCTTCACTCCTTATCTATGAACTAGTCATATTTATGTTAATCCCTCTGCCATAATGACAGTTCTGCTTCATGTCACTTGTCCTACCTATTGCATTTTTTCTGTGCTATTTTGTGTATAAATATGTGATTCTTCAGATGTTGTATTAGTCTATGCCTGATGAAGAGACCTGAGTAGTCTCGAAAGCTTGCAATTTGTTACCATCTTTTCAGTTAGCCATTAAAAGGTATCAACCACTGAGGACTCTCAGTCTAAATATTTTTCTATCTACTGGCTAACACGGTACGAAGATACACATCTTTCCTATATCATAAAAGCAAGTCAGATTATAACTGGCAGTGGAGAGCAGTATTTATGGAGCTTAAAGGGAACTTGGCACCAGGTTTTTCCCTTATAAAGTAGGGCCGGCACCTGGAAGCTCTCTGTTACAACATTCGAGAATGCTGTCTATATGTCCACAATTCACTCTCTATAAACCAAAAAAAGCTTTTGTTATTCTCAGCAACGCTGCAGTCCAGTCCGCAGGGCATCACTGGTCTTGATACGGCTACACCTCTCTTCTTCATCGTGTGGATAACGCGTCCTACATAACCACACAGTGTCCTCGGCATCGCACTCCTGAACAAGCATACTTTTCTCTGAACTGCTGAGGGTAGAGCAAAGTATTGTAGTGCGCATGTGCTGGTGTAACAGGCCAGAATATACCCCATCCCAGACTATGCCCGAGGTTAAAGTGGCTTAGGCAAGATATTCCCCGGGGTATATTCTGGCCTAGCCCAAAGTATACCCAGGGGTATATTCTGGCCTAGGCCATATTTTACCCCTCCAGGCCAGAATATACCCCACGGGGGTGTAAAATAGCCTGGGCCAGACTATTCCCAGGGTTAAAGTGGCCTAGGCCAGAGTATACCCCGAGAATATTCTGGCCTAGGCCAAAATATACCCCATGTATATTCTAGCCTGGGCTAAACTATACTCCTCCAAGCACGAAAATTGGTGTGTTTTTCCTGCTGTAGTTGTTCTACAGAATGATAACAGAAGCAGAAAGTAGGGCAACACTTACAGTATGACATGTTAGTCTAAGGCCAGGGATAAAAAGTTGCATACAAAGTCACCGTGTGTCCCTGTCCTAAAGGTCTCAAAACACGGGACAACTATTATGTGATTTGGGTGGGTGAGCAGGAAAAACACACCAATATTCGGGCTTGGAGGGGTTTAGCTTCGTATACTCTGGCGTTGGCCACTTTATCCCGGGCTTAGTCTAGCCCAGGCTATTTTACACCCCCGGGGTATATTCTGGCCTGGAGGGGTATAATGTGGCCTAGGCCAAAATATACCCGGGGTATTCTTTGGCCTAGGGGTATATTCTGACCTAGGCCACTTTAACCCCAGGCATAGTCTGGGACGGGGTATATTCTGACCTGTTACACCGGCACTCTTTCACCTTTCCTGGCAGATGCCCATTACAGCACCTGCTTTTCACCGACTGTCCTGAAATTTACAGACGGTTGGGAACTCGGTATATATCTCCCAGCCTGGACGGAACTACAAGTCCCAGAGGACACAAAACTAACTGTTTCGCTGCATTTCCAGCAACTAGAGAGCGGTGGCTGGATTTAGCAACCAATCAGGGCTGATTAACCCCTTAAAAACTGCTGTCAATTTATGTTGGTACAAGGGGGTCACAAGACCCCCTTAGGCCTCTTTCACACTTCAGTCGTGCGACGTCAGTCAAAATCCGTCAAAATGTGAAAAAAACGGATCCGCCATTTTATTTTGGCGGATCCGTTTTTTCCCATTAACTTCCATTAGTGACGGATTTTGACGGATGGTCCGTTAGGTCCGTTTTTTGACGGATCCGCCAAAAAATTGGCGTCCGTCATTTCAGAAAAACATCCAATGCAACGTTTTTTTGGTCCGCCAAAATGGTGGACTATGGCGGATCCGCCGCATCCGCCATTTTGTATAATGGCCGCCTATGGGCGGCGGATCCGCTGGCATCCATCTTTGACGGAATCCGCCCGCGGATCCGTCGCCTCCATAGAAAAATAAATATATGTGTTGCAAAAAAGTTAGATTTTGGTGTCATCTGACCAGAGCACCTTCTTCCACATGTTTGGTGT
>JARQOD010000003.1:60170584-60209746 GCA_033576555.1 Oophaga sylvatica
GACTGGTTCCATCGACTCAAGATGAACCTTTGGAGAGTCCTGGAATGGAACTGGGCAAAAGGAATTGCCTCCATGGACGCCACCATGAGTCCCAGAAGACGCATACACTTCCGAAGGGACATTGCCGTTGAGGATTTCATAATCTGTACATGTCGAATTAGACATGACTGTTTGTCTGGTGGTAGGGAAACTACCGACCGAAACGTGTCGAGATGCATTCCCAAAAAGAGGATTGTCCTCGATGGTTCCAGGGACGACTTCTCCCAATTGACCAGCCAACCGAAGTCCTTCAGAAACTGAAGAGACAAATCCCGAGCCGTCAACGCCTCCTCCTCCGAGGAAGCCACTATCAAAAGATCGTCCAGATAAGGGAGAATCGTAATCCCCTGTCTTCGAAGGATTGCCATGAGGGGCGCCAGAATTTTTGTAAAGACCCTTGGCGCTGAAGCTAAGCCGAACGGCAGAGCCACGAACTGGTAATGATTCTGACCTATGGCAAATCGAAGAAAGCGCTGATGAGCCTTTCCGATGGGAATATGCAAATAGGCGTCGCGAATGTCGATTGACACCAGAAAATCGTTCTGTGACAGAGCTGCCACAACGGAGCGAAGCGACTCCATGCGAAATTTCCGGGCATGGACATGCCGGTTTAATCGCTTGAGATCCAGAATCGGGCAAAATTTGTTCTCCTTTTTGGGAACTATAAAAAGGTTGGAATAAAAACCTTTCCCTCGGTCCTCTGACGGAACCGGTATCACTACACCCTTTTGTAGCAGAGATTCGACCTCTCGCTGTAGAGCGACAACAAGCTCGGGTTCCGACAGAACGCGAGACTGACAAAAAACATTTGGGGGTCGAGAAGCAAACTCTATGAAATAGCCTGCCGACACTATCCGCGTTGCCCAGGAATCTGGAACGCGAGCCATCCAAGTCGCCTTGAAAAGAAGCAGGCGACCCCCCACTCGAGAATCCTCGAGTGGACCCCTGGCGTCAATTCGACTTTGCGGGCTTCTTGTCAAGTTCCCGCTTGTCCTGGCGGAAACTCTGCTTCCAGGGAGTACGAGTTTTCTGAGAGGATTTCTTTCCTGAGAAGGAAGGACGACCCGATCCCCACGAGGAGTGACTAGATCGTCCTCGACTCCGAAAGGACCGCCGACCACTATAGACACCAGGCTTACTGGACACCGAGGCCATGGCCCTACGCTGTGGTAATGCTGATTCCTTCGCCTTAGCCTTGGAAATCAGCTCTGTGAGGTCGGATCCAAAAAGATGGCCACCCTTGTAAGGTAAGGCCAACAACCCTTGTTTGGAAACTGCGTCCCAGGCCCACTGTCTGAGCCATAAAGCTCTTCTGACTGTGACCGCTGAAGCTTGCGCTTTGGCCAGCAGAGATGCCGTATCCAGACCGGCATCAAATATATAACAGGCTGCCGTTTCTAACCATTCACAAGTTTCCCGTATCTCAGATAACGGAGATTCATTTTGCAACTCCGTCTTCAGACGTGCCAACCAGCCTAGAGAAGCTCTAGCAGCACACATGGATCCTAGCACTGCTCGGAATCCATGACCCGCAGCCTCATAGCTTGCTTTTGCCGCCAATTCTGTTTTTCTATCCAAAGGCTCCTGTAAGCTCGCTTTTCCCTTAATAGGGAGTAGTGAGGATTTA
Organism: Oophaga sylvatica; assembly: GCA_033576555.1. Lineage (NCBI taxonomy): Eukaryota > Metazoa > Chordata > Amphibia > Anura > Dendrobatidae > Oophaga > Oophaga sylvatica. The sequence goes on from JARQOD010000003.1 coordinate 60,172,251, forward strand.
CTAAGCTGAGATAAGGACACATCCACCTCAGGAGCAGAAGTCCAATTAGCCTTTGACTCCGCAGAGCAAGGATAAAGTGTATCCAAGAAATGCGTTCCATGAAAACGCTTATCTGGACATAGACGTTCCTCCTCTATTACACTATTAAGCTCATCCAGAGCTGGCAATGTTGTACGCGAAGCACGGGACTCCTGGAACATGCGTGCTGATTTACCAGGACGACTAGTTACCTCCTCCGGTAACTGTAATATATCTATCATGGCTTCAATTAATGCCTCCGTACGCTTCGCCATAGAGGAACGCCCCTGCGGCTCGTCCGCATCTGAATCGGATATTTCTCCATCCGAATTTAAAGGGGAACTCTGCCCAATATCAGATACGTCTGACTCGCTCCGTGTAGAGGCCGGTAACGGCCTGCGTCGCTTCCTCTGAGAGGAATTAGCAGACACATATTGACCTAAAAGGTCAGACAAGTTGTTGATCGATCGAGCGATATCGTCCAATTTTTCACCGCTGTCGACCGCAGCGCTAGACGCTGTTGAGGTCTGCGTATCTGATTGCCGCAATGGCACTGGGACGTGGTCCGCGGCATCTGAACTCTGTTCAGACATGTCTCACCTGTATGAGCAGGTCAAAGCGGTAATACCAGCAAAAACTATGTGTTTTTTTTTTTTTATATGCTGAAGGGTTAACGCTCCACCAGGCAGGGTTACCCCAGCGGTATTCAGTCAAAAAATTTAGCTGGTAGAAATAACCCTCAGAGGGGTTAACATTGCAAACTCACCACAATATATATGTTTGTGAGCCCCAGCCAATTTTATGTCTCTAATGAGACTGCAGCTGCAGGATAGCGATCGCTGCGCTGCGGGGTGAGGAATCAGCACTCACCCAGCTGGCCGTGGTGTCTTATGAGGAGAGGAGCGGTCTGAGGAGCCCAGGAGCCTGTGTAATGGCCGCCACAGTGAGGGAGTCGCAGGAGAAGCGCCAGAGCGCGCGTCTTCCTGCTCAGAAGACCGGGAATAGTTAGGCCACGCCCCCTGCTAGCTCGAATATTGAGCGCGAACTCCCCCGCTCCTGCTCCCTCTCTGTCCTGCAGGTATCTGCCTGCGGACAAAAGATCACCACATCTACTTGTAACAGCGCTGTCACAGCAGCGCTGAAGCATACTGACATACTAGTAATAGCGCTGCTCACCCAGACGCTAAAGCACTCACACATTATTATAATAAAAATTGTGTGGAAAACTCATCAGCTTAGCGCCACAGGGACCCTCAGGGGTTTCTGGCGCTATGCCCATGCTTCCCCCCAGGGCGGGAAGCGCAGTGACCCCAGTGTGTGGTTTGCGCCCCCGCCAGGGAAAAATCTCCTCATCCCCCAGGGCCGGCAAGGAGTCTGCAGGGACCATTATGTAGTTACAGATCCGCCAAGGGAGAGGCTGGTGAAATACACTGATAAACATGTAATAGCGCTGTCACCGCAGCGCTGAAGCATACTGATATACATGTAATAGCGCTGCCATCAGACGCTAAAGCACTCACACATTAATAATAAAATTTTTGTGTGGAGTACTCACCAGCCAAAGCGCCACAGGGACCCTCAGGGGTTTCTGGCGCAGTGCCCATGCTTCCCCCCAGGGCGAGGAACGCAGTGACCGCACGTGTGGTTTGCGTCCCGCCAGGGAAGCTCTCCTCATCCCCCAGGGCCGGCAAGGATTCTGCAGGGACTTTGAGTAAATACAGATCCGCCAAGGGAGAGGTTGGGGTACAGCAGCGCTGGTACCCCTGAGACCTCTAGACCAACTGGTGATCCCAGTCTCCTGTCCGAATATAAAATAATAAAATCTTCTGAGGAGCTGCATTAGCAGCGACCATCCTCTGGACCTCAAATCTTAGACTGGAGCTGAGTAGGAGGAGCCCGAGCTGGAGGGGCCAGCCAGTCAGCACTCTTTTGATCTGAGGTAACATCCTGATCTGGGGCTCCGCCTACCGATCAGTAATGAATACTGTGGCTCTCTTCCTTCCATCTGCAGCTGAAATAAACAAAAAAAAGTACACATATTGGTATCGCTGCATCCAGAACCACCTGCACTATACACTTGGGCAGTACGGTGGCTCATTAGTTAGCACTACAGCCTTGCAGCGCAGGGGTCCTGCATTCAAATTCCACCAAGGACAACATCTGCAAGGAGTTTGTATGTTCTCCCCGTGTTTACGTGTGTTTCCTCCGGGTGCTCCAGTTTCCTCCCACAATCCAAAGACATACTGATAAGGAATTTAGACTGTGAGCCCCATTGGGGACAGTGTCAATAATGTCTGTAAAGTGCTGTGGAATTAATGGCGCTATATACAGTGCCTTGCAAAAGTATTCGGCTCCCTGGAACTTTTCAACCTTTTCCCACATATCATGCTTCAAACATAAAGATACCAAATGTAAATTTTTGGTGAAGAATAAACAACAAGTGGGACACAATTGTGAAGCTGAACAAAATTTATTGGTTATTTTACATTTTTGTGCAAATACAAAAACTGAAAAGTGGGGCGTGCAATATTATTTGGCCCCTTTACTTTCAGTGCAGCAAACTCACTCCAGAAGTTCATTGTGGATCTCTGAATGATCCAATGTTGTCCTAAATGACTAATGATAATAAATATAATCCACCTGTGTGTAATCAAGTCTCCGTATAAATTCACCTGCTCTGTGATAGTCTCAGGGTTCTGTTTGAAGCAAGAGAGCATCATGAAGACCAAGGAACACAACAGGCAGGTCCATGATACTGTTGTGGAGAAGTTTAAAGCTGGATTTGGATAAAAAAATGATTTCCAAAACTTTAAACATCCCAAGGAGCACTGTGCAAGCGATCATATTGAAATGGAAGGAGTATCATACCACTGCAAATCTACCAAGACCCGGCCGTCCCTCTAAACTTTCATCTCAAACAAGGAGAAGACTGATCAGAGATGCAGCCAAGAGGCCCATGATAACTCTAGATGAACTGCAGAGATCTACAGCTGAGGTCCATAGGACAACAATCAAGTCTTCCACTGCACAAATCTGGCCTTTATGGAAGAGTGGCAAGAAGAACGCCATTTCTCAAAGATATCCATAAAAAGTGTCTTTAAAGTTTGCAATAAGGCACACGGGAGACACACCAAACATGTGGAAGAAGGTGCTCTGGTCAGATGACACCAAAATCGAACTTTTTTGCAACACATATGTTTGGCGTAAAGGCAACACAGCTCATCACCCTAAACACACCATCCCCACAGTCAAACATGGTGGTGGCAGGCCTGCTTTTCTTCAGCAGGGACAGGGAAGATGGTTAAAATTGATGGGAAGATGGATGGAGCCAAATACAGGACCATTCTTGAAGAAAACCTGTTGGGAGTCTGCAAAAGACCTGAGACTGGGACAGAGACTTGTCTTCCAACAAGACAATGATCCCAAACATAAAGCAAAATCTACAATGGAATGGTTCACAAATAAATTTATCCAGATGTTAGAATGGCCAAGTCAAAGTCCAGACCTGAATCCAATCGAGAATCTGTGGAAAGAGCTGAAAACTGCTGTTCACAAACAATCTCCATCCAACCTCACTGAGCTCGAGCTGTTTGCCAAGGAAGAATGGGCAAGAATTTCAGTCTCTCGATGTAAAGTGTGGGGTGCAGCACGCAAGCATCCCAGAAGCAAAGCATCCCAGAAGATAAGCATCGTGTAAACGGCAGTTATCCATGGCAGTTAATCAGGGCTGGAATCAGGTACCCCACACTTTGCTTTCTTTTTAATTATGTACTTTACCTCTATCCTCCTGTGTTCCCTTGCCATCCACATTCACCGCCCCATCCCCCTCCATCACGACTCATACACATCAGCCCCTCCATACTTCCCTCTCCCATGTACAGCTCCCATGCACTCCTCACCATCCTGAGAAACCTCAGCCCATCTTGCCCAAACACATCACAGAAAAAAACTACTTACAACTCCAACAACTACCTGCTCTTTATCTTCCTACTCCTATTGATTTCAGGGGACATCTCCCCCAACCCTGGTCCACCATCCCCCAACCTCAATCCCTACCCTACCTCATATCGAAACCATAATAATCTTATTAATATTACTTGCACTCCCTCATCTTCTTTCAATTGTGCCCTCTGGAATCCACGGTCTGCATGCAACAAGCTATCCTTCCTGCACAACTACTTTCTGAACAACTCTCTTCATCTGTTGGCCCTCACTGAAACCTGGATTCAGGATTCTGACACGGTCTCCCCTGCTGCCATTTCCTATGGTGGCTTACAGTTCTCCCATTCCCCGAGACCCGAAAACAGACATGGTGGTGGAGTTGGCATACTCCTGTCCCCACAATGCACTTTCCAGGTCATCCCCCCAATTCCATCACTCTCATTCCCTTCTTTTGAGGTCCACACCATCAGGCTCTTTCCTCCCCTCTCCCTCAGAGTAGCGGTCATATATCGGCCCCCAGGCTCGCCCACCCAGTTCCTTGACCACTTCTCAGCCTGGCTGCCGCACTTCATGTCCTCAGAACTACCAACCCTTATCCTTGGAGACTTCAACATCCCCATTAACAGCCCTACTTCCACATATGCATCTCAGCTTCTATCACTAACCACTTCTCTAGGCCTCTCACAGCTTTCAACCTCTGAGACACACAAGGATGGTAACACCCTTGACCTGGTCTTTGTCTGCCTCTGTTCAATCTCCCACCTAAATAACTCACCGCTTCCACTCTCTGACCTCAACATTCTCTCCTTCACCCTCACAAATCCTCGACCACCCCAGCGAACTCCTACCTACCACACATTCAGAAATCTACAAGCCATCAACCCTCAGACACTTTCAGACTCCCTACACTCATCGCTGTCCCCAATCTCCTATTTTTCTTGTCCTAATCTGGCTGTTCATCACTACAATGACACTCTTAGAAGCACCCTTGACCAAGTAGCACCGCTCACCTTCAGAACTTCCAAACACACAGTAAAACAGCCCTGGCTCACATTGCAAACTCAACTTCTTCAGCGATGCTCTTGGAGTGCTGAACGCCTTTGGAGAAAAACCCGCACACCAGAAGACTTCATCCACTTTAAATTCATGTAAAGAACTTATAATGCTGCCCTTCACCTGGCCAAACAGACATACTTCACCACCCTGATCTCCTCACTAGCCAACAACCCCAAGAAACTTTTTGACACTTTTCACTCCCTCCTCAGGCCAAAAGCACAAGCCCCTATCACAGACATTTGCTGACGACCTGGCCTCCCACTTTATAGGAAAAATAGATACTATCCGTCAGGAAATCTGCTCTCAACCACCAAGTGCTGTGACTCCCATCCCTCCCTGCATTTCCCCTGGCTCAATTTCCACATTTGATCCCATCACAGAAGAAGAAGTCTCCAGACTCCTCTCTTCCTCTCGTCCGACTACATGCACTACCGACCCCATTCCCGCACATCTCCAGTCTCTCTCTCCAGTTGTCACAACTCACCTAACTACAATCTTTAATCTCTCACTCTCCTCTGGCATTTTCCCATCCTCCTTCAAACACTCCATCATTACTCCATTACTAAAGAAACCCGCTATTGACCCTTCCTGCACAAACAACTACAGACCGGTCTCCAATCTCCCCTTCATCTCTAAACTTTTGGAGCGCCTAGTCTACTCCCGCCTTACCCGTTACCTCTCCACTCACTCCCTCCTAGACCCTTCACAGTCCGGCTTCCGCCCCCTACATTTGACTGAAACTGCACTCATCAAAGTGACCACTCTCTGCTCATTCTTCTAGACATTTCTGCAGCTTTCGACAAAGTTGACCACCATCACCTACTGTCTAGGCTCCAGTCACTAGGTATTAAGGACACTGTTCTCTCCTGGTTCTCCTCCTATCTTTCTGACCGCTCCTTCAGTGTTTCGTTCTCTGGCTCCACATCATCTCCTCTTCCTCTCACTGTCGGTGTACCCCAGGGCTCAGTCCTTGGCTCCCTTCTCTTCTCTCTCTACACGGCCCCAATTGGACAGACCATCAGCAGATTTGGCTTTCAGTACCATCTTTATGCTGATGACACACAACTATACACGTCATCCCCCGACCTTACCCCCGCTGTACTACAGAACGCCAGTGACTGTCTGTAAGCAGTTTCCAACATCATGTCCGCTCTCTATCTGAAACTCAACCTCTCCAAAACTGAACTTCTTCTGCTCCCGCCGTCTACTAACCTCCCTAAATCTGACATTTCCCTCTCCGTGGGTGGCACCATAATAACACCCCGGCAGCAGGCTCGCTGTCTGGGTGTTATGTTTGACACCAATCTCTCCTTCACCTCCCATATACAATCTCTTGCCCGCTCTTGCCGCCTACACCTAAAGAACATCTCTAGAATCCGCCCTTTTCTCACCATGGAAACAACAAAAACCCTCACTGTAGCATTGATCCACTCCCGCCTGGACTACTGCAACGCTCTATTACTTGGCCTCCCCATTACTCGACTATCCCCTCTCCAGTCCATCCTTAATGCAGCAGCCAGGGTCATCCATCTGGCTAATCGGTACTCGGACGCGTCCGCTCTTCGCCAGTCCTTACACTGGCTGCCCATTCATTATAGGATCCAATTCAAAGTACTTGTTCTCACCCACAAAGCTCTCCACAGTGCAGCACCCCCCTACTTCTCCTCCCTCATTTCTATCGGCCTAACCGACTGCTGCGCTCTGCAAACGACTTTCGACTAACCTCTGCACCAATCCGTACCTCCACTCCCGACTCCAAGACTTCTCCCGCGCTGCGCCAATCCTCTGGAATGCACTACCCCAAGAAATTAGGACTATCCACAATTTGCATGGTTTCAGGCGCTCTCTCAAAATACATTTGTTTCAGAGCGGCCTATCACATTCACTAATCAAAGTCATTCTATGTGTAAGTGTGTGTGTGTAGCCCATTCACTATCTCCATCCATCCCTCACTCCCTCAAAATGGCTGGACCATCATTGTAAATGCACCATTGTATATACACACCTGTACTTTGTATCTTCCCCACCTCATTGTAGATTGTAAGCTCTCACGAGCAGGGTCGTCTTATCTTGCTTTAATTACTGTATTGTTAACGTTGTTACTTATGACTTGTGTTTTGAAACTGTTAAACTGTAAAGCGCTGCGGAATATGATGGCGCTATATAAATAAAGATTATTATTATTATTATTACAAAACTGATTGAGACATACCCCAAGCGACTTGCAGCTGTAAATCGCAGCAAAAGTTGGTGCAACAAAGTATTAAGTTTAAGTGGTCGAATAATATTGCACGCCCTACTTTTCAGTTTTTGTATTTCCACAAAAATTTAAAATAACTAATAAATTTCGTTCAACTTCACAATTGTGTCCCACTTGTTGTTGATTCTTCACCAAAAATTTACATTTGGTATCTTTACGTTTGAAGCATAATTTGTGGGAAAAGGTTGAAATAGTCCAGGGCCGAATACTTTCGCAAGGCACTGTAACTATCTCCCACTCTCTCTTACCCCCCTACATCGTCTCATCTGCAGACCTGCTCCTTAACCCCAGACCTCTCCTACTAAAATATAATATAAGCCGGTCACTCTCCTTCACCCACCTGCTTTCCCTTTCTCTGCTTCTCACTGCTGGCGACATATCCCCCAATCCTGCCCCCCTGCCTCATACATCCCACTAATCCTCACCTCTATACTTCTCAAACTAAGAGAAACTATCGCAATCACTCACACTTAAAATCTGTGCCACTGACCTCCACCCCCCTGCTTCCTTTCTCTGGAGCACTTTGAAATGCCTGCTCCGTTTGCACCAAGCAAGCTCCACGTGATCCACAATCTCTTTACTTCCCGGAACGTCTCCATCCTAGCCCTCACTGAGACCTGGCTGATGCCCCCTGACACAGCCTCCCCATAACTGTTCCTTCAACCCTATCCAACCCCCACCCTCCCTTCTCTCGAGGTCCACTCGGTCCGCATCTACTCTCCCTCTAATAATAATAATAATAATAATAATAATAATAATCTTTATTTATATAGCGCCATCATATTCCGCAGCGCTTTACAGTTTAACAGTTTCAGAACACAAGTCATAAGTAACAACGTTAACAATACAGTAATTAAAGCAAAATAAGACGGCCCTGCTCGTGAGAGCTTACAATCTACAATGAGGTGGGGGAGATACAAAGTACAGGTGTGTATATACAATGGTGCATTTACAATGATGGTCCAGCCATCTTGAGGGAGTGAGGGATGGATGGAGATAGTGAATGGGCTACACACACACACACTTACACAGAGAATGACTTTGATTAGTGAATGTGATAGGCCGCTCTGAACAGATGTGTTTTGAGGGAGCGCCTGAAACCATGCAAATTGTGGATAGTCCTAATTTCTTGGGGTAGAGCATTCCAGAGGATTGGCGCAGCGCGGGAGAAGTCTTGGAGTCGGGAGTGGGAGGTACGGATTAGTGCAGAGGTTAGTCGAAAGTCGTTTGCAGAGCGCAGCAGTCGGTTAGGCCGATAGATAGAAATGAGGGAGGAGATGTAGGGGGGTGCTGCACTGTGGAGAGCTTTGTGGGTGAGAACAAGTACTTTGAATTGGATCCTATAATGAATGGGCAGCCAGTGTAAGGACTGGCGAAGAGCGGACGCGTCCGAGTACCGATTAGCCAGATGGATGACCCTGGCTGCTGCATTAAGGATGGACTGGAGAGGGGATAGTCGAGTAATGGGGAGGCCAAGTAATAGAGCGTTGCAGTAGTCCAGGCGGGAGTGGATCAATGCTACAGTGAGGGTTTTTGTTGTTTCCATGGTGAGAAAAGGGCGGATTCTAGAGATGTTCTTTAGGTGTAGGCGGCAAGAGCGGGCAAGAGATTGTATATGGGAGGTGAAGGAGAGATTGGTGTCAAACATAACACCCAGACAGCGAGCCTGCTGCCGGGGTGTTATTATGGTGCCGCCCACTGAGAGGGAAATGTCAGATTTAGGGAGGTTAGTAGACGGTGGGAGCAGAAGAAGTTCAGTTTTGGAGAGGTTAAGTTTCAGATAGAGAGCAGACATGATGTTGGAGACTGCGGACAGACAGTCGGTGGCGTTCTGTAGTACAGCGGGGGTAAGGTCGGGGGATGACGTGTATATTGTGTGTCATCAGCATAAAGATGGTACTGAAAGCCAAATCTGCTGATGGTCTGTCCAATTGGGGCCGTGTAGAGAGAGAAGAGAAGGGGGCCAAGGACTAAGCCCTGGGGTACACCGACAGTGAGAGGAAGAGGAGATGAAGTGGAGCCAGAGAACAAAACACTGAAGGAGCGGTCAGAAAGATAGGAGGAGAACCAGGAGAGAACAATGTCCTTAATACCTAGTGACTGGAGCCTAGACAGTAGGAGACAGTGGTCAACAGTGTCGAAAGCTGCAGAAAGGTCGAGTAGAATGAGCAGAGAGTGGTCGCCGTTACGTTTTGCTGTCAGAAGGTCATTGGTCACTTTGATGAGTGCAGTTTCAGTCGAATGTAGGGGTCGGAAGCCGGACTGTGAAGGGTCTAGGAGGGAGTGAGTGGAGAGGTAACGGGTGAGGCGGGAGTAGACTAGGCGCTCCAAAAGTTTAGAGATGAAGGGGAGATTGGAGACCGGTCTGTAGTTGTTTGTGCAGGAAGGGTCAAGAGCGGGTTTCTTTAGTAGTGGAGTAATGATGGAGTGTTTGAAGGAGGATGAGAAAATGCCAGAGGAGAGTGAGAGATTGAAGATTGTAGTTAGGTGAGTTGTGACAACAGGAGAGAGAGTGTCAAGGTAAAATATAATTTTCTACTTCTATATTTTTATATTTATATGTTTATATGTTTTCTTATACTTCCATATGCTTATGTACTTACCACTATTTAAAAAAACACAAAGTTTTCCTTGAATGAGTAGTATTCAGATTGAAATGTATTCTAAGAAGATGACGTCAGTACCAGTTAGTGTCTGTCTCCGAGAAATGCACTGGTGTCTGTCTCCACCTTGTGTCCTACCACTGTACTACACTAACTATTTAATAACTTGAACTGAGAAACCACGTGATGTACAAGGAAACCAGAATCGATTCTTAGGAAACGAAACTTAAGGATGACACGTTGAAAGGAGGACTTAGAAGAAGATCTAAGGACCAATTAGAGATGGCCAGATGCTGAACATGTACATATATGGACATCTTTAGCTTACCTCCCTGCTCTCGTCAACCCTTTTACTCCACCCTGACATCCTGTGTATGTAATCTCATGCTCTCAGAAATAAAGAACAGAACTTTGCTGAGATTGGTGCCTGCATACAGCCCTCTAAGCATGCTCTGAAGTTTGAACCAGCCTATTGTCTGACTCATTCTTTAAACGGTTAACCCATGCTTATAATCTAATTTGGAGTGACTGAAGGACGAGTGTTTGTCGATACGACCCCGGCAATTGGCGCATCCAACGTGGGGCAGTGGATTGCCGCCCGTCCGGACCCGTCCTGAGGACTTTGCGGTGGTGCCCGTGGTGACTGAGTGCGAGGACTGATCACCCTCCGTTGAACACGGTAAGTTGGGATCATATACTTTATATGCGTCCCACTTGCCTGTGTGTCAGTCATTGTTGGCTTAAGCTGTATTGTCTTTTTGGGTCTGGGTGGGTGACCGGTTGAGTGGTGAGACCGGAGGCAATCCCACGCCACGCTCCGAACCAGCAAGTGAGACCGAGTGACGTCGCATGTCTGCGTGTACTCGCGTCAGCATCACCTTCCTCCTCCTTCGGTCACTGTACCTTTATGTAGATAGCTACCTTCCTGTGACTGTTAGAATAAAGTTGGGACAAATTTTAGATTCTTGAAGTGTTGAGTGGGGTAGAAGACGCACATGATAGTCTAATTAGTGACAGATTGATTAGGATTCTCTGTCTTATCAGTGACGAATTGAGCCAGGGCTCTTCATCTGAGAAGTGACAAATTGAGCAGGGGCTCTTTGTCTAACACGGGGAGCCTCATTAGAAGCCCCAGTGTCAGTGCATGGAGCGGGGACTCTGTACTGTGTAGAGTGTCACGGCGAACTGTGCTGTAAAGTCACCATCCACAGTTAGGAGAGGGACAGATTGAGTAGGGCTCTTTGTCTTGTCAGTACATGGAGCGGGGACTCTGTATTGACGGGTGGTGACCTGCAAGTGGCGCCGGTGGTCTGAGTCGCGACAGATCATTGCACTCTGTTAAAATCATGATGCGTATGTTTAGATCTGAGAGACCTCATAAGTTAGAGGGTGGTGCTGTGGGAGTCAGTGAGCTTGTTCATATGAAAAAATAACCGTGTGCACAACCAAGAAGGTGCCAGAGTAGGTTCCCAAACCGTATCTAATAGAAAATGAACTCGGCACTCAACTTTAATATAGTGAGAATAAAGATTTTTATTCACAGTAGTAACACGAAACGTTTCGGTCCTATATCATGGACCTTCATCAGTCACAGATACTACTGGGAAGGGGGTTGATCCACATAGGGAAGAAAGAAAGGGCTGGATAGGTCTCTGCATTGGACGCGGTGTCCAATGCAGAGACCTATCCTCACTACCGGACTCCTTCACAACAGGTTACTAGTGCAATAGAGGCATTGTCCTCTTCCTCATCTCACCCCACCAACACAGGCTATATCCAGCCCTTTCTTTCTTCCCTATGTGGATCAAAAATCTTTATTCTCACTATATTAAAGTTGAGTGCTGAGTTCATTTTCTATTAGTGAGCTTGTTCAGTCACGGGAAGTCAGGAAGGCTGTTAAAAATGTGAGGAGTTTGTATAAGATGATGGGTTTGCCTACTACGGGCAGACTTCAGTCTTCAGTGTGGAAGGATTATGTAGGACAAAAAGAAGGAAAGTTATGTGATGAGGGACTCCTGTATCAGGCTCAGGCACATCTCAGAGTAGCAAATGATTTAAAAATTGAGGACTGGAAGGAAGTAGATGATGTAGGAGGTTCAGAAGATGCTGAGCCTTTGTTCGGATATGTAAAATGCTCTGCATCTGATCTTGTTGATGTAACTAAAATGGCTGCCGTACCACTCATGCTTGTGGTTCCAAGCCCCCAGCCACCACCCTATAATGGCACCGATCTAAGTACAAAGGGAGGTTGGACTTGTAGTGCATGTGGTGAACCTGCCGTGTCTGTGGGGCGGGTCGCCCCTGGTGTAATGCACAGCCCAATGCCCCTCCCATTCCCAACAGTGGGAAGCCCCCAGACAACGCCCTTTCCACTTCCCCCAGCAGCCATCTTGGGACACCCAGCAGCCATCTTGGGACACCCAGCAGCCATCTTGGGACACCCGGAACCACCCAGTCAGGCCTATATCCCCTCCTGACGCCTTCCGGCACCTACTACCAACCACCCGGACAACCGGAGAAGGTTTTAGTCCCCGTTGCTGAGGCCCCTGCCCCAGGGCTCGGTCCTTTAGCCCCTGCCTCTGTTCCTAATCCGGAAGCTACTGCACTACCTCTGTTCCCAGTGGGTGCCCCTCCCAGGAAAGGAGAAATTAGGCACCAGGAGCTATCTGAAACCAATGATAAAGTAGTAAAATTTGTGATTGCTTTGTTTAAAGAGTTAACTAACACCCACTCTACAGTGTCTGCTTCTCTCCCAGAATTTACAGGTGACACGGTGCACGACTTCTCGCCTGGTGACCTTGTGTACGTGAAAAAGTTTGTGAGAAGAGATTGTCTCCAGCCCAGATTTGAGGGTCCCTACACTGTGGTCCTGACCACTTCTACTGCCCTGAAGCTTGAGGGCAAGAGCACCTGGATTCACGCCTCCCACTGCAAGAAGGACAAGATTAGTCAGCAGTCATGAAGTTTCTGATATACATATCCTTTTGGGCTGTATCCTGATCTCCAGTAGTGCCAGCATGCTCACCTTTGGGGTTAACTTCTGGGTTAATACTACAGCCCCTGTAGTCACTTTTAAGTTCGACTTCTGTCAAATATTCACCTGTGATAGAAATGATTTCAAGGGATCAGCACACCAGACTTGGGGGGGGGGAAGGGATATTTTATCTCTGTGTCACCCACCCAGGGAATGAAAACTGTTATGATTGGTCAGATGTGGGATGGAACATAGAAGGAAAATTGGCAGATGAAGCTAGATACGATAGACTGATAGATGGGATATACAAGTGTTATGTTGGTAGGAACGGATCTGTAATGCAGAAATCAATGACGCAGAAGTAAGAAGTATGTTTACAGAAATATTGGAAAAAAAAAAAAAAAAAGCATGTAAGGATACACAGGCAGAGAAAGGAAATTATATTAGTTCAGGGAAAGGAAGAAGAGCCAAAAGATTATTTCTGGGCTCTAAGAAAAGAGAAATGGGTTTTGTCCCAGAAAACAAGACTAGTGAGAGAATTCTAGCAAGTGTATACATGAATAGAAAAGGAAATAACAAAGAAAAGTTGAAAGTAAAGTGGACCAGATTGGAGATCAGTAAAAGCAGAGGATCTGGCCAGAATAGTACAAGGGGCACAACATGATTTAGTGCAGGCAAAGAGAGGAGCAAGGATATATGTTGTGGGTGCTCGTCCTGCAAACAACAGGGAGGGGAGACGTGTGCCACGAGTGCAGGAGACCAGGACATTTCAGGAGAGATTGCATAAACTGGTAACAAGGGGTGTTTTAGTTAAAACCTAGCCCCCACCTTCGGCATCTCTGCAGCTAAGGTTCCTTATCAGTAGCCAGTAAAAATTCCAAATTCAGCTTCCCCCTTCGGCTACCGGATTTAACCCTCTATGTATTGGCTGGTACAATATATATATATATACACTTTTGTTCCAGACATCTCAGGATGCTGCTTAGTTTACAGTTATTGATTTTGCCAATGTTATTTTCATAATATGTTGATGATTTACTGATTTGTGCCCCCTCCAGGAAACAGTGTCGTATTGTAACAATATCACTCATGTTGTTTCTATACCAAGCTGGTTGTAAAGCGTCAAAGGATGGACTGCAGTTTTGTAAATCTTCAGTTGTCTTTTTGGGACGTTGCATTACACCGGGGGGAACGACATCTGACCAGCGCTAGCAAAGAAGCTGTTTAGAATTTTCCTTTTCCTATTAATGTTGCCGCTCTTAGGATATTTCTTAGACTGGTTTCCTACTGCAGACAGTGGTGACATGCTGTGTCAATCCTCATGCAGCCTCTCTGTGACTGTATTACCATTGTGCTTTTTAAACTAACTCCTGAAGGTATAGATTGTTTTTATTCTCTCAAAAACAGGATTGTGGCAGCTCCAGCGCTAGGAACCCCCAACTATGAACTACCATTTACCCTGTATCTCCACGAACAGCAGGTACACGCGGCAGGAGAATTGACTCAGTTACATGGTGACAATCAAAGGCCAGTAGCCTATTTCAGTGGAAGACTAGATGCAGTGGCTAGAGGTGCCCCGTCCTGTGTACGGGCATTACATGCTGTAGGACTATTGCTCCACAAATCGTCAGACATTGTGCTTGATCATCCACTGACAGCACTTACACCTCATGATGTATACACCATACTGAACCAGGTGCAACCGGCACACCTTTCAGATGCACGTCACCTTCGATTGCAATGTGCACTTTTAATGTCTCCAAATGTTTCTTTGCAGAGATGTACCACACTTAATCCTGCCACATTGTTGCCTCTCTCGGATCTAGGGGGGAGGTCAGGTACGGTATTGTACAAAGAAGATCCAAGAGAGGAGATTCCTTATGATTGGGTTCAGCTTATGGTACAGGAAACAGCAGGCCTACCCACAGTGTTTGAAACTGAAAGACTTAATGCTGATTTTGAATCTTTTGTAGATGGATCTCGCCACCAAGATGACTCAGGTACCTTCCACACCAGGTATGCCATTGTCTCCCTGAATGCAGTAATCAAAGCAGAACCAATGCTCCCACATCAGTCGGCCCAGGAGGCTGAACTTAAGGCTCTGACCAAGGCCTGTAAGATAGCTGAAGGTAGAATTGTTAACATCTACACAGATTCTAGATACGCATTCGGTATAGCTTATGATTTTGGTCCAATTTGGAAGTCTAGAGGATTCCTGACGGCAGCAGGACATCCCATTAAAAATGCTGACGCAGTCCAGCAGTTAATTGATGCATTACAATTACCAAAAGAAGTAGCTGTCATAAAAGTTAAAGCACATACCAGATGCACTGATCAGGTGAGTAAAGGAAATGCAATGGCCGATGCAGCAGCAAAAACAGCAGCCAGTAGACCACTCCAAGGGGTAACGATGCACCAGGTAAGCGCTCCCAAAAATCCCTTTGTGTCGGAGGATGCCTTAGCCCAGATGCAGGCTCAGGTGCGCCAGGAGGAAGTAGAAAAGTGGGAAAAAGAAGGTGCATGTCTGAATGCAGCAACTGGGGTATGGGGAAGAGGATGCGTCGATGCCTTCCAAGGGCGTTGTACCCTGCGGTTGCCCAGATGTTACATGGGCCAACCCACCAGTCCAAAACTGCTGTAATGAGCGTGATGCAGAAGCATTGGGCGGCACCAGGCTTTTCCACCTTTATAGAAGGTTTGATCCAGGGATGCATGGTATGTGCTACACATAATCAGGGAAGGGTAGTCAAGACACCACCCAAACACGCCCCTCGGCCCCTCTATCCTTTCCAGAGACTGCAGATTGATTATATTCAGCTGCCAAAATCAGGATCATGGGAGTATGTGTTGGTGTGTTTTGATTTATTCTCAGGTTGGCCGGAGGTTTTCCCGATTGCCAAGGCTACGGCTGCGGCGACCGCAAAGAAGCTGCTTGCGGAGGTGGTGTGCAGGTATGGAGTACCAGAGGTAATCGAAAGTGACAGAGGTACACATTTCACAGGTGAAATAATGAATGAAGTCTTGACAGCTCTGGGAATTCAACAAGTTTTCCACACCCCATATTATCCAGAAAGCAGTGGAAAAGTAGAAGGACTAAATGGGACATTGAAGTTAAAAATTCAAAAAGCCATGGCTGAAACAGGGAAATCTTGGCCTGAATGTTTATCATTAGCCCTATACTCAGTAAGGTGCACTCCAAATAGGAGAACTGGACTTTCTCCGTATGAAGTACTATTTGGCAAAGTGCCTAGTTTAGGATGTTTCTTTTCCCAAGCACTGGAAATGAGTAACCATGTATTAAGCTCATATGTAAGGGATTTGCATAAAAGACTCAAGAAAGTACATGATAATGTTTTCAGTTCTCTTCCAGATCCGAACCTGGATCCTGGGAGTCTGCAGCCTGGAGACTGGGTAGTCATTAAAAGACACGTGAGAAAGAGTCTGGATCCGAGAATATAGCTCCACTGATATCCAGAAAGAGAAGGAGTCTGGGTCAGCTGCACACCGGTTATGCTGAGGATCCCAAAGTTTATATAGATCCCATAGGTGTTCCTAGGGGGGTCCCTGACAAATACAAGGCCCAAAATCAAATCACAGCAGGCGTTCTCTCATCCCAACTGTACAGATCAATTACAATGTAGATTGGATAAATTATATATACTACACTGAGCAAAGATTTATCAATTTTAGTCAAGATGCTTTCCAGGGTATAGTTGAGGAATTGGGCCCCAACACAGAATGACTCTTCAAAATAGACTGGCCATTGACATGATTCTAGCTGAAAAAGGTGGAGTCTGTGGGATGATAGGGGAAGAATGTTGTACTTATATTCCTCAGAATTCTGGAGTCAATGGTAAAACTATAGTGGCCCTTACAAAGATTAAAAATCTAGCTCAGGAAGTAAAGGCCAATGCAGGAGTAGATACCTCTTTCTTTCCAGGATGGCTGAGAGGTCTTAAAGGATTTCTCCAACAAGCCTGTCTAGTGGTAGCAGGGCTTTTGGTGTTAGGATTGATAATTCTATGTTGTGTGATACCTATGTATAGGAAAGCTGTGACCAATGCAACCGCCTCCTCAGGTACTTTCCTTCATCAGGAAGTTGTGTCCCTGCTATATGATGACACTGATAAGGGTGATATGGAGAAATATACCCCGCAGGATAAACCTGATGAAACCCCCTATGACAAAATACAGATGGAAATGAGAGATTTAGTTTAGGGATAGTGGGAGAACTCCATGTGCAGGTTCGGTAGGGACTTGGTTGTTTGGGGGCGGTCCATAAGGGGCCAGCTTCTAAAATGACCAAGCGAAGAAATCCACTACCCCTGTCCCCACACATGGACAGTCTCGAAGGCCGCATATATTAAGGGAAAACTTAGTGTTTAGGGGGGATTGTCAAGGTAAAATATAATTTTCTACTTCTATATTTTTATATTTATATGTTTATATGTTTTCTTATACTTCCATATGCTTATGTACTTACCACTATTTAAAAAAACACAAAGTTTTCCTTGAATGAGTAGTATTCAGATTGAAATGTATTCTAAGAAGATGACGTCAGTACCAGTTAGTGTCTGTCTCCGAGAAATGCACTGGTGTCTGTCTCCACCTTGTGTCCTACCACTGTACTACACTAACTATTTAATAACTTGAACTGAGAAACCACGTGATGTACAAGGAAACCAGAATCGATTCTTAGGAAACGAAACTTAAGGATGACACGTTGAAAGGAGGACTTAGAAGAAGATCTAAGGACCAATTAGAGATGGCCAGATGCTGGACATGTACATATATGGACATCTTTAGCTTACCTCCCTGCTCTCGTCAACCCTTTTACTCCACCCTGACATCCTGTGTATGTAATCTCATGCTCTCAGAAATAAAGAACAGAACTTTGCTGAGATTGGTGCCTGCATACAGCCCTCTAAGCATGCTCTGAAGTTTGAACCAGCCTATTGTCTGACTCATTCTTTAAACGGTTAACCCATGCTTATAATCTAATTTGGAGTGACTGAAGGACGAGTGTTTGTCGATACGACCCCGGCAAGAGACTGGAGGAGATGTGAGGGGATGGGGTCGGTAGTGCATGTAGTCGGACGAGAGGAAGAGAGGATTCTGGAGACTTCTTCTTCTGTGATGGGATCAAATGTGGAAATTGAGCCAGGGGAAATGCAGGGAGGGATGGGAGTCACAGCACTTGGTGGTTGAGAGCAGATTTCCTGACGGACAGTATCTATTTTTTCTATAAAGTGGGAGGCCAGGTCGTTAGCACAAATGTCAGTGATAGGGGCTTGTGCTTTTGGCCTGAGGAGGGAGTGAAAAGTGTCAAAAAGTTTCTTGGGGTTGTTGGCTAATCTCAAAATGGCTGTCATATACCGACCACTGGGCTCAGCCACTGCCTTCATTGACCAATTCTCCACCTGGCTTCTTCACTTTCTCTCTGCTGACCATCATCATGGGTGACTTTAATATCCCTACTGACACCCGCCAGCCAGCAGCCTCCAAACTCCTGTCACTTACTTCATCCTTTGGACTTACTCTGTGGTCCTCCACAGCCACCCATACAGACAGAAATACATTAGACCTCATCTTCACCCGCCTCTGTTCCCTATCTAATCTCACAACCTCTCCCCTCCCCATCCAACCACCACCTACTCACCTTCTCATCCCTGTCCTCCTCACCTGCCCCCCATGTCCAGCCACTAGCACATCCTTGCAGAAACCTCGCACACCTAGACATTCACAAACTCTCAGACTCTATTCTACCTCTGTCCTCCGTATCTTCAGTCCACGACACGGACAGCGCCACCGCTTTCTATAACACCACCTTCACATCGGCCATAGACTCAGTCCCCCCTCACGCATGGCAAAGTGCGACAAATCAATAGGCAACCCTGGCACAACAGCCTCACCAAAAAACTTTGACAATCATCCAGGGTCGTGGAGCGGCATTGGAAGAAAACACGCCTGCCAGACGACTTCACTGCTTTCAAACAAGCTACACTTGCCTTTAAAATAGCCCCCACCTCTGCTAAACAGACCTATTTCACAAACCTTGTATCTTCATTATCCTACAACCCAAAACAACTGTTCAGCACATTCAATTCTCTCCTCCGTCCACCACTGCCAGCTCCAACTCCCCTCATCTCTGACGAGGACTTTGCCACCTACTTCAAAAATAAGATCGACCAAACAAGGCAAACTTTTACTGTTCCACCACCCCAACCACTCCATATACCTCTGCCCTTCCCTAATAACCTCCCTCTCCAACATCACTGAAGGAGAGTTTACTCATCTCCTTTCCAAATCACACCTCACCACCTGTAGACTTGACTCCATCCCTTCCCATCTGCTCCCCAACCTAACTAACACGCTCATTCCAGCCCTAACCCATCTCTTCAACCTATCGCTATCTTCGGGTACCTTCCCCTCTGCCTTCAAACATGCCACCATCACACCCATCCTCAAAAAAACAAACTTTGACCCAACTGCTATGCCCAGCTATCACCCCATATCATTTCTCCCAAACTCCTTAAGCAGCATGTCCATGCTCAACTTCCCACCTCTCATCTAACTCTCTCATTGACAACCTCCAATCTGGCTTCCAACCCCACCACTCCACTGAAACTGCCCTGACCAAAATTACTAATGACTTACTCACAGCCAAAGCTAACAGACAGTTCTCCATCCTCCTCCTCCTCCTCGACCTGTCCTCTGACTTCGACACAGTCGACCACTGCCTACTGCTACAGATCCTCTCTTCCCTTGGCATCAAAGACCTTGCCCTGTCCTGGATCGCCTCTTACCTTTCAGACCGCACATCTAGCGTCTCCCACTCCCACACTACCTCCTCATCCCGCCCACTCTCTGTTGGAGTCCCTCAAGGCTCTGTCCTGGGGCCCCTACTTTTTTCCATCTATACCCTTGGCCTAGGGCAACTCATAAAGTCCC
The DNA here is from genome assembly GCA_033576555.1 of Oophaga sylvatica. NCBI lineage: Eukaryota > Metazoa > Chordata > Amphibia > Anura > Dendrobatidae > Oophaga > Oophaga sylvatica. The sequence continues at coordinate 60,192,055 of JARQOD010000003.1, forward strand.
ATGGCTTCCAGTACCACCTGTATGGGGACAACACTCAGATCTACCTCTCTGGCCCAAATGTCACCTCTCTGCTGTCCAGAATCCCGGCGTGTCTATCAGCCATATCCTCCTTCTTCACCTCTCGCTTCCTAAAACTCAATGTAGACAAAACCGAACTCATCATCTTTCCTCCATCTCATGTATCTTCTCTACCCAACCTATCTATTATGGTAAACGGCAACACACTCTCTCCCGCACCTGAAATCCGCTGCCTCAGAGTAACTAACCCTGTCCTTCAAACCACACGTACAAACTCTTGCCACCTCCTGTCGCCTCCAACTCAAAAACATTTCCAAAATCCGTCCCTTCCTCAGCCCTCAATCTACTAAAACTCTTGTGCATGCCCTCATCATCTCCCGCCTTGATTACTGCAACACCCTCCTCTGTGGCCTCCCCGACAACTCTCTTGCACCACTCCAGGCTGTCCTCAACTCTGCTGCCCGACTAATCCACCTCTCTCCTTGCTACTCCCCTGTTTCTTCCCTCTGTAAATCCCTCCACTGGCTCCGAAATAATAATAATAGTAAAAAAATATATATATATTTCCCAATAAACACATTATTATGTAAATAAAAAAAATAAAAGTACACATTTAGTATCGCCGCATCCGTAACGACCCGTCCTATAAAACTGTCCCACTAGTTAACCCCTTTAGTGAACACCTTAAAAAAAAAAAAAAAAACAAGGCAAAAAATATGCGATCACAAGAAGGATATAAATAAACATGGTACCGCAAAAAACGAGCTGCCATACTGCATCATCAGCGAAAAATTAAAAAGTTATAGCTTGCAGAATAAATCGATGAAAAAATATTTTTTATATAAAATATTTTTTATTGTATAAAAGCGCCAAAACATAAAAAAATTATGCAAATGAGGTATCGCTGTCATCGTACTAACCCGAAGAATAAAACTAATTTATCAATTTTACCACACACGGAACGGTATAAATGCCCCCCCCCCCAAAAGAAATTCATGAATTGCTGGTTTTTGTTCATTCTGCCTCCCAAAAATAGAAATAAAAAGCGATCAAAAAATGTCATGTACCCAAAAATGGTACCAATAAAAACGTCAACTCGACCCGCAAAAAATAAGACCACACATGACTCTGTGGGCCAAAATATGGAAAAATTATAGCTCTCAAAAAGTGGTGATGCAAAAGCGTCTTTTAGCGTGTGACAGCTGCCAATCATAAAAACCCAGTATAAACTGTATATCAAACCACCTTTTACCACCCCCGTAGTTAGGGAAAAATAATAAGATTAAAAAAATGTATTTATTTCCATTTTCACGTTAGGGTTAGGGGTGTGTTAGGGTTAGGTTTGTGGTTAGGGTTAGGATTAGGGTTTTGGGTGTGTTGGGGTTAGGGTTGGAGTTAGAATTGGGGGGGGGGTTTCCACTGTTTAGGCACATCAGGGGCTCTCCAAACATGACATGGCGTCTGATCTCAATTCCAGCCAATTCTGCGTTGAAAAAGTCAAATGGTGCTCCTTCCCTTCCGAGCTCTGCCATGCGCCCAAACAGTGGTTTACCCCCACATATGGGGTATCAGCGTACTCAGGACAAATTGCACAATAAAGGGTATGCCACACTAAGCGAGATCGCTAACGAGATCACTACTGCGTCACCATTTATGACGCAGTAGCGATCTCGTTAGCGACTTAGCTGTGTGTGACAAGTAGCAGCGATGTGGCCCCTGCTGAGATGTCGTTGATCGCTTATAAACGTTCTGAGCCGTTTTTTGGTCGTTTGTGTCCTGCTGGTAAGCCTGAATCGCTGAGTGTGACACCCTTTATGAACGACTTCACCAGCATCGCAGGTGGGACTAGGTTTTCCCAACGACCGCAGAGGTCGTTATACAGATCGCTGATGAGTTGTGTTTGGAATCTAACAGCTAAGTCGCTAACGAGATCGCTACTGCGTCATAAATGGTGACGAAGTAGCGATCTCGTTAGCGATCTCGCTTAGTGTGGTATACCCTTAACTCTTGGGGTTTCTTCTGTTACCCTTGGGAAAATTAAAAATTGGGGGCGAAAATATCATTTATTTGGAAAAAATATGATTTTTTATTTTTATGGCTCTACGTTATAAACGTCTGTGAAGCACTTGGGGGTTCAAAGTTCTCCCCACACATCTAGATAAGTTCCTTGGGGGTCTAGTTTCCAAAATGGGGTCACTTGTGGGGGTTTCCTCTGTTTAGGCACATCAGGGGCTCTCCAAATGCGACATGACGCCCACAGAACATTCCATCAAAGTCTGCATTCCAAAACATCACTACTTCCCTTTCGAGCCCCGACGTGTGCCCATACAGTAGTTTTCTCCCACATATGGGGTATCAGCGTACTCAGGACAAATTGGAAAACAACTTTTGCGGTCCAATTTTTTTTTTAACCCCTTTACTCCCGAGGGTTGTTTGCATGTTAATAACTGGGCCAATTTTTACAATTCTGACCACTGTCCCTTTATGAGGTTATAACTCTGGAGTGTTTCAACGGATCTTGGTGATTCTGAGACTGTTTTCTCGTGACATATTGTACTTCATGTTAGTGGTAAAATTTATTCGATATAAGTTGCGTTTATTTATGAAAAAAAACAAATATGGCGAAAAGTTTTAAATTTTCAAACTTTGAATTTTTATGCCCTTAAAACAGAGAAATATGTCACACAAAATAGTTACTAAATAACATATCCCACGTGTCTACTTTACATCAGCACAAAAGTCACCACACGAACACTGCCGGAAAAAGACGAAGACTGAAGAGTGCAGTGAATACTGCCGGCAGTTAATGAGCGGCCCCGGAAGCAGATGCTGCCGGGAGACAGCGGGACATCGCTGGACAGGTAAGTATAATTATAATGGCCTTGGACCCGAACTATAACACGGGTTTCCCATAGAAACTTGTGTTCGGAACCTTTACAGTTCAGGTTCGCCCATCCCTAGTCACTACTCACCTGGACAGTAATCTGTAGAAATCTCCTCTTTACACCGCCCATCACCCCTCACATATGTCTCTGTAGTATTAATATGGGTCAGATCTTTACCCTGAAACAAAGATTGTAAAGCCACAGATAGATGGGGAAGAAGTCGTGTGGAATGACTTTGAAAAACATAAAAGATCATAAATTAACATGAAAACAAAGAAAATGACACTATAGCAGGTGTCCTGTATAAATCTGCTCCTAATTCTAACCAGCAGTCCCCATAACAATAAAATTGTTAGAAGATCCAGACAACATCTAGCATCTATGACCAGCTTTACATCAATTTTAAAATATCAGCAAACTGGCATTGGTGCAAGTGTATACTACTGCGGTACGCAACGCTGGTTACAAGAGAATATCATACGAGGTGGTGCTCAGTTGTGCAGCAATGCAATCTTCAAACATAACGAGAGAATAAAAATGTATGTAAATACTTTTATGCCCAAAAATGACAAGTATTCTCGGAGTGATACCTTTACTGGCTAACCATAAAAAATATATTTGCAAACTTTCAGAGCAAAAAGGCTCCTTCTTCAGGCATGTTTACAATAAGACAAGAGCACAACATTTGCATGAGGTGAAAGGGCTGATGCCTCCTAAAGATAAGCCAAGGATATCAAATTAGGGTTTTTGTTACAAATGAAGAAATGGAGAGGTGGTGGGAATGTTCCCTTAGTTATCTAGAGTCCATCTGGTCAAGGTGTGAATTGTGTCCTTGTAGATGTACAACCAGGTGTTAAATGGAGTCCCATTATAAAAGAAATGAACATCCTTATCAGTTTGAATTTTTCTCTGTTTTCCTTAAAATAACCTTTTAGTATTACCGTATATACTCGAGTATAAGATGACCCGAGTATAAGTCGAGGCCCCTAATTTGGCCACAAAAAACTGGGAAAACTTATTGACTCGAGTGTAAGCCTAGGGTGGAAAATGCAGAAGCTACTGGTAAATTTCAAAAATAAAAATAGATACGAATAAAAGTAAAATTAATTGAGACATCAGTAGGTTAAATGTTTTTGAATGTTTATTTAAAAGAAGAACATTAAACAAGTACTGTAAGTGGAAAAGAGGGTCAACAAAAACAATACGGTAACAATAACTTTAAAAGTACAAAAACCTTAGCTCAATCAGCAACCAATCTAAAACACAAGAGTTAAAATCCTTCAGTCACTGGATTCCTCATCATCTGTATGTGCAAACAGAGCTTCAGCTGGTAAGAGGTTATCAGCATAGACATTGTCATCATCACTGAGTTGGTCATCACCGTCACTGCTGTCATCTTCATACAAAGCGCTGTCTTCACTGCCATCCATAGCATTACTAATGCCACATTTCTTGAAGGCACGTTGCACCATGTCCTCTGGAATCTCTTCCCATGCATCACGAACCCACTTTGCTATTAATTCTATGTCCGGCTTCATCAGATTTCCAAGTTTTGTCAGTCGGGCTTGACCAGCTGACATCCATTCATGCCACATCCTCCGCACACGGTCTTTGAAAGGTTTATTTAAACACACATCTAGGGGCTGCAATACAGATGTAAGTCCACCTGGAATAACCGCCAAAGTAACTTGAGAAGACTTTGCCAATTTTTTTATGTCATCAGATGTGTGGGCTCTGAACATATCCCAAACTAGCAATGATGGTTTTTTTCTTTAAGGCTGCTCCTGGTCGTCCATTCCAAATTTCTTCCAGCCATTTTTTTGTTCTGTCTTCATCCATCCAGCCTTTAATATGAGCACGCACTGTAATTCGTGGTGGGAAGTGGACCTTTTTAGGCAAGGTCTTTCTTTTAAAAATAATGACAGGCCGCAGCTTCGTTCCATTAGCCAAACATGAAAGAACGAATGTGAAATGATTTTTTTCATTTCCTGTGGTTCTGAGTAAAATAGTTTTGTCTCCCATAATTGCCACATTTCTGTTGCTTGGAAGATCGAAAGTCATAGGTGTTTCATCCATATTTCCAATATCCCCCAGGTCATAGTTATGGATTCTTCTTTGTTTTATGATGAATGAATGGAATGACATCACTTTTTCATCAAGGTCTTTTGGCAACTTCTGTGAAATCTTTGTTCTTTGCCGCAAACATAAGCCAAATCTATTCATGAAGCGGGTACACCATCCTGCTGATGCAACAAAATTTTCAATTCCTGGTGCTTTCAATTTGTCTTCTTTAGCCATTTGCAGGGCACGTAAGCGAATTCCCATGCGTGTTATGCAGTAACCATTTTCACGACACTCCATAACCCATTTATGCAATTCAGTCTCTAGAGCCTCATATGACACCTTCAAACCACGTTGAGCTTTTTTGGCCTTTGGAATCTTTTCCAAGTCCGCTTTCATTTTCCGTCACTCCCTCACTTGTTTTTCATTAACGCAAAATTCCCTACTTGCAATACTATTATTGCTCTCTTCTGCTCTTGACACAACCTTAAGCTTGAAACCAGCGTCGTGCGACCTGCGTTTTTGTTTTGGTCCAGGATTAGAAGTACTGGGATCCATTTCTAATGGGATAAAAATAGACTTTAACCCCTTCACCCCCAAGGGTGGTTTGCACGTTAATGACCGGGCCAATTTTTACAATTCTGACCACTGTCTCTTTATGAGGTTATAACTCTGGAACGCTTCAACGGATATTCGCGATTCTGAGAATGTTTTCTCGTGACATATTGTACTTCACGTTAGTGGTAAAATTTCTTCCATATACCTTGCGTTTATTTTTGAAAAAAACGCAAATATGGCGAAAATTTTGAAAATTTTGCAATTTTCAAACTTTGAATTTTTATTCCCTTAAAACAGAGAAATATGTCACACAAAATAGTTAAGAAATAACATTTCTAACATGTCTGCTTTACATCAGCACAATTTTGGAAACAAAATTTTTATTTGTTAGGAAGTTATAAGGGTTAAAAGTTGACCAGCGATTTCTCATTTTTACAACAAAATTTACAAAGCCATTTTTTTTAGGGACCACCTCACATTTGAAGTCACTTTGAGGGATCTATATGGTAGAAAATGCCCAAAAGTGACACCATTCTAAAAACTGCACCCCTCAAGGTACTCAAAACCACAATCAAGAAGATTATTAACCCTTCAGGTGCTTCACAGGAGCTGAAGCAATGTGAAAGGAAAAAATGAACATTTTACTTTTTAGTCACAAAAATGATCTATTACAAACATTTTTTTTATTTTCACAAGGGAAAAAGGAGAAAATGGACTGATAAAGTTGTTGTGCCATTTCTCCTGAGTACGCCAATACCCTATATGTGGGGGAAAACCACTGTTTGGGTGCACGGAAGGGCTTAGAATGGAAGGAGCGCCGTTTGACTTTCCCAAACTAAAATTGGTGGGAATTGAGATTGGACGCCATGTCGCGTTTGGAGATTCCCTGATGTGCCTAAACAGTGGAAACCCCCCACATGTGACGCCATTTTGGAAACTAGACCCCCTAAGGAACTTATCTAGATGTGTGGTGAGCACTTTGAACCCCCAAGTGCTTCACGCAAGTTTATAATGTAGAGCCGTGAAGAAAAAAAATCATATTTTTTCCACAAGCATGATGTTTTAGTCCCCAATTTGTTATTTTCCCAAGGGTAAGAGGAGAAATTGGACCACAAAAGTTGTTGCCCAACTTGTCCTGAGTACGCCGATACCCAATATGTGGGGGGGAACCACTGTTTGGGCGCACGGCAGGGCTCGAAATGGAATGAGCGCCATTTGACTTTTCCAAACCAAAATTGGCTGGAATTGAGAAAGGACGCCATGTTGCGTTTGGAGAGCCACTGATGTGCCTAAACAGTGGAAACCCCCCACATGTGACCCCATTTTGGAAACTAGACCCCCTAAGGAACTTATCTAGATGTGTGGTGAGCACTTTGAACCCCCAAATGCTTCACGCAAGTTTATAATGTAGAGCCGTGAAGAAAAAAAAACATATTTTTTCCACAACCATGATGTTTTAGTCCCCAATTTGTTATTTTCCCAAGGGTAAGAGGAGAAATTGGACCACAAAAGTTGTTGTCCAACTTGTCCTGAGTACGCTGATACCCCATATGTGGGGGGAACCATTGTTTGGGCGCACGGCAGGGCTCAACAGGGAAGGAGTGCCGTTTCACTATTCCAAACCAAAATTGGCTGGAATTGAGAACGGACGCCATGTCGCGTTTGCGGAGCCCCTGATGTGCCTAAACAGTGGAAACCCCCACAAGTGACCTCATTTTGGAAACTAGACCCCCTAAGGAACTTATCTAGGTGTGTGGTGAGCATTTTGAACCCCCAAGTGTTTCACTAAAGTTTATAATGCCCTGGCGTGAATAAAAAAAAAAAAAAAAAAAATTTCCACAAATATGATGTTTTAGTCCCCAATTTTTTATTTTCCCAAGGGTAACAGGAGAAATTGGACCACAAAAGTTGTTGTCCAATTTGTCCTGAGTACACTGATACCCCATATGTTGGGGGGAACCACTGTTTGGGTGCATGGCAGGGCGCAGAAGGGAAGTAGTGACGTTTTGGAATGCAGACTTTGATGGAATGGTCTGCGGGCGTCATGTTCCGTTGCAGAGCCCCTTATGTGCCTAAACAGTGGAAACCCCCACAAGTGACCTCATTTTGGAAACTAGACCCCCTAAGGAACTTATCTAGGTGTGTGGTGAGCATTTTGAACCCCCAAGTTTTCACTAAAGTTTATAATGCCCTGGCGTGAATAAAAAAAAAAAAAAAAAAAATTCCACAAATATGATGTTTTAGTCCCCAATTTTTTATTTTCCCAAGGGTAACAGGAGAAATTGGACCACAAAAGTTGTTGTCCAATTTGTCCTGAGTACGCTGATACCCCATATGTTGGGGGGAACCACTGTTTGGGTGCATGGCAGGGCGCAGAAGGGAAGTAGTGACGTTTTGGAATGCAGACTTTGATGGAATGGTCTGCGGGCGTCATGTTCCGTTAGCAGAGCCCTCATGTGCCTAAACAGTGGAAACCCCCACAAGTGACCCCCATTTTGGAAACTAGACCCCCTAAGGAACTTATCTAGGTGTGTGGTGAGCATTTTGAACCCCCAAGTGTTTCACTAAAGTTTATAATGCCCTGGCGTGAATAAAAAAAAATAAAAAATTTCCACAAATATGATGTTTTAGTCCCCAATTTTTTATTTTCCCAAGGGTAACAGGAGAACTTGGACCACAAAAGTTGTTGTCCAATTTGTCCTGAGTACGCTGATACCCCATAGGTTGGGGGGAACCACTGTTTGGGCGCATGGCAGGGCGCAGAAGGGAAGCAGTGACGTTTTGGAATGCAGACTTTGATGGAATGGTCTGCGGGCGTCATGTTCCGTTAGCAAAGCCCCTGATGTGCCTAAACAGTGGAAACCCCCACAAGTGACCCCATTTTGGAAACTAGACCCCCTAAGGAACTTATCTAGGTGTGTGGTGAGCATTTTGAACCCCCAAGTGTTTCACTAAAGTTTATAATGCCCAGGTGTAAAAAATAAAAAATCCTACTTTTATCCTCACAAAAATGATGTTTTAGTCGCCAATTTTTTATTTTCCCAAGGGTAAGAGGAGAAATTAGACCACCAAAAATTGTTGTCCAATTTGTCCTGAGTACACTGGTGCCCCATATGTGGGAAAAAACTGTTGCGACGTTTTGGAAGGCAGACTGATGGAATGGTCTGCAGGGCGTCATGTTCCGTTGCAGAGCTCCTGATGTGCCTAAACAGTAAAAAAAACCCACAAGTGACATCATTTTGGAAAGTAACTCCCAAGGAACTTTTCTAATGTGCTCCCTTTGAACTATATTTGTCAATAAAGTTTATAATGCCTTGGTGGTACAATTTGAAACAAATCCTTCTACACAGACATGGTTTTTCGGCAGGTTTCGCATTGTTCAAGGGTCCTTGGATTCCCCTTAAAACTGGCCATTTTTTGCGGACGTCGTATCGTGTTGGTGCACATCGTGACAGCAAAAGCTTGGCATTGCCATTTGGACGATGTGCCGGAGGGCTTCTTGACCACACCGGCCCTTTTCCCAAAAAGCACTGTACGGTTGGGGAGTTATCAGAGAGATCAACACCCCCCATGTATTTATTGTACCCCAGTCACAGTCCGGTTTTTGCGGTCCTGAGTAGAGGTACCCCGTCAGTGTAGGCGCTGCCTTCACCATTATGGTGGAAGAGAAGGACATCCCCTTGTCCTTGTACTGACCACCAACAGGTGGTCGCACATTGGGTTGCCTCCCCCTTTTCTGAGCCATTCCCAAGTAGCGTTTGGGAGGCCTCTCTGTTTTTGCGGAGGGTACCGCAAGCTGCGGACCTCGCGCAGAGGGGATTTGAGAGTTACGCTGGAATAAAAAGTTATCGGTTGAAAGGTGAAACCTTTTTCCAGCAGTGGGTGCACCAAATCCCACACAATTTTCCCACCACTCCCAGGACGGGGGACACCGGGGCAATCCGGTGTCCTTTCCTTCGAAACCTCAAGCTGTGCGTGTACCCTGAGGTACTCTCCACAGCATGTGGGTTTTAATTCCGTACCTTCCCTCTTGCTGGGCAGGTCGGCGGAATTGAGCCTCCCTTAAAATGAACCAAGGACCATCCAGAATGTCCCTTTGGGGACGTACACTTCAGCAAACTTTTTGCTGAAGTGGTTCGTGACCGGCCGAACTTGAACAGACGGCAAAGTTGGGGGCTTTTTGTGGGGGACCCTGTGCATTTCATTATAATGCAGGAAATTGTGGATGGCCTCAAAACCGTCCGGGCCATACCCTTCGGAACATGGAGTGTTGTATAAAAATTCAACATCCAATTTTGCCGAATTTTTCTTCTTAGGTCCCCAATGGAGGACCAGGCCCCAAAACTGCATCATTTCACCTGCGTTACAGGAGACCTTGGAAAAATATGACACGGGGTTTTTGCGCCAAAAATTGCCAGCGTACAAATTTTTGCCCCCCCCACGAGGTAATAAATCCTCAAGAAAAAAACTTTTGAAAAAGTCTTTTTCCCTTTTTTGAGGCCCTGGTGTCAACTTGATTCCTATTCTGCCACAAAAAGAATCACGGTCGTAATTTTCGGGGCGGGGTCCATATGGGGTCTAAAGGGGGGCGCTGGTTCATTTTCAGGGGTGGGCGCTGCCTCATCTTTTTCCTGGGGCGTCTGGCGTGGCGGTTCCGAAAGGACCCGAGGAGGAAGATGAGGAGAAGAAGAAGAGGATAAGAAATTAAAAGTAAAGAAATTGGACCTCTTCCCTCGCTTCAGTGTCGGAGAAGGAAGGTAGCCCCTCCATAATAGCGCTTTGGGAAGAACGTGACAGGGGACATTTTTTTTGTGAATGTGGTGCTTGTGTGAACTTTATTTATAACTGTGTGTGTGGTGGGGGGGGATAGTGGTTGGGAAACTAGCTGAAAGGAAAAGCTAAAAAGAAAAGAAAGGAGAAAAGGGAAAAAAATGCCTTTGAAAAAAAGTCCCAAACCGCAGGAAGAGCTCTGATAAGTGACCGGTTTTCACTTATCAAAGTTGCGGCTGTGGAGTGCCACAGGAGTGGCGGAAAGGAAGGAAAAAAAAAAAACAAAAACGGAGAACGAGCTTGTAAGTACCGTTTTCACTTATCAAGTTCCGCGGCTGCAATGTGCCCGGAGGGCGGAAAGTGGAAAAAAAAAAACGGCGGAACGACGAAAAGTGCGGGGTACTTACAAAATTCCGCGCGCTTTGGGGTGTGCGCACCGGAGTGGCGGAAAGGGGAGTGAAAAAAAAAAAAAGCAGGAACCACCTGATAAGTGATGGGTATTATCAAAGTTCCGCGGCTGCTAGATGTGCGCCGGGAGTGGCGGAAAGGGGTTAAAAAAAAAAACTGAAAAGAGCCTGATAAGTGACTGGTGTCACTTATCAAATTTCCCCCGGCTGCTGGAAGTGCGCAAGGATGGCGGGAAAGGGAGGAAAAAAAAAAAAAAAAACGGCAGGAAAGAGTCTGAAATTGACCTGTCCTTATCAAATTCCGGGCTGCTAGATGGCGCACAGGAGTGGCGGAAAGTGGGGGGAAAAAAAAAAAACTGCAGGAACGAGCTCTGTAAGTGATGGTGTCACTTATCAAATTTCCGCGGCTGCTAGAAGTGCGCAGGGGGTGGCGGGAAAGGGGTGAAAAAAAAAAATGCAGGGAACGAGTTGATAAGTGATGGGGTTTATTATCAAAGTTCCGCGCGGGATGTGCGCACAGGAGTGGCGGAAAGGGAGTGAAAAAAAAAAAAAAATGCAGGAACGAGCTTGATAAGTGATGGTGCCTTATCAAAGTTCTGCGGCTGTGGGAAGTGGCACAGGATGGCGGAAAGGGGAGTGAAAAAAAAAAAAACGGGAGGACGCTTGATAAGTGACCGGTGAACTTATCAAAGTTCCGCGGGCTGCTAATGTGCGCACAGGAGTGGCGGAAAGTGGGGTGAAAAAAAAAAAACTTTCTAAAAGACTCTAAATGATGGTGTCACTTATCAAAGTTCCCGGCGCTAATGTGCCAGGGTTGGCGAAAGTGGGGTGAAAAAAAACAAAACTGCAGAACGAGCTCGAGAAGTTGGGTCATTATCAAAGTTCCGCGGGCTGGATGGCGCACAGAAAGGCGGAAAGGGGAGTGAAAAAAAAAAAAAAACGCAGGAACAGCACGAAATTTACGGGGTCACTTAACAAAGTTCCGCGCTGCAAAATGTGCGCACGGAGGGGGGAAAGGGGGGGGAAAAAAAAAAAAAAACGGGGCGACCTAAAGTGACTGGTGTCCCTTATCAAAGTTCCCGTGCGGAAGTGCCACCGGGGGGGGTGCAAAAGAAAAACGGCACGGGGTTGAGGGGGAAACTGCTCCCCAAAACGCCCGGTTTTCTTTTAAAATTTCCAAAGGGGGGGTAAAAAGGGGGAAAAGGGGGAAAGGGGGGAAAGGGGGGGGAAATTGGGGGGGGAAGGGGGGCGGGATGGGGGCCAAAAAACTTTTGTTTGAGTCTTTTTTCTTTCTTTCTTTCTTTCTTCTTTTTTTTTCCCCGGCAGGATTTGGGGTGTCACAGGTTTACTGTGGCACCAAAAAGGCCCAAAACGGAGGAGATCGGCTTGTGACCGCACTGCAGGAATCCCAAAAGTTGACCCCCCCTGCATGCGGTCCCCCCAGACACAGACAGTTTGCGACGGGTAAAAAGGGCGGTTACACCCTGCGGGCCCTGTCTTTGGGTGGATCGAGATCAATCGACCCCCCCAAAATCGGGGGAAACCCCCTTTTTTTTCCCCCGGGGTTTGGGGGGCCCCCGGGGCCGAAAATGGGCTCACGCTCCGTTTCCTAGCGGGTAAAGGGCAGGTGGAAGCTTGGCACAGAGGGGTCACACCGCGCTTTTGGGCCCTTTTGATTGGGCGATCGTCGTTTGACATCGTTTGGCCCAAATTTAAAGCTGCGGGGCCCTACGGGGGCCTGCCTGGGGCCCCGGGGTGGGCCCCCGGTGCTATTACTGCAGATCCAGGCATACAGGGGGGCACAGGGGGGTTTCCCCCGGGGGCGGCCCTCTTTGGGGGCGCATCGGTGACGGCGATCGCGCCAACCCCAGGGGGGGTCTGTCCTTTCTCCCCCCCGGCCCGGGGGAAAACGATTTAACATGGGTACTCGATTCTAGCCGGGGGATAAAAAGTTTCACCCCTTTCGGTTTTGGGTGAAACGTAAAAAAGGGGGGGGGCGGATTGGCTGTTCAAATTGACCCCCAAACAGGGTGGGGATGAGGGGGGGGGGGGGACAGCCCCCCGGGACCGGGGCCACCTCCGGGGAAAGTTTTGGGTGGGGAAATTTTAATGCATCATTGCATTTAAGTCCAATGTCGCATTAAAGGGCCGGCCCGTGTTTGACTTTCCGAAACGAAAATTTATCGGGAAAAAAAAAAAGGGGGCCTTAAATTGGCTGTATCGGAACCCCACCCCCAGTTCCGATTTTTTCGTCATATCGGATCCCCGGAAGGAATGTCACTTCACTGTCATTTTCCCCGGGGGGCTGGGGGAAATCAGCGGCATTTACCCGCAAAGTCTCCGGGGGGCACGTCCTGGACTGCTTCAGGCGCCATCCCCCCTTTTCCCCCCCGGCGGTAAACTGCATTTCTCCGTAACTGCAGGATCCCGGGGGGAACCCCCGGCCCGGGTTAAAGCAGTCCGATACGTCACCGCCGGGGGGGCTGGTAATCGCTGTGCTGCGTGCAATGACACTCTGTTTTTCCCCTTAGCGAGCGGATCCGGGGAAAGGGTTTTTTAAAACTGCTTCAAGGGGATACTTTTGGGGTTTTTTTTTTTATTTTTTTAAGGAGATCGTTGGGGTCGCGGGGAAGAATAAAAAAAGAAATGAAAATGTGTTGTCTTTTTTTTTTCCCAATTTAAAAAACTTTTTTTTGTGTGTCTTTTTTTTTAAACATTTAAAAATTTGGGGAATTAAAAAATTGGATGGGGTTTTTTAAATTACCCCCTCCTTTAAAATTAACCCCGGGCTTTTTGCCCCCGTTCCCAAAAAAAGGGTTTTTTTAAACCCCCTTTTTCCCCCCCCTTTTTTGCCCCGCTACAGGGCAAGGGGGAAAGAGCCGGGTAAAGTCCCAAAAATTGGCCATTTTTGGGGCCCAAAGGGGGGGGCTGCTGAGGGGTATTACGGGGCTTTTGGGGGGCCCAAAAAATCCAGGGCCTTGACAGTTTTTAATTTCCAGGCCGCAGCAGTTGGTTTTTTCTTGGCGGGGGTTTAAAAAAAAATTGGGGGGAACCCCCCTTTTTTTTTTCCCAGGGACCCCCATTTTTGTTAAACCCCCCAAGCTAACAGATGCTGTGGCCGGAAAAAAACCCGGCGGGGAAGGTTTCCGGGGTTTGGATCCTTTTTCACCCCCAAAACCCGGGGGGCCCGCGGCTTTCATTGGCTTTAAAAAAAAAAGGGGGGGGGCCCCCCCGCCAATTTTTTTCGGGGGGATTTCCCATTTTTTTAACGCCAAGATATGCCCGACGCTGTGGCCCGGGGTTTTTCCGGAAAAACCCGGATTTTGGGGCCCCTTTAAAGCCTGAAAATCCAGGCCTCACTTTTCCCCTTCATCTGGCGGGGTTAAAAAAAAAAGGGGGGGACCCCACGCCATTTTTTTTTCGAAGGGGGAACCCCCCCTTTTTTTTAAAACAGTTCCCTCTGGGGTCACTGATTGTTCCCCCGGGGACCTAATAAAGTAAAAAATCAATTAATTTTTTCCCTTAAGGGCCCCCCCCAAAAAAGCGAAAATTGCACCGAGACCTGCTGAGTATATTTTGTGAGAGCAGCACCCCCCCCACGATATTTTGGGGACTTCGGGGGCGTTTCCCCCCCGGGGATCGGATTGTGCTAATTTTCAGGAACTCAGGACCCCCTTTTTTTGATCGTGGTTTTCCCCCCGGGAAAGGGGGGCCCTCCCCGTGGGTTTTTTAGGCGGGGAAAAACCCACCCCTGGTAACCAAGGTACACAGCGGGGGTTTTCCCGGGCGGGGCCCGTGCCCCCAAACCCCCTTTTTTTCCTTAAAACCACGCCCGATGCAGGGGTCTGGGGTCCAAGGGACCAGCGGTTTCCAAGCGCTGCGCGGTGCCTGGGGAAAACCCCCTGTGACCTTTTGGGTTTCCACGGAAACGCGGCCCCGCCTTTTCCCCCCAGCATGCGTGCCTTTTTCCCCCGGGGAAACCAGGATCAAAAAAAGGTTTCCAAAAATTTTAGCGACAAACACGATACCCGGAGGGGGGGGCGCGCTGAAAATTTACAAAACATCGATACGCTGGGGGGCTCCGCGGGGTCACAAAAATAGTACTCAGCAGCAAAACACGGGTTTCGAAATTTTTTAAAGGGGAAGGGCCCCCTTTAAAAAATTTCCCCCTTTTTTTTGTTTCGCGCCCCCCGCTGCCCAAGGCCCCCTTTTTGGGAACTCAGCAACCCACTTTACGGCACCAGCGATCCTGACAATGCATACGTTTTTGGGGCGCTGGTGTTCGTTAAATAGACCCCCCTTACTTCCCTTTAGCCCCCGGGGGGAACCCCCCATTTTTGGGGGTTTACTGTGGGTCAGATTAGCTGCGGTCCCGCTAAAAAATTTAACCCCTTTTTTAAGGATTACACCGGGGACCGACAGGGGGAATGTTAGTACCAGGGGGGGGGGGGGGGCCAAAAATAATGGGGTCCCCTCTGGGCTATTATTTCTGCCCCCCCACGGCTTTGTCTGGGGGGTTTGGGAAAAAAGGGGGGCGGGACCCCCCAAAATTTTTTTTTTCAGCAATTTTACCCCATATAAAAACATTCTTTGTTTTTGGAAAAAAATTTTTATAATATAATATTATAAAAAAATATATATTAATATATATAAATAAATATAAATATTTATAGCATACATTTACATATAAAAACCCCCGCTAATTCAATTGCTTTTTTTTGTGAAAAGCAAAACCGACTGAAACCCCCTTTTGGGTTTTGACAGGGGTTTAACCATGTCCTTTGAATCTGATTTGCCCAAACAATTAACATCATTTGGCAAAATTTACCCCTGAAAAGGGAAATTTTAAAAGGGAAAAAATTCGAAAAAAAAAAAGTCCTTTTTTTTTTCAACGAATTTCCCCCTTTAAAACCCCTGGGTGGGGAAATTTTTTCACACATATTCTATTTAATTGTTTGTGCAAATCAGATAGCAAAACATGAAAAAAAAGGTTCCCCCTTTTTACCAATTTGGTCTTTTCATGTGGGTCTTCTGTTTTTTCACAAACCGGGGTTTTAAAACCGGCAATTAAAAAAAAGGATTTTTTAATATGTAAAGTGTAAAACAATCCCATTTGAATATTTTAAAATTTCAAAAAAAAATTGTTATATATATATAATGTATCTATGTTTTTTATTTTTAGTTTTTTCAAGGAAAGAAGGGGTTTTTTTAGTTACGATTTTTTTTCCCCCATAGATTACTTGGATTTCCCCGGGATCGTATCGCCGATATTTTTTTAAGGGATCGGCGATACCTTCCGATTCCGATACTTTTGGATATGGAAAAAAAACGCTCAACTCTACTGGATTTCTACCCTCCCCGGGGCATACGGGGCCCGGTACCAGGACGGGATATACGTTCGATGGGGAAATAAGGGGTTAAAAAAAAATAAAACCCTAGCGATTAGGTGTTTCCCTTTTCAAATTACGGAAGCACGTATATTAAAAACATTTATATACGGGGTTTGTTTCCACAATGCTTGGGAAAAACAAGGGGGGCCATACGATTAGGAGCCCCTTTTAAAAAGCTCCCCAATTCAAGGGCCCCCAAAAATGCTACATAAAAACCATGAAGCCTCTAGATGCTCCGTAAAGTTAATGATGGGCCCCAAAGAGCTCCAAAAAAAAAACGATGGGGGCCCCTTTTAAAACTCCTTTCAAAAAAATCCCCAATAATGCTGCACAGGGAAATAATGGGGGCCCCCCAAAAATGCTCCCCCAAAACCCCATGCCCCAAAAAATTTCTTTGTAAAGGAGGGGCCCCCCTTAAAAAGCTCCCCAAAGAATACGCCGGTAATCTTTCCCCCTTTTAATGCTGCACCTTTGGGGGGCCCCCCCAAAAGCCCAAGATATACGCCGTTAGTCCATTTTAAAAATGCACCATGGAGGCCCCCCTAAAAGGGCCACACGATTACTTCCGTTTTAATCTCCATTTAAAGCTGCACCATGGAGGCCCCCCAAAATTTCCATTTTTTATACTGCCGTTGTTAAATTTCCCTTTTTAAAGGCACCATGGGGGGCCCCCATTTAAAATGTCTATAGATATACTGCCGTTGTAATTTTCCATTTTTTTAAAAAGCACCATGGAGGCCCCCCAAAAACTCCTTTCTGATATTGCGTATATCCCATTTTAAAGCTGCAAAACCCGGGGCCCCCATAATATGGGTCCATACGATTTTCTGCCTATATGCCCATTTTAATGCTTCCCATGGAGGCCCCCATAATATGCCCATACGATAACTGCCTTTGAATTTCCCCAAATTTTTTGCGGGCCCCTTTTGGGGGCCCCCAAAAAAAGCTCCATATGATAACCCATTGTAAATTTTCCCTTTTTAAAAAGCATATAAATGGAGGCCCCCCAAAAAACTCCATACTGAAAACTGCCGTTTTAAATTTTCCCTTTAATTTCGGGACCCCCGGGGGGGGCCCCCCCAAAAGCTCCATATGAAAAACTGCCATGTAATCTCCTTTTTAATTTCCAATAAATGGAGGCCCCCCAATTTAAAAGCTCCAACGATAAACTGCCGTTTTAATCTCCATTTTAATTTCGGGACCCCCGGGGGCCCCCCTTTAAAATGCCCTTTCTGAAATTTTGCCATTGTAATTTTCCTTTTAAAAGGGTGCATATAAATGGAGGCCCCCATTTAAAAATCCATACGTAAAACTGCCCTTGTACCCTTTTTTAAAGCGACCATGGGGGCCCCCATAAAAAAAGTCCCCAAAAAATTTTCTGCCTTTTTCCCTTTTTAAAGCGGGACCCTGGGGGCCCCCTATGCCCCTTTCTGATTAAAAGGGGCCCTTTTTAATCTCCCCCTTTTGCTGCAACCCCCGGGGGGCCCCCCTAATTGCTCCATACGAAAATTTTTTTTCCGTTGTAATCTCCCTTTTTAAAGCGCACCATGGAGGCCCCCCCTGCCCATACGGGGAAAAAACTGCCGTTGTAATCTCCATTTTA
>JARQOD010000003.1:60209846-60285908 GCA_033576555.1 Oophaga sylvatica
TGACAAAAAATGTAGAATTCTGAATGTTTATCTGATGTAAATTCACGCGTACTGTTAAAGTTGCCAAACTTGTGTGTCCAATTCAAATTGGGGCATGCCACGCAAGAGCCACATGGTTTACATCCACCATGTCCATGTGTTCCTTCTTCGGTTCATAGTGGCTTCTTACCAATTTATCTGTGATATTTACAGATCTTTTAAACGTAATATTGGACTCGTTCCCTATAAACTTAGAAATAATAGGGTCTGTTTGCAATTATACCCCAATGCTTATTTAAACATGTCCGTAAAAGATCACTCTGGCCATTAAATTGGGTGATAAAGCCGTACAACATTGGTGGACTTTGGTTTAGAATTAGAGTAGAGGGCATTTTGTCGGGTCTGGTGTTTAGCCCTGTTAAAGGCCCTCTTTACAGCCTTCTGCTGTAACCTCGTTCAAAAAAGCGAGCCTTCAATAGTTCGGCCTGTTCGAGAAAATCTTCATCCGAGAACAAATCCCCTAAGCCTAAGGAACTGACTAATAGGAATTGAATTGATCAAGGCTCTAGGGTGTGATGAGGAAGCATGTACCAAAGAGTTCACAGCTAGTAGACTTCCTGAACAGAGATAGTCTGTAAACATCCCACACTATCTCTGAATACTTTCACATCAAGGAACTCAATGACCTCCTTCTGATGGTTAAATGTTAGATGTACATTAATTGAATTGGAATTGAGTTGGCACAAGAACTGCGTTAGTGCCTCACTGGAGTCCTGCCAAATAAAAAATATATATTATCTATGTAGCGTGTCCAAAAAGGACATGCTCCATAGACCCAAATGTTTCAAAAAATGAAGAGGTCCCTCTCCCAAATCCAAGGAACAGGTTGGCATATGATGGAGCAAAAGAGGCTCCATCGCTGTTCCCTGGATCTGAAGGAAAGAGGACCCCTTAAACATAAAAAAATGTGTGGGTAAGTGCAAATTCAAGTAAATTAATGAAAAAAACAATGAATGCCCGAGAGAAAATGAGGAAAACTGTAAAAAATACGAAACGCAGTGATTCCATCATTGTGACGTATATTCGTGTATAACGATTCAACGTCACAAGTGACTAAGGTGCAGTCTTGGTCAACATGCATACCATCTACTTTCTTGAGGAAGTCACTTGTGTCCCTTGTGTAGGAAGGAAGCGCTGTAACAAATGGTTGTAATATTGAATCAATATATTTATTGATATTTTCTAGGTAGTTCCCTCTACCCGAGATGATTGGTCTGCCCGGAGGATTTTGCTGGTTTTTGTGTATTTTTGGCAGCAGATAAAGGGTGGGAATAGTGGGTTCATTGACCAATAAGGCAGACAATAAATCCTTATCAATGATCCCCTCGTCATTGGCTTCAGACAGGAGATGATTTAATGGAGTTTGAAATTTGATTAGCGGATTAAATGTCAGTTTCTTATAACATTGTTCATTATTTAATTGCTGAAATGCCTCGGTCTCAGGGTATTGGATTATAATGTGTGGTCCCCTGGCTTCCTTTTTATTTTATAATTGATGCTTGTGCTACAGTTTTATATGAATATTCATTAAAATTCTACATTTTTACTCCTACTGCCTGGGTGAAGTTTCTTTCTCTTCTATTCCCCCTGTTCCTTTTGCACTTAGGTGTTGTGTTTCACAATCCGGCTGGTTCTGCCATCCACTCTTTTTGATTTGAGATTCATTTGTTATGTGTAGATTCATCTTTTAGCATTATTATTTTATTTATTTTATTATACATTTTCTACACTGCATTGTATCCCATTTCTGTTCGGTTTTACTGCTAATTACAGACAAGGCTCTAATCTCGAGAGGAAAAAAAAAGGGGCGGCTGTCGGATCACACAGCTGAATAATCAAAAACAATTCTTCTTTATTTCACACCATAATAAAAATGTGTAGATATAGCCACAAATAGATAAAAACAGTGTCACATTCTGACGCGTTTCTGGCTATCAGTCCTTAGTCATAGTCACACCGTTCCGCGTGTGGTAAAATTGATAAAGCAGTTTTATTCTTCAGGTCAGTACGATTACAGCGATACCTCATTTATATAATTGTTTTATGTTTTGGCGCTTTTATACAATAAAAACTATTTTATATAAGAAAATATTTTTGCATCGCTTCATTCTGAGGGCTATAACTTTTTTAATTTTTCACTGATGACGCTGTACGGGGACTTGTTTTTTGCGGGACAAGATGACGTTTTCAGCGGTACCATGTTTATTTATATCTGTCTTTTTGATCGCGTGTTATTCCACTTTTTGTTTGGCGGTAGGATGATAAAGCATTTTTTTTTTGCCTTGTTTTTTTTATGGTCTTCACTAAAGGGGTTAACTAGTGGGATAGTTTTATAGGGTGGATCGGTACGGACGCGGGGATACCAGATATGTGTACTTTTATTATTTAATTTTTTTTTCACTAAAATATTTACTTATTGATATAATAAATATTGATTTTATTATTATTTTTTTTAAATATTTTTACAATTATTTAATTTTTTTTTTTTAATTTAATTCTTTTTTTTACACATTGTCCCACTAGGGGACACTGATTTTGTGCAGGCTGATCGCTTCTATAGCATGCAGACCTGCATGCTATAGAAGCTGTCAGCGCTGCAGCTTCTATAGTTACTAACCTGAGACTTCCTGACACGCACTGCGTATGTCAGGAAGTCTCTTTGACCTGGAGACCCGAATGTTGTCGTGACGACATCCGGGTCTCCATGGGAACGATCGGGACCGCTCCTGGCACTTAGTTTCAGGTGTCAACTGTGAGAATCAGCTGACACCTGGCACCGATCGGCCGCGCTCACCCCGTGAGCGTGACCGATCACGTCTCATAGCATGAGACGTACTATCCCGTCGCTGGTCATACGGGCCCAGGTCACCTGGACGGGATAGTACGTCTCATGTCAGAAAGGGGTTAATGAGTTAATAGCCGCGGGTGGATCGTGATTCCACCCGCCACTGTTCCGGCACATGTCAGATGTTCAAAAGAGCTGATATGTGTCGGGAAAGATGTGGCCTCACTGTCGGAGCCAACATCAAAGGAAGGAAAGCAACCTGTGCAGTACTAATACGGTGGAGGTCGTGAAAGGGTCAATCACATTTTTGCTGTATTTGATTTAACTTTGATGTGGGCATTCTCGTATATCAATCCTAGCTGATGAACAGTAATCTGACTTGCTTCTGTGAAACTTGTGTGCCTTGCTATTCTCCCAGTGGATGTTTCTGGCGTTTGACCTCAGCAGGCTTTTTTTCTATTCTTTTTTGACACTTTTTTCATTTCATCGACCTCTTGGTTCTGACCTGGCTATCTGACCATTCTTTTGCCTCTGATTCACTTCTCTTGATAGTAGCTTTTCCAAGGAAGCAATCCAGCTGACTCAATTGTGAAACCAGATCCCTGTACAGAGGTAAAGGAGTGAAAGCCGTAGTTCCTCTGGTATGTGCAAGACGGAGTAGCTTGCACCAAGTCTGTCCTAGGTACCTTTTTTGAGTCTGCGGCCTCTGAGAGACATACCAATGTGTAGATGAACATTCTGTGCTCCTCTAATGTGTGTTCCTCCTCCATGCTACAGTGCTTGCACCTATCAGAGAGTGCATGAAATTGAAGCACCTGATAAAACTGATTAGAGGCCTCTTTATGAGTCTCTTTTGAAAATACAACTGTAAATGATTGATGACAGACACAGTGAAGCAGAAACCTATGGAGAAGATGGCTACAATAGAAAAGTTAAACTTTGAAAGAGCACACCCTGGTGGCATGACACAATAAACTATCAGCCCGTCTTTTGTGGTCTACTGTCTTAGTCTGCCGATAATGGAATTGTATTACAATTTGTGTGGAAATGTTATAAATATATAAAAAATAAATAATATAAATCAAATGCAATGTTATTTAAAAATAATAAAATCAGTTTTACTCTTGGCAGATGACTTTACCAGGAGCTCAGAGGGACATCTGATATTTTCAGATTTTGCAGCTGATAATCGTAGCACACCAGATACATGTGAAGAACAAGTAATATTCGCAGATACAGCTCAAGCTCATCAAAGAAACTATCTATCATCTGATCCTTTTGAAAAGGTTCTCTCTTCTGCTTCATCAAAGACAAATATGCAAAATGAAAGTCAGAGAAGTGCTGTTGAAAATGAAATAGCTTACATAGGGGACAAATCATTTTCATGTTCAGAATGTGGAAAATATTACAGTAGTAAATCAAGCCTTGCTAAACATCAGATAATTCAAACAGGGGAGAAGCCGTATTCGTGTTCAGAATGTGAGAAATCTTTTACAGAAAAATCATATCTGATTAAACATCAGAGAATTCATACAGGGATAAAGCCATTTTTATGCTCAGAATGTGGGAAATGTTTTAATTGGAAAGCAAGTCTTGTTACCCATCTGAGAATTCACACAAGAAATAAGCCATTTTCATGTGCAGAATGTGGGAAACGTTTCCGTGTGAAAGAGAAACTTGATATGCATGAGAGAATTCACGCAGGAGAGAAGCCATTTTCATGTTCTATATGTGGGAAATCATTTAAACAGCAATCAGTTTTAACAGGACATGAGAAAATTCACACAAGAAAGAAGATATTTACATGCTCAGAATGTGGGAAATGTTTTATAGACAAATCACATCTTGTTAAACATCAGCGAAATCACATAGGGAAAAAAACATTTTCATGTCCAGAATGTGCAAAATGTTACAATAGTAAATCAAGCCTTGTTACACATCAGAGAAGTCACACAGGGGAGAGGCCATATTCATGCTCAGAATGTGGGAAATGTTTTAATTGGAAAGAATGTCTTGTTAGACATCTGAGAATTCACACAGGGGAAAAACCATTTTTATGTTCAGAATGTGGGAAACGTTATAGGGTGAAAGATGAACTTGTAATACATAAGAGAAGTCACACAGGCGAAAGGCCATATCCATGCTCAGAATGTGGGAAAGATTTTACCTGCAGAACAAGTCTTGTTGCCCATCTGAGAATTCACATAGGCGATAACCCATTCTCATGTTCAGAATGTGGGAAACGTTATAGGGCGAAAGCCAACCTTGAAATACATCAGAGAATTCACACAGGAGAGAAGCCATTTTCATGCTCCAAATGTGGGAAATCATTTAAACAGCAATCCGTTTTAACACTACATGAGAAAATTCACACTAGGGAGAAGCAATTTTCAAGTTCAGAAACTGGAAAAGATTATAGTGAGAAATCTAAACTTGGAATGCATCAGGGAAGTCACACAGGACAGAAGCCATTTGTCTGTTCGGAATGTGGAAAATGTTTTGAACAAAAAGCAAGTTTTGTTACACATCAGAGAATTCACACAGGGGAGAAGCCATTTGTCTGTTCAGAATGTGGAAAATGTTTTAATCAGAACTCAAATCTTGTTAGACATAAGTTAACTCACACAGGGCAGAAACCATTTTCATGTTCAGAATGTGGAAAAGGTTTTAGGGATAAACAAAAACTTTCTGTACATCAAAGAACTCACACAGGGGAATAGCCATTTTCATGTTCAGATTGCGGAAAATGTTTTAATCGGAATTCAAATCTTATCACACATCAGAGAACTCACACATGGGAGAAACCATTTTCATGTTTAAATTGTGGGAAAGGTTTTAATCAGAAAGCATATCTTGTCAGCCATCAGAAAACTCACACAGGGAAGTAATTTAGTGCACTAAATGATTATTAGAAAATGTATATCAATGTCCATTTGTTATTGAAAACTAATAAGTATAAAATAATGCACCAATATTTGAACAAAGTATGCTTTTTACATTTCTACAACTACAGTATAAAAAGGTTGTCTTTTGATGCTTTTTTCCATCCCATTTGTCACACTGACCATGGAGAGATAATGCTATACATGATCAGTTGCCAAGGTAAACATTCAATGCCCCGCTTGTCTCATCCAATTAAAAGCGTCACCTATAGGTGAGACCAGGGGCATACATAGATATCCTGAGTAGTGATGAGTGAGCGTGCTCGTGTCCTAATCGAGTATTTTCGGCGTGCTTGAAAAAATCCTAACAGGCAATCCCTGCATATGTTGCATCTGTCGAACATGCTGAAAATAATCGATAAGGAAACGAGCGTGCTTGGATAACACCACTAATCCTGAAGTGTAAAAGGAAAAGTCTGAATTGAAAACTCTTTTAAACATCTTATTTAGGGGTGAAACAATTTTAGCATGATCAAGAGTATAATTCACAACTTTTAAAGTTGGAAAGAGAGAAATATATTGTGTTATGCATACAAAAATAGAGATACCTCTTGGGCTACGTTCCCCCGATGAGCTTTTAGTGCATGTTTGACGTGTCTTACAGTCTATCAAGGTGGATGGGATTTATAGAATTTTCGCGACCACTGTGCTTTTCTTAACACTACGAAACTCACCTGTGGTGCATTTTTCAAATCTGTAGTGGAGCGCCTCCTAGGGCCAGGGGAACTCGGTACCAGGCCGGGCAGTTCTAAAAGGGATGGTCAAGGTGGAAGTGACCCGGTCCATGGCCCCGGGCGTCCATGGAAGATATGCACAAAATAATAAAGCTGTTTGTGGGGGATTAAGGGGAAAATGTTCGTAACGCCACCTGTGGTATTCGGCTATATTCAGCCAACGCTGCAGTTCAGGTCCTCTGGGGCAGATGGTGACGCAGCTGAGGTGTTCCAGCTCTCCACAGGCAGAGCTTTGTCCCAGGGCAGATGTTATGAGGTGAAAGGATGGTGGTTTTTAATGGTGCTGCAGATGACGCAGGGAGGATTATAGAGACACAGCAAAGTGCAGTTTTCCAATACTTGCAGTTCACTTGTACACATATGCCCATTTAGTGCTGCTTCCTCCAGGTGAGGGGACCAGTAAACTCCCAGGTATATTGGGATACATCACTCCAGGACTCCTTTCTTGTGTTCCTACTCTGGCCGTCTCCCTGCCCTGGCTACCGCCTCTCCTGCCCCATGCCTTCACATACAAGGTCCCAAGCTGGCAGCCTCAGATCTTGTCGGGAGACATACTTTAGGTCCCCTTGATCCTATCCGGCTACCTTTTCGGCGAATGGATGTAGGAGTGTGGTGTCAGAGATCACAGTATGCATAGGCACTGACCACATACAGTGATCTCCGGCGTCATGAAGACATACCGCAATCTCTGTTGAGGCAGGAGGAGGAATGTAGTGTCGGAGTTAGCACTTGTGGCGCCATTTCATTGAAGACAAATTTGCACACAGTCTCTTCAACAAAATGGTGCTGGATAGTGCGATATGCGCATGTGCTGACTCAGGTGCCATTTTATTTGAATTATGCAGACGATGCGCTGCAAATGCGCGGGGGCAAGGTGAGTAGGATTGTTCATTTTCTGTATGAATGTATGTATCTATGGATGGATAGAACAACAACAGCAGCGCAGCTATGATGGGACACCACAATAGGGGAGCATATACCAGGATGGAGGATCAGGATAGGTGAGCAGACTCCGGAATGGGGCACCAGGAAGGAGGAGCATATACCAAGATGGGGGACCAGGATGGGAAGTAAATACCAGGATGGGGGGCGCATATTCCAGGATGAGGGAGCAGATTCCAGGATGGGGAGAAGATTCCTGGATGGGGGAGCAGATACCAGGATTGTGGAGCAGATCCCAGGATGGGGACCATATACCAAGAGGGGTGAGCATATTCCAGGATGGGGGAGTATATACCAGAATCGGGAATCATACACCAGGATGGGGGAGCATAGACCAGGGTGGAGGAGCATATTCCAGGATTGGTGAGCAGGATGGGGGAACATATACCAGGATGGGGGACCAGAATGAGGGAGCATATTGCAGGATAGGGGAGAATATTCCAGGATGATGGACCAGGATAGGGGAGCATATACCTGGGTGGGGCAGTTTATACCAGGATGGGGGAGCATAGTCTAGGATGGGAACCAGGATGGAGGAGCATATTCTAGGATGGAGGAGCATACACCAGGATGGGAAAGTAGATACCAGGATAACGGGGAAGGATGGGGAAGCATAAATTAGGATGGGGAAGCATAAATTAGGATGGGGAAGCAAATGCCTTTTGATGGTTTGTGTAGTCAGTGTTGATGCCATTAGCTTGGTATGTGATGTCCAATATAACTTGTAGTCCACAAATGATCACTAAACAACATTCTTCTAACTTTTCAATCAGTCCATACAGAGGTATGCCTCTGTGCACCCCTTGCTATAATTCCAATTTTTTTTTGTTCTCCCAAACACTCGAACATAAAACATGGTACAATGACATCTAGTGCTACGTCTGCTGAAGTGATAAACTAAAGTCTTTTGGTTCAACAATTCTATCCCTCTCTGTTTGTAACAAGTGGTCATAACTAGAGATGAGCAAACTTGTTCAGAAAATCTCATCTTCAGCACAAATGTAGTGTAACAAGGTGGCAAGGGGTGGTAGTTGTAGGCAAGTCCACTAGGTCACAGTCAGTGAGCACCCAGGCACCTTACACATAGAGAAACAAGTGAAGTCCTACAGTACAGTCAGTTAGCTCCATCACATGTTCACCTCAGTCTCTGGGGATGAATACTCTGGAAACACCACAAGCCATAGTTTTGTTTCAATGGGAAAACTTTACTGCAAACAACACAATGCTTCCTGCTCTGTCCCTACAACTTCAGTAGACTGGACAACACCAGTGGCTCCCATCCAGGTTTGGGAACTTGCATTCCTTCTGCAGTCGTTCCCACAGCATCAGTGCCCATCCACACTGCCCGACAGTCTGTGGCAGCTTTTATCCCCTTGACCTGGGAGCCCTCTGTTCCTGGCTGTGGAGAGCGTCTTGCCCTGGGCAAGCCTGCCCAGTCTCCGCTGTAAGAACAGGAAATCCTTTTACTGTAAGCCTGTTGCACAATCCCCCTCTCAACAGTTTAAGTCATTCGCTCCCTAAGCTAAATATGTACAAATGCAGTCACATTACAACATTATAACATTAAGAGAAAATATACAGCACATTACACAGTACACATTAATACAAGATATATATACAATGAGCCCACGCATTTTTTTCAACGAATTTACACCTTTAATTAACCCCTACATGTATGAAATTTTGCACACATACACTCATGTAATTGTTAGTGAAAACCATATATCAAACTACATGAAATGACATGGTTAACTGTATGTAAACCATGTGTCATTTCATGTCGGGTGGTTCTGTAATTTCACAAAAGCCGGCAATTGAATTAGCAGCTATTTTACTATGTAGAAGTGTATGAACTATAAATATATATATACATATGTGTCACAATGACATGTATATATATATATATATATATATATATATATATATATATTCTATGTGTATATATTGTAAGACAGTGAAGGGGTGCGTACTGGATGGGGTGTATATCTCGCCCAGGTTTCTTGACTGGGTAGCATGAGGAATGTAGGAGTGAAGGTAGGTTGTCAGTGCGACGTTCACTCCACTCCCCATCCAATACAGGTTTGCAGCCCAACCCTGACTGCACTCAGCTGTCTAATCAAGCAGCCAGAAGTAGGTGGCTGAGTTAGACAGACAGAGCTCTCAGTCTGAATCTGGCTTCAGACGTTGCTGGAGTCTCCTGGAAGCCAAGCTCTGGTAATTATAACCCTGTGTTGTTGTGGCCAGGCTGTTAGAGTCTAGACCACGGTAGTGAGGGAACTAACCGTGTCTAGTTAGCAGCCTGACAGGCTTAGGATTTTGGTTTATGATTTGGTTTATGTTTTGTTGCTGTGGACTTTAATAAAAGCTGGTTGACGCCAGTTTGCACCAGTGCTGCTGTCGGTGATTGGACTCTTTATGCCACTCCGTCTACCTGAGACGGCGATCCCAGAGCTATATACACCCTGAACTGGTTACAATATCTAGTGTTTACAAGGAAAGAAAGGGTTTATTTTAATTCCGATATTTCTGTCCCATTGACTTGCATTGGTTTCCGGTATCGGAATCGGCAATATCCGATACTTTTTGGGTATCGGCCCGATCCAATCTGATCCGATATTTCTTGATATCGTAAAGTATCGCTCAACACTAGGATCCTGTGTGGCTGTGAAATCGACCTTCCAGCAAATCAATCATTTTTGCTCATTGTGTGTTACACCAAGGCACATTTCAGCATATAGCTGTTTTGTGCTGCTAATATTGTGCTTGATCAAGGAGTCCACATTTGAGAATCTAGTTTGCTTGTTGTAATACCGTGTTCCATAAAGCAGGGCACATTTCAGCATCTAATAATTTTGTGCTCATATTTTTGCTCCGTCCAGGAGTCCACATTGAAAATCTAAATTGTTTGTTCTAATACCATGCTCCAGAAAGCAGGGACTGTTATGATTCGGTAACCGAGGAGGACAATAGCAAAAATAGGTTAGGCAACCAGACACCCAGAGAGGTTGGTAACTTAGCGGATTGCTGACCCCTAAACTGACAACACAACTAGAATTAGCCGTGGGACGTACCTACATTGCCCTAGACGCCTCCACACAGCCAAAGAGTTAACTAAGCCTAAAAAGAGAAAGGGGAAAGCTAACTGCCCGGGAGTAGAGCCCCCAAAGGAATAGATAGCCCTCAAACATATATTGACGGTGAAACAGATGAAGCACAAACACAGACAGAAAATAGAGTAAGCAAATGCTGGGGCCCAAACTGTCTAGATAGAACAGGACAGAAAAGGATACTGTCTGCAATCCAGCAAAAACCCTAAGAAAAATTCCAACACTACTGATATGCAAAAATACTGAGGCCACACGATCTCTCCCCCGCTAAATCAGAACTCTGGTGTGAACTGGACGCAAATCAGCAGATACTGAAATAACAAGGACTAGAAATACATAAGCTGTGGCAAATGAGGAACAGAGTCCAGCGCAGGCCCCCGCAGGGAACCTGGCTGAACTAACTCCAGCAAGTCAGAAAACTGAGAAAAGCAAAAGGTAAACAAATGCCACAGAAATAAACAGCCAAATAACTTATCTGAAAGATGCAGGAAACAGCAGGGAGCAAGAAGACTTCCAAAAGGCTCAGTAAGAAAACAAATCACCAGCAAGAATCATGGGAAGGCTGCTCACTTAAATCTCCCCAGTCAGTAACACCTGATTGCCAATCATCCCCCTCAGGTGATAGACTTCTGTCATCCCGACCAGCTCCATTACCAGAGGCAACCACCAGAAGGAGCCCAAACTCAGAAGCCAGATTAAAAGTGTTCACAACAGGGGACATCACAGTATCTAATAATTTTGTGCTCATATTTTTGCTCCTTCCAGCAATTCACATTTGAAAATCTAAATTGTTAGTTCTAATACCATGCTCCAGAAAGCAGGGAATATTTCAGTATCTAATAGCTTTGTGATGATACTTTTGCTCTGACCACTTTTTACAATCAAAATTGATTGTACTAATAGCGTGCTCCAGAAAGCAGGCTACATTTCATTGTATAAATCCTTTGTGCTAATTGTGTGTTCCAGCAAGCAGGCTACATTTTAGCATGGTACAGGGGTTGGACCAGCATTTCTAGCTTAAACATTGATCAGTAACAGGTGGATGAGTGACAGGTAGAGATGAGCGACTTTGCCTTCGGGAGGGTCGAGTCGGGTTTCAGACCACCCGACTTTATCAAAAGTCGAGTCTAACGAAATCGGCCGACTATCGGCAAAAGTCGGAGTTCCGACCGAAACGAAACCCGACCCTAATGCAAGTCAATGGGGAAGAAAAGTCGGCAGTGAGTGTAGGACAGTAAACACACCTACAGTGCCCATTTCAATGCCAACGACATCAATTCTTATTACCTAAGCTTGTCAACTTTAATTCACTATAATAATAGTAACACATTGAAAACTGGGGGTTATTTGGCTAAAGTTGTGGGGGGCAGGACTGGCTCCAGGTTTTTGTGGGCCCCGGGTGAAAGAGTATCAGTGGGCCCCTTTAACACATACCACAATTCATGATGCTCCGATACGGCAGAGAAATATAGGTATAGTACAATGCCAAATACTTCACATCTTACATTACATGAGTGATATGTATTGTAAATTCTACAATAGCTCAAAAACCGGACAGTATAGTCCTCCATACAGTATTATGGGCACCACATTGTGCGCCATACAGAATAATGAGCCCCATATATTGCTCCATACAGAATAATGAGTCCCATATATGATGCTCCATACAGAATAATGGGCCCAATATAATGCTTCATACAGTATAATGAGCCACATATATTGCTCTATACAGAATAATGAGCCCCATATATTGCTCCATACATGATTGGTCCTATATAATGTTCCATACAGTATATGATGAGCTCCACATAATGCTCCAGTATATGATGGTCCCCATATAATGTGCCATACAGTATAGGGTGGTCCCCACAGAGTATAATGAGCCCCACATATTGCTTCATACAATATAATGAGTTGCATATAAAGCTCCATACAGTATTTGATGGGCCCCATATATTGCTCCATACAGAATGGGCTCCATATAATGCTCCATACAGAATAGGCCCCATAAGTGCTCCATATGATGCTTCATATAAAGGGCCCTATATGATGCCCCATAAATAATCAACCCCATATGATGCTCTAGTATATTATGGGCCCCATATATGATGCTCCAGTGTATGATTAGACCCATATAATGCTCCATATATAATGGTCCCCATATGTAATGGTCCATATATAATGGGCTCCATGTGATGCTCCATATTTAATGTGCCCCATATGATGCGCCATATATAATGGGCCCCATATGATGCTCCAGTATATGATGGGCCCCATGGATGATGCTCCAGTGTATAATGGGCCTATAAAATGCTCCATATATAATGGGCCCCATATGATGCTCCAGTGTATAATGGGCCCCATATATGATGTTCCAGTGTATAATGGGCCCCATATATGATGCTCCAGTGTATAAATGGGCCCAGTATATGATGCTCCAGTGTATGATGGGCCCCATTTATAATGCTCCAGTGTATGATGGGCCCCATATATAATGCTCCAGTGTATAATGGGCCCTATCTATGATGCTCCAGTGTATAATGGGCCCTATCTATGATGCTCAAGTGTATGATGGCCCCATATATAATTCTCCAGTGTATAATGCTCCCCATATATTGCTACAAACATTAAAAAAAATGAAATACCTCTCCTCGCTGGGCACTGCTCTACTCTGGACTCCTCAGCGTCACCATCTTCCAGCTCTCTGCACTGTGACTGATCAGGCAGAGGACGCACAGACGTGACGTCATCGTGCTCTCTTACCTGAATGTCACTGTCAGGAAACGCAGAAGACGTCACAGCGGTGGAGCAGGGAGAGGTAAGTATCGCAAGTGCTGGGGCCCTGAGCAAGCAGGGGGGCCCACTCATGGGCGCCGGCACTGGCACAGGGCCCCTCATAGTACGCCAGTGTCTCTGATGGCGAGTGGGCCCCCCACCTGCTCAGGGTCCCGGCACTTGCCCGGGTGCACCAGGTGCTGACGCCGGCCCTGGGGGGGTACAGCCCAGTTAGGGAGGTGGAAAAACTGGCATATGTTGAGGTGTAGGCTGGACGTTCAGCAAATGCAAATGGAGGAATTGGAGAAGTTGGAGGAAGAGGAGGACAAAGCGAGCCATTTTGCTGGCAACCTATGTGTCATCAGGGAAGGTGGTACAAAATCCTTTGAAACCCAGGCATGGTTCATTTTAATGAAGGTGAGATAACCTACATTTTGGGTCGACAGCCGGGTCCTTCTTTCTGTTAGGATTGATCCAGCAGCACTGAAGACTCTTTCTGATAGCACACTACCAGAAGGGCAAGCGAGCTCCTGTAAGGCATATTGTGCCAATTCAGGCCAGGTGTCCGGTTTACAGGCCCAGTAGTCAAAGGGGAATGAACCGTGAGGGAGAACATCGATAGAGGAGAGGTAATTTTGAACCATAGTTGACAACTGCTGTCTCCTGTCTGTTGCAATCAATTCAGTATTACCAGTCGTGTGAGCGGTACTCGAGAAATCAGTCCACAACATGGTCATGAAACCCCTGTCTCCAACGCCACTTCAGCTGTGTGCACCATGAACACCTCTTCCATGTTGCCCAGTACGGCTCGTGGTAGAACCTGCACCGCTGCTGTGTGCTGGGAATGCCTTTAACAAACGGTTTACCAGAGTTATTATTATTATACATTTATATAGCGCCATTTATTCCATGGCGCTTTACATATGAAAAGGGAAAAATATAGACAGGTACAATAAACATGTGCTAGACAAGGGACACACAAGTACAGAAGGAGAGAGGACCCTGCCCGCGAGGGCTCACAGTCTAAAGGGATGGGTGAGAATACACTAGGAGAGTTGCTTGTTTGTTCGCCAATATTAGCTCTAGGTTCTCCTGCGGCATGATGTTCTGTAATTTGCCTTTATAGCGTGGATCGAGGATGCTGGCCAACCAGTACAGTAGTCATCCTTCATAATTTTGGCAATGCGGGGGGTCCCTTTTTAGGATCCGCAAGAGAAAATCACACATGTGGGCCAATGTTCCAGGCGTCAATGATGCACTGCCAGTGGTTGGTGGAGGAGCAATTTCTGTCAAATCAACATCCCTCCAGTCACGCACAAACCCTGTACCTGAGCTTGGCAAGCCAACATTTTCTCTTGCCCCTTGAGAAGCATCCTCCTCCCCAAAATAATCATCCTCCTCCTCGTCTAGGACAGTTCCCTGAGCAGACAATGCCTGACTGTCATCAAGGCTTCCCTCGTCCTCCTCCTCTGCTTCAGACGCCTGATCCTTAATGTGCGTCAAAGTTTGCATGAGCAGACGCATAAGTGGGATGCTCATGCTTATGGTGGCGTCGTCTGCGCTTACCAGCCGTGTGCATTCCTCAAAACACTGAAGGACTTTACAGAGGTCTTTCAGCTTTGACCACTGCACACCTGACAACTCGATGTCTGCCCTCAAACTGCGTGCCCGTGTATTCTCCCACAAATGCATTACAGCCTGCCTCTGTTCGCACAGCCTCTCAACCATGTGCATGGTGGAGTTCCACCTTGTTGCAATGTCTATGATTAGGAGGTGCTTGGGGAGGTGTAGCGATTGCTGCAGCCTCTGCATACGACTGGAGTCTACGGGCGAGCGACGGATGTGCGAGCACAGTCTTCGCACCTTATGGAGCAGGGCTGGTAACTCCGGATAATTATTTATGAAGCACTGCACCACCAGGTTCAAGGTGTGAGCCAGGCAAGGTATGTGTCTGAGTTTTGCCAGGGCTATGGCCGCCACAAAATTACGTCCGTTATCACTGACTACCTTGCCTGGCTCAAGATGTAGACTGCCCAGCCATGACTCAGTTTCTCGCTGCAAGTAGTTGGCCAGTACCTCCGCGATGTGTCTGTTGTCGCCCAAAGACATCATCTTTAAAACAGCCTGACGCTTACCACTAGCTGTTCGATAGTGGGACACCTCATGTGCAACACTGGCAGCTGCGGATGGAGTGCACGTGCGACTGCGCTCTGTCGACGAGCTTTTGCTTCTAGAGGAGGAGGAAGATGGTCGAACTCCTACAGCCAACTGTTGCCTATACCGTGGGCTAGGCAGCACTGTCCCACCGCCGCTGTCCCCTGCATCCACATTAACCCAGTGCGCAGTGATGGACACGTAACGGCCCTGGCCATGCCTACTGGCCCACGCATCTGTTGTGAGGTGCACCTTTCCACTCACTGATTGTTTGAGTGCATGGACAATGCGGTCTTTCACATGCAGGTGGAGTGCAGGGATGGCTTTTCTAGAAAAGAAGTACCGACTGGGTAAGTCATAGCGTGGGACAGCGTAGGCCATGAGCTCTCGGAACGCTGCGCTTTCAACCAAACGGAAGGGCATCATCTCTAATGAGATCAGTTTGGCAATGTAGGCGTTCAAAGCCAGTGTGTCACGGGTGTGTCGCTGCAAAGATCGTCGCGATTGCACACCCTGACTTCTCACAGCTGAGTTTCTGCTGCTGGGTGTTTTTTGGCAGTGAGAGTTAATTCTCCCTCTCTCTGTGCTGGACAAGACCAGCCTCGCTCAGCTGCAATTAATGTTGCGATAATTGGATTCCTTCAAATACCTGCCTGTCTGCTAGGGAAGTGTCGGTGAAAGCATTCATGCGGACCAGCAGAGCGGATCATATTGAGAAGTCTAAAGCTAAGAGTACCTGTTGTGGTTTTCTCCTCTCCTCGCTTTATTATTTATCTCCTTACCTGTTGGTGTTCCCTCTGTAGTTGTAGTTTTGTATGCAAGGTGTCTTTTATTTTACCCCTTGTACTGTCTCGTTCGTCTTATACTGTGTGTAGGCAGTTACCTTCCCGTTCCCTGTGGTGGTAATCAGGGTCCTTCTCAGGACTAGATTACAGTTGTCAGGGATTCACAGGAGATAGGGTTACGCTGGCGGCCTGGACCTCTGTACCATCAACAGTACCTCCAGGTAGAGGAATTAGTCAGGACCCCAGCTTAGGGTCAGCATAGACCCCGGTCCTCCTGTATGCAGAGACAGCGTGACGTTTTCACCGACCACTAAAGATTTTCTCCAGTCACCATGGATCCAGTAGTCAGTCTAGCTCGGCAGTTGCAGAGTTTGTCCATGGAGCTGGCGGACGTTAAGTCCAAGGTTTTGTACCCCCCGGAGCAGGCCGGACCTGAACCTAAAGTAGCTCTCCCTGACAGATTCACTGGGGGCGGGACAAGTTTTTTGCTTTCCGGGAGGCATGTAAATTGTACTTTCGGCTGCGACCTCGGTTATCTGGGAGTGAAGAACAAAGGGTGGGGATTGTCATCTCGCTCCTACAAGGAGACCCCCAATCCTGGGCGTTCGCTCTCCCCCTGGGCTCCCCAGCTCTCCAGTCAGTGGATGGGTTTTTTGCAGCTCTGGGTCTTGTATATGATGACCCGGATCGGGTCTCCCTTGCTGAAACTAAGTTACATAGGATACAGCAGGGAGATCGTCCGGCGGAGGAATTCTGTTCGGAGTTCCGTAGGTGGGCCACAGACACCCAGTGGAATGACCCGGCTCTTAGGAGCCAGTTTTGTCAAGGTTAATCTGACAAATTAAAGGATGTGCTGGCACAGTATGACCCCCCACGTCACTGGAGGCCGCTATGGCCCTTGCTATTCGTATTGACAGACGTCTTCGGGAGAGGTGTGGGGTAACTTCGCCCCCTGTGATGACTCCACCTTCCTCCAGAGTCCCTTATACGGAGGTTCCCCTAGTCAGTCCAGAGGAGCCTATGCAATTAGGAGGGACATCATTCCGGGGGAGGGGATCGGTGGGGCGCCACAAAACAAGTTGTTTCTTCTGTGGGAAAGAGGGACATTTTATTGGGGGGTGTCCATCCCGTCCTTTGCAGAGTGAGAAGTCGCCGGAAAACTATTGATCCCAGATTGTGTGGTGGACGGCAATCTGGGAGTAAATATTTCGTCCCTAAATTCGTCTCAGTTTCTCGTACCGGCGGAGGTGGTGGTGGGTGCGAGAACTGAGAGGATATCTGTTCTTCTGGATAGTGGGGCCAGGGCTAATCTGGTGGATGCTCGCTTTGCCCGGGTTCAAGGTATGCGATTGAGTGTGTTGGCTAAACCCGTCCCCATATTCTCGATCGACGCCAGACCTCTCGGTCAGGGAAGTTTTTTGCAAGCAGTGCATAACATAGATCTTCAAGTGGGGGCGTTACATAAAGAACTGTTGTCTTGTTATGTGTTGGAGGGTCTTCCTACTCCTATAGTGCTGGGCCTTCCTTGGTTAACTAAGCATAACCCGGTTATTAATTGGCAATCCAGAGAGATAAGGCAATGGAGTGAATTCTGTAATAAGAACTGCATGAATACGGTCATTGGTGCGGTCGCTCCTAGGGCCTTACCTCCATTTCTGGTAGACTTTGAGGATGTATTCTCGGAGAAAGGGTGTCAAGAATTACCTCCTCATCGCGAATATGACTGTTCTGTTAACTTGATCCCTGGGGACAAATTACCGAAATCTAGGTTGTATAACCTTTCTGGTCCTGAGAGACAGGCCATGAAGGATTATATTTCAGAGAGTCTGGCTAAGGGGCATATTAGACCTTCATCTTCCCCGGTGGCCGCGGGGTTCTTCTTTGTGAAGAAAAAAGATGGAGGCCTACGCCCTTGCCTGGATTTCCGTGAGCTTAATCGGATTACGGTCCGAGATCCGTATCCGCTCCCACTTATTCCCGATCTTTTCAATCAGATCGTGGGTGCCAAATGGTTCTCCAAGTTGGATCTCAGAGGGGCGTACAATCTGATTAGGATGAAGGAGGGGGATGAGTGGAAGACGGCGTTTAACACTCCGGAGGGGCATTATGAGAACCTTGTCATGTCATTTGGTCTGAGTATTGCCCCGGCGGTGTTTCAACACTTTGTAAATGACATCTTTCGCCACCTAATGGGACAGTTTGTGGTCATATATTTGGATGATATCTTAATTTACTCGCCGGATCTTGTGTCTCATCAGGAGCATGTTAGACAGGTGTTACAGATCTTGCGGGATAATAAACTGTACGCCAAATGGGAGAAGTGTGTATTCGCAGTACAGGAACTTCAGTTTTTAGGATTCCTGGTGTCCGCATCCGGTTTTCGTATGGACCCTGGGAAAGTGCGGGCAGTTCTTGAGTGGGATCTGCCAGAGGATCTTAAGGCATTACAACGTTTCTTGGCGTTTGCTAACTACTACCGGAAATTCATTCGTAATTTTTCGTCCATAGTTAAACCTCTCACAGACATGACTAAAAAAGGGACGGATTTTTCAAAGTGGTCTGACAAGGCTTGTCAAGCGTTTTCTTCCTTGAAAAAATGTTTTGCTTCAGCACCCATACTTATTCAGCCTGATGCGTCACAGCCGTTCATTGTTGAGGTGGACGCTTCCGAGGTAGGGGTGGGAGCAGTATTGTCACAAGGTTCGTCCCCTGGTAAATGGCATCCGTGCGCCTTCTTCTCTAAAAACTTGTCGTCCGCGGAGAGGAATTATGATGTCGGCAATAGGGAACTCTTGGCCATTAAGTTAGCTTTTGAGGAGTGGCGTCATTTTTTGGAGGGGGCAGTCCACCCAGTCACCGTCATTACCGATCACAAAAACCTGCTATATTTAGAGTCCGCTAAACGTCTGAATCCCAGACAAGCTAGGTGGTCGTTGTTTTTTTACCAGGTTTAATTTTGTCATCACATATCGTCCTGGGTCAAAAAATGTTAAGGCGGATGCCTTATCTCGCTGTTTCCCAGGGGCTGGGAATACGGAGGACCCGGTTCCGGTCCTTCAGGAGGGGGTGGTGGTGTCGGCAGTATGCTCTGAGCTTGAGGAGGAGGTATTGGAGGCTCAGGGGGACGCCCCTGTAGGACCTCCAGGGAGACTGTTTGTTCCAAATCAGTTGCGACAAAAGGTGATCGAGGCACACCATAATTCAGCTTTGGCAGGACACCCAGGGAGTAAAGCAACCGAGGATCTCCTCTCGCGCCGGTTTTGGTGGCCTAACTTACATAGGGAGGTGGTAACTTTTGTCGCGTCCTGCGAGGTTTGTGCGCGCTCTAAGACCCCACATACCCGTCCGTCTGGGACCCTCTTACCTTTGAAGATCCCGGAGCGTCCGTGGACTCATCTGTCTATGGACTTCATTACGGACCTCCCGCCATCTTCGGGTAAAACAGTCATACTCGTTGTAGTGGACAGGTTCAGCAAGATGGCACATTTTATCGCTCTTCCTGCTCTTCCTAATGCTAAAACTCTTGCGCAGGTGTTTATTGGGGAGATTGTAAGACTTCACGGGGTACCCTCCGATGTGGTGTCGGATCGGGGGTCTCAGTTTGTGTCCAAATTCTGGAAAGCATTTTGTACACGGCGGGGGATGCAGTTGTCATTTTCATCGGCTTTTCACCCGCAGTCCAATGGTCAGACAGAGCGTCTGAACCAGAGCTTGGAGACATATCTCCGGTGTTTTGTGTCAGAGAACCAGGAGGACTGGGCTTCTTTCTTGCCTCTGGCGGAGTTTGCTCTAAATAATAGGCGGAGCGAGTCCACTGGTAAGTCCCTGTTTTTTGGGGCATATGGTTTTCACCCCCAGTTTTGTACCTTCAATAGGGGGGGCTCTTCTGGGGTTCCTGAGGAGGAACGTTTTTCGTCGTCACTTGCTTCAGTGTGGAGAGGAGTGCTGAATAATCTGAGTACTATGGGGAACCGATACAAACGTATGGCTGATAGGAGGAGAGTGTCTGGTCCGGACCTAAGTGTGAACGATCTGGTATGATTGTCTACCAAGAATATAAAACTTAAGGTTCCCTCCTGGAAACTGGGTCCCAGGTTCATCGGGCCATACAAGATCAGTTCTATAATTAATCCGGTTGCATTCCGTCTTGACCTCCCTCCCACATTTAAAATTCATAATGTGTTCCACAGATCGTTGCTTAAGAGGTATGTGGCGCCGGTGATACCGTCACCTTTACCTCCTCCTCCTGTGGTGGTCAATGGTAACTTGGAGTTCCAGGTGTCGAGAGTCATCGATTCACGTCTGAATCGCCGGTCCTTCAGTACCTTGTTCATTGGAGGGGGTATGGTCCTGAGGAGAGGATGTGGGTTCCTGCGTCGGATATTAACGCAGACCGATTGGTTCGGGCCTTCCACACTACTCACCCAGATAAACCCGGCCCTGAGGGTCCGGAGACCCCTCGTAGAAGGGGGGGGTACTGTCACGGGTGTGTCGCTGCGAAGATCGTCGCGATTGCACACCCTGACTTCTCACAGCTGAGTTTCTGCTGCTGGGTGTTTTTCGGCAGTGAGAGAGTTAATTCTCCCTCTCTCTGTGCTGGACAAGACCAGCCTCGCTCAGCTGCAATTAATGTTGCGATAATTGGATTCCTTCAAATACCTGCCTGTCTGCTAGGGAAGTGTCGGTGAAAGCATTCATGCGGACCAGCAGAGCGGATCATATTGAGAAGTCTAAAGCTAAGAGTACCTGTTGTGGTTTTCTCCTCTCCTCGCTTTATTATTTATCTCCTTACCTGTTGGTGTTCCCTCTGTAGTTGTAGTTTTGTATGCAAGGTGTCTTTTATTTTACCCCTTGTACTGTCTCGTTCGTCTTATACTGTGTGTAGGCAGTTACCTTCCCGTTCCCTGTGGTGGTAATCAAGGTCCTTCTCAGGACTAGATTACAGTTGTCAGGGATTCACAGGAGATAGGGTTACGCTGGCGGCCTGGACCTCTGTACCATCAACAGTACCTCCAGGTAGAGGGATTAGTCAGGACCCCAGCTTATGGTCAGCATAGACCCCGGTCCTCCTGTATGCAGAGACAGCGTGACACAGTGTACGCGGATGATAGGATGAGTACTTTCTTGTCCTACTCAGAGTCTCTGCTAGGGTGAGCTGGACTTGAGAGCTGCATATGGTGGAACTAGCGGTGGACATGGCGGACTGAGAGGGGGTTGGTGATGGTGGTGGTGATGGCCTAGATGCAGTCTTTCGTTGGAAAAACATTGTGATTCCCTGACTGCTTTGGCCTTGCGACGACACCTCAACATTTCTTTCTGGTGGTGTGCTAACCGGTGGGCTTACAGTGGGGGAAGTGATGTAGCGTTGCTGGCTACCTTCAGTCAGAGCAGATGCACGTGTGCTACCTGAGGTTTTGTAGTCCGTCCACGCTTGCAAGTGCATGGTGTTTACATGTCTAAGCATGCAACCGGTATTCAAATTTAGAAGATTTTTCCCTCGGCTAAAGGTCCTTCCGCACTTCTTACAGAACCTTTGCCTCATCAATAGGATTATGGTCAAAAAAGTGCCACACTGCACTCTTCCTACTATGGGAAAACTTTTCAGGGCTTGCAGCACGCTGTGCTAATTTGACCGTCTGGCCAAGCTGTCCTGCAACTCTTTTTGTTTTTTTAACACCTTTTTGGACTGCTACGGGCCTGCCAGATAACTGCAGCTGCGATGTCGATGCCTGCTGTGGATCCTCCTCCTCTTCTGAGCTATTGCCAGCGGCACCTTCTTCCCCCAATGGATGCTAATCCGGGTCAACAACTGTGTCATCCATAACCTCCTCTTCAATTTCATCTGCACCTACCTCTGTGTCACCGTGTAAAATGGTATAGTATGCGGGAAGGGGCACCTGAGTTTCATCAGGGTCAGAATCTGGCTCAGTAGACTGCGAGGGCAATGCAATGCTCTGGGTGAATGTACCAGCAGAATCATATAGCACTGGCTGTGCATCAGTGCACTCCATGTCATATTCATCTTGGACTGGGGAATTCAGGATTTCACTTGATAAGTAAGGCATGGTATGTGAAAAGAGTTCCAGGGAGTAATCTGAAGTGTGGCCTGCCACATCCTTCACTTTTGTTGGGGATGAAGGACACAAGGAAAGGTGTTGTTCCTGACCAGGAGCCTGCACTGACGACTCAGTGCTTGCAGTTTTGAAACTTCAGAAGAGGAGGCGATAGAGCTGGAGGCTGTTTCGGCAATGTAAGCCAAAACCTGTTCCTGATGCTCCGGCTTTAAAAGCGGTTTACCTACTCCCAGAAAAGGGAGCCTTCCAGGCGTTCTGGAGCCAGACGATGACGCAGGCTCAACACCTCCTGCCTTAGGTCTCTTTCACACATCAGTTTTTCGCAGTCAGGCGCGATCTGGCAGTTTTTGAAAAAAACGGATCCGTTTTTTTTTTACCGCCGGATCCGTTTTTTTTTCTCATTGACATGCATTAGCGCCGGATCGCGCCGCATGTCATTGCGTTTCGTCCGTTTTCTGACGGATCCATCATAGTTTTTAATTCCGGCGGCCGGACAGGACTCATCATTTAACGTTTTTTTTTCTGTCGGAAACAACGCATAGAGCCTGAAGCGGCACGTCAGGCTTGGTCATACAATACAAGTCTATGGGTGCCGGATCAGGCATAGGACTGATCCGGCCACCAGACTCCGTTTTATTCATGTACGCATGCCTGGAAGCCGAAAACCTCTCTCTCTCTCTCCCAGATATGGTACAATTCATTTTCCGAGTTCAAAAGTTCACGACGGATCCGGCTAAATACCGGATCTGGCACATGAGTTTTTTACAATCTACGCTGGATCCGTCTTTTTACAAATTGGACTGATTGTGCCTGATTGCAAAAAACTGATGTGTGAAAGAGGCCCTAGGTGCTATTGTGCTATTGGCACTACCAGGAGATGCACCACCACCACCATCAGTAACAGCAGGCCCCATATGCCCACGTCCACGGCCTCTTCCACCATACTTCCTCATGTTTGGAAAAATGTACCAAAAATACCAGCAGATATATGGTACTGTATGAGGAGCGTACAGCTGTATACGGTGTAGTGAAAAATTTAAATCTCCGTATATAATTCCGGAGTCACACACAGACGCTCTCTCAGTATGGATTTGACCGTAATACAAACAGCAGATATACAGTACTGTAATAATAATAATAATCTTTATATAGCGCCATCATATTCCGCAGCGCTTTACAGTTTAACAGTTTCAGAACACAAGTCATAAGTAACAACGTTAATACAATAATTAAAGCAAAATAAGCCGCCCCTGCTCGTGAGAGCTTACAATCTACAATGAGATGGGGGAGATACAAAGTACAGGTGTATATATACAATGGTGCATTTACAATGATGGTCCAGCCATCTTGAGGGAGTGAGGGATGGAGATAGTGAATGGGCTACACACACACACTTACACATAGAATGACTTTGATTAGTGAATGTGATAGGCCGCTCTGAACAAATGTGTTTTGAGGGAGCGCCTGAAACCATGCAAATTGTGGATAGTCCTAATTTCTTGGGGTAGAGCATTCCAGAGGATTGGCGCAGCACGGGAGAAGTCTTGGAGTCGGGAGTGGGAGGTACGGATTAGTGCAGAGGTTAGTCGAAAGTCGTTTTCAGAGCGCAGCAGTCGGTTAGGCCGATAGATAGAAATGAGGGAGGAGATGTAGGGGGGTGCTGCACTGTGGAGAGCTTTGTGGGTGAGAACCAGTACTTTGAATTGTATCCTATAATGAATGGGCAGCCAGTGTAAGGACTGGCGAAGAGCGGACGCGTCCGAGTACCGATTAGCCAGATGGATGACCCTGGCTGCTGCATTAAGGATGGACTGGAGAGGGATAGTCGAGTAATGGGGAGGCCAAGTAATAGAGCGTCGCAGTAGTGGATCAATGCTACAGTGAGGGTTTTTGTTGTTTCCAAGGTGAGAAAAGGGCGGATTCTAGAGATGTTCTTTAGGTGTAGGCGGCAAGAGCGGGCAAGAGATTGTATATGGGAGGTGAAGGAGAGATTGGTGTCAAACATAACACCCAGACAGCGAGCCTGCTGCCGGGGTGTTATTATGGTGCCGCCCACGGAGAGGGATATGTCAAATTTAGGGAGGTTAGTAGACGGCGGGAGCAGAAGAAGTTCAGTTTTGGAGAGGTTGAGTTTCATATAGAGAGCGGACATGATGTTGGAGACTGCGGACAGTCAGTGGCGTTCTGTAGTACAGCAGGGGTAAGGTCGGGGGATGACGTGTATAGTTGTGTGTCATCAGCATAAAGATGGTACTGAAAGCCAAATCTGCTGATGGTCTGTCCAATTGGGCCGTGTAGAGAGAGAAGAGAAGGGGGCCAAGGACTGAGCCCTGGGGTACACCGACAGTGAGAGGAAGAGGAGATGATGTGGAGCCAGAGAACGAAACACTGAAGGAGCGGTCAGAAAGATAGGAGGAGAACCAGGAGAGAACAGTGTCTTTAATACCTAGTGACTGGAGCCTAGACAGTAGGAGACGGTGGTCAACCGTGTCGAAAGCTGCAGAAAGGTCGAGAAGAATGAGCAGAGAGTGGTCACCGTTGCGTTTTGCTGTAAGAAGGTCATTGGTCACTTTAATGAGTGCAGTTTCGGTCGAATGTAGGGGGTGGA
The DNA here is from genome assembly GCA_033576555.1 of Oophaga sylvatica. Classification (NCBI taxonomy): domain Eukaryota; kingdom Metazoa; phylum Chordata; class Amphibia; order Anura; family Dendrobatidae; genus Oophaga; species Oophaga sylvatica. The sequence goes on from JARQOD010000003.1 coordinate 60,234,792, forward strand.
AGCCGGACTGTGAAGGGTCTAGGAGGGAGTGAGTGGAGAGGTAACGGGTAAGGCGGGAGTAGACTAGGCGCTCCAAAAGTTTAGAGATGAAGGGGAGATTGGAGACCGGTCTGTAGTTGTTTGTGCAGGAAGGGTCGAGAGCGGTTTTCTTTAGTAGTGGAGTAATGATGGAGTGTTTGAAGGAGGATGGGAAAATGCCAGAGGAGAGTGAGAGATTAAAGATTTTAGTTAGGTGAGTTGTGACAACTGGAGAGAGAGACTGGAGGAGATGTGAGGGAATGGGGTCGGTAGTGCATGTAGTCGGACGAGAGGAAGAGAGGAGTCTGGAGACTTCTTCTTCTGTGATGGGATCAAATGTGGAAAGTGAGCCAGGGGAACAGCAGGGTGGGATGGGAGTCACAGCCCTTGGTGGTTGAGAGCAGATTTCCTGACGGATAGTATCTATTTTTTCTGTAAAATGGGAGGCCAGGTCGTCAGCACAGATGTCTGTGATAGGGGCTTGTGCTTTTGGCCTGAGGAGGGAGTGAAAAGAGTCAAAAAGTTTCTTGGGGTTGTTGGCTAGTGAGGAGATCAGGGTGGTGAAGTAGGTCTGTTTGGCGAGGTGAAGGGCTGCATTATATGTTCTTAACATGAATTTAAAGTGGATGAAGTCTTCTGGTGTGCGGTGTTACCATCCTTGTGTGTCTCAGAGGTTGAAAGCTGTGAGAGGCCTAGAGAAGTGGTTAGTGATAGAAGCTGAGATGCAGGTGTGGAAGTAGGGCTGTTAATGGGGATGTTGAAGTCTCCAAGGATAAGGGTTGGTAGTTCTGAGGACATGAAGTGCGGCAGCCAGGCAGAGAAGTGGTCAAGGAACTGGGTGGGCGAGCCTGGGGGCCGATATATGACCGCTACTCTGAGGGAGAGGGGACAAAAGAGCCTGATGGTGTGGACCTCAAAAGAAGGGAATGAGAGTGATGGAATTGGGGGGATGACCTGTATCAGAAGCGTACAGCTGTATACAGTGTAGGGGAAAATTTAAATCTCCGTATTTATTTCCGGAGTCACACACAGAAGCTCTCTCAGTATGGATTTGACCGTAATACAAACAGCAGATATACGGTACTGTATCACTGTGAGTCACACACATATAGTCAGCATGTATTTGTCCGTGATACCAGCCGGTACACGGTAGTGTGTGAGGAGCGTACAGCTCTATATGGTGTGGGAAAAAATGAGCGGTCGGTAACTGTGCAGAAAAAAAGAATAAAAGTATTAGTGCTGTGTCAAAAGCAGTCTGCACAGTAGTGTACACACAGCAATACCGCTATCAGGCAGCCTAACAACCAGCGCTGCTGCACACAAGAAAATCCTCCCCTGTCACTGCACACTAACTGTACAGCAAAATTGCTATCAGCACAAGCACATAAGAACTTCTCTTTCCAGCCCTAACTCTTGCCCTACTGATAAACAGCAACCTCTCCCTACTGTTAAGATCGGCAGAAGTAAAATGGCGGTCAGCGGTCAGGGCTTTTATAGACACTATGACGCCCCCCAAAGCAAGCCAATCACTGCAATGCCCTTCTCTACGATGGTGGTGGACGCTGCACATGTCATCTCGATGCCCACAGTGTACGTCCTTGCTCATTGGCTGAAAAAAAGGCACCTGCAAGCATTCTGGGAAATCCGACTTTGGCGCTCGTTTTGCCAACCGCATGGCCGACCTCACGCTATGGTCGGGTTTCGGTCAGCGAAACCCGACTTTGGCAAAAGTCGGCGATTTATGAATCTGGCCGACTTGTTTCGCTAAACTCTAGTGACAGGTGTAAGCCTGTTAGTCTGAGAGCCCTGCTAAATTCAGGCAATACACATGAAGGAGACCCAACTTGGAGTCCAAACATTTCATAGAATTGTAAGTAATATCAGCAGCAGTCGCAACAGCAGCCAAAAATTAGGGGCAGACACCACTAAAGTGTCATCAATTTATTTTATTTATTTATTTTACTCACTTATATAGCGCCATTAATTCCACAGCGCTTTACAGACATTATCAATTTTCCCAGAGTAGAAATAGTATAACGTGGCTCTGAAACCCCTTCTACTACAGGCAGTCCACCAGATGGAGTCTCCACATTTCATAGAATTGTAAGTAATATCAGCAGCAGTAGCAACCGCAGCCACATAAGCCATGACAAAGACAGACAATAAGCGAGATCAATGCAGCGTACTATAAGGGCTCTTTCACACATCCGTGTCTCCGGTATGTGTGGTGACAGTTTTCACACATATCGGAGACTCTGACACAGGTAGACCCATTCAAGTGAATGAGTCTGTGCACGTCAGTGTGTTTCCACGGACCGTGTGTCTATGGGCAAAATATGCTGACATGTCCGTTTTTTACCATCAGCACGGGCCGCAAAACATCCCGAACACGTGCTTTCAAATGATACACATGGATATCATCCGTGTAATGCGCACCAGCGCCAGGGAAGATGCGCTACAGAAAGCGCTGTTTCCCGACACTGAAGATGGCTCTCATCATTCTCCACTGCTCTGCCGCCTGCTGTCACTGTTATCATTTGAATATAACTCTCATCATTCTCCCCTGCTCATGCTGATCGCTGGCAGAGCAGGGGAGAATGATGAGAGCCTTCTTCAGCACACAGCGTAAAGGAACAGCGCTTTCTATAGCACTTCTTCCCTGGTGCCAGTCCGTGTGGTACTGATGTTGCACACAGGTGGCACGCGGTTGCCACATGTGTGCCACAGGTATTACACACACGGGCACTGTCATTTCCGGTACTGGAAATATCAGGACTTGTGAAACCGGCCTAAATAACACCATTGCCTAGTCTGCCCAGTCTGAGACAGGAGTGCAAAAGTCATTGCAGATCCATGACTTGTTCATCTACACTTTCAGGGGACAACAGGATGAGCTTATCAGTCAGGACACCACCAGCAGCGTTGAAGACAAGTTCTGAGAGAACACTGGCTGCCGGGCACTTCCAAAGCGTGACAGAGGAGCTCAGACCACACTTCCATTTTTGAGGACCAAAATGCAAATGGGTCAGAGCCCCTCTTTCTGATGGCATTGATATTGAGCTTGAGATACTTCTTCACCATCTGCTCGAGTCGTTCACTATGTGTCAGACTTATACTCTGTTCTGCTGGTGCACGGGCTGGTTAGAAAAATTGTGAAACAACTCACAGATATTGCTTTTTTATTTTACTCACTTATATAGTGCCATTAACTACACAGCGCTTTACACACATTTTTGGCACTGTCCCCATTGAGGTTCACAATCTAAATTTCCCATGAGTATGTCTTTGGAGTGTGGGAGTAAACTGGAGTACCCAGAAGAAACCCATGCAAACACAGGGAGAACATACAAACTCCTTGCAGATGTTGTCATTGGTGTGATTTGAACCCAGGACCCCAGCGCTGCAAGGCTATACTGCTAACCACTAAGCCACTGTGCTGCCTCTGCCCCTTATACTGCTGCTAATGATTTGGGGTTGACGACTCAATGTTCTCAGGGTTCGAAGTCTAAACTGCGATGTACACTGTGTGCCTCCCTGCTGTCTTGGGAAAAAACACTCTTAAAGGGAACCTGTCAGCATGATTGTGCATAGTAACCTACACACATTGTCAGGTTGGCGCCGTTATACTGAATAAAATGATACCTTGGTTGATGAAATCTATCTTGTAGCTGTTTCTTAATCTCTATTTTCAGTTTTGTGTTAATGATATGCTCATGCCCTAAGGCGGGGTTTGTGTATGTGGTGCTCCGGGGTGGCTTGTGGGGGGGTTTGTCATATGATGCTCTGATTAGGTATCCATAAAGAAGACTGCTGACAGGTCACTGATCCCTCACTGACCAGCCCCCTAGTTTGCATAATGAATACTAGCACTTACTGAATAAAAAAAATGCTTCTGCAAGTATGTGCCGGCCATGGCACCTACGCTAGAGCATAAGCGCATGTTATTTTTAAAAAGAAGGGTTAATCCAGGCACCAAGTCATTTTCATCTGTGTGTTATTTCTAACCAAATCCTCAGAAGTAGTTCGTCAGATCTCTTCTGGGTGGTGCATGCATCAGAAGTATATATTATATCAACAAAAGTAGCAAGAAAAACAGCACTCACCCGATCCTTCTTTAAAAATGTGGTTTAAATCCATGCAAATGGCTACATTGATACTAGTGCAGGTGAAGGTGTCAGAGGAGTTTTTCATGAAAAAGTGAGACCTGCCGGGCTATGGCCGTTTCACGCCCTGCTGGAGCTTCTACGGGTCCATGGCCGGCACCTGCCTGCAGAAGCTTTTTTTTAATTCAGTATGTGCTGGTATTCATTATGTAAACTAGGGGGCAGGTGAATGAGGGATCAGTGACCTGTCAGCAGTCTGCATTATGAATGCCTAATCAGAGCACCACATACACCAGCCCCGCCGTAGGGCACGAGCATATCATTAACCCAAAACTGAAAATAAAGATTAAGAAACAGCCACAAGATGGATGATTTCATCAACCCAGGTATCATTTTATTCAGTATAACGGCGCCAACCTGACACTGTGTGTAGGCTTCTATGCACAATCCTGCTGACAGGTTCGTGTTATGATTCGGTAGCCGAGGAGGACAACAGCAAAAATAGACAGACAACCAGACACCGGAGAGGTTGGTAACTAGCGGATTGCAGACCCCTAAACTGACAGCACAACTAGAAGCAGCCGTGGGACATGCCTACGGTGCCCTAGACGCCTCGACACAGCCGGAGAGATAACTAAGCTTAAAGACAGAAAGGGGAAAACTAATTGTCCGGAATAGAGCCCCCAAAGGAATAGGTAGCCTCCAAACATATATTGGCGGTGAGACAAGATGAAATACAAACACAGGCAGAAAATAGAGTGAGCAAATGCTGGGGCCCAATCTGTCTAGATAGCACAGGACAGGAAAGAATACTGTCTGCAATCCGGCAAAATCTCTAAGAAAACCTCCAACATGTTCTGATATACAAAAATACTGAGACCACACGATTTCTCCCCGGCTAGATCAGAACTCCGGTGTAACTGGTAGCAAATAAGCGGATACTGGTATAACAGGGAACTGAAAATACAAAACAAGAGCAAATGAGAAGCAGAGGCCAGCACAGGCCCCAGCAGGGGAACCTGGCTGTACAAACTCCAGGAGGGCAGAAAACTGAGATAGACAAAAACGAATGCCAAAGAAATAAACAGCAAATAAAGAATCTGAAAGTTGCAGGACAAGCAGGAAGTAAGCTGACTTCCAAATGGGACCAGGAAGAACAACTAATCACCGGCAAGAATCATGGGAAGGTTACTCACTTAAATCTCCCCAGTCATCAACACCAGATGGCCAATCATCGCTCCCAGCTGATGAACCTCTGTCAGCCAAAGCAGTGTCACTACTATCAGCAGCCACCAGAGAGAGCCCAAGCTCAGAAGTCAAATTCAGAGCATTCACAACAGGTTCTCTTTAAGATTGTCTACAAGTGTGTTTTGATACGCCAGCATGCCCACGTCCCTTTCCAGGGGAACGCATCTGGCATAATTTATTCTTATACTGTAGATCTAACACAGTGGCAACCCATGATATCATACAATATCCCTCATCAATAAAAGGGGAAAAAAGGCATAAACCAAAGAAAATTAAAATGTAAATATTTTATTAGCAGATACAATAAAATGTGATATACCAAAAATCTTATTAAAAAGGGTATCTCAGAAACAGGGCAGCAACTGGACAAGGGAAAACATGAATAGAACAGCATTTGATTATCCTTGAAAAAACACACAATGATATTACATTATATTACTAGAGGTCCATAGAATTGTGCAAAAGTGCAATGACAGTGCAAAGTGCTTATTATCATACAAGGACCAAATAGTAAGATCAATAAAGAAAAAACACAAGAAGACAAAATCAGGACACTTATCAAATGCTGCATGTAAAATGTTTTCAGTAGCCCAGCTAACTATGTGCAGGAATGTAAACAATGAAAAACCTAGTGGTTAAATGATAGTATATCTAATGGAGTCCGCACATAGAAGCATAAAGGACTTACAGTAATGAGAATACATGTAGAACCGGGCTCCCGTGCCACCACCCCGACAGCGCTGTTTCGCCTACCAGGCTTCTTCTACGTGGGGGTAAGTGTGTGCTGCCTGCAGTCTGCCCTTTAAATAGTGCCTAATCAAATACCCCACAGCTGTTTCTAATGTGCCGGTGAACTCAGACTTGTACTTGCGCATGCGCTGCCTGCAGTGCCGCTCTACAGAACACAGTGACTTCCGGTCCTCCTCGCTTGGAACGCAAGAGTGGAACGCTCGCGTCACCGGATGCACGGGGCCGGAAGTCACAGAGGAGCCCCGAGCAGGGCATGCGCAGACTGAGTCTCAGAGTGCAAAGAGCATATGTCCGACCAAGGTGAAGCGGGGCTCAAAAGGAGCGTGCCTAACTAGGGAACGAACATGAAAATTGTCATATATGAAAAAGTGAATAGAAATGACCTGCGAATTATACATATACAAGCAAACTTACAGTAAGTAGTTAAATTAAAAACATTAGTGAAGCAAGGGCAAATAGTGAAATATAACAAAAGATGAATAGAGTGCAAGATGACAATATACTAATAATAAATAAAATAATAATATAAATAAATAAATAAACATAAAAGAGGAATATACAAAACTATTGATTTTTTTGATTAATGGGTGATATAGAAATATGCAAAGTTAGCAATGATATGTTAAAAGTGAAAATACAAAATCTATTAAAATTAGTCAGGTATAGTGCAGTGATAAACAATAATTATGAAAACAAGAAAATATCCGTAGGTAATGAAGAAAAAAGTAAAATGGGAAAGACTATGATTCATTGTTGACTGACACAGTAAGACACCATAAAGGGCTAATGGCAAAACCATAAAATGAATCAAAAGCAAAAAGGACAAGACAAGACCGTCAACAAAACAGACAAACAAAAAGTAAGTACAAATACTGATAACCTTATTACGAGACTATACAATAACATTAATCAATAAAATGGAGACAAAAGCTTGATGATGATGGTAGTAAGAGATCCTTCATTCATGTCTACAGCAGGAGCTTCCATAGGTGTCCCTAAAGAAGAGATCTTCCATTTGTATCAGAAGCAAAAGCTTCTATAGGTATCCCATCATCTCAAGATAAAGTAGTGAATATGGAATTTTGCCAGAAAATACGAATTTAAGGAAAATAAAACAACATTAAAATACTACCAAACAAACATACACACTAAAAGCTTAACACAAGATGTAAAATCTGAAAAATACACAAGGGTAGTTTCATAAAAAAACAAAAAGGATTTAAAAAAAAAACAAAATATGGCAATAAATAAAAAATATGAACAAAAAATGCAAAGACTAAAACCAAAACAGAAATTTAGAGGCCTATAAAAAAGAACTGAAACCCATGGTTTCATTGAGACCTTGTGGCACTAAAGCTTCAAGCTGGTATAGATCCATTAGATATACTATCAATTAACCCCTTAGTGACAGAGCCATTTTGCAGCTTAATGACAGGGCCAATTTTTACAATTCTGACCACTGTCACTTTATGAGGTTATAACTCTGGAACGCTTTAACGAATCCCGCTGATTCTCAGATTGTTTTTTCGTGACATATTGTACTTCACGTTAGTGGTAAAATTTCTTTGATATGACTTGTGTTTATTTATGAAAAAAAACGGAAATATGGCGAAAATTTTGAAAATTTAACAATTTTCAAACTTTAAATTTTTATGCCCTTAAATCAGAGAGATATTTCACACAAATTTCTTAATAAATAACATTTCCCACATGTCTACTTTACATCAGCACAATTTTGGGACCAAAATTTTTTTTTGTTACGAAGTTATAAGGGTTAAAAGTTGACCAGCGATTTCTCATTTTTACAACACCATTTTTATTTTAGGGACCACATCACATTTGAAGTCACTTTGAGGGGTCTATACGATAGAAAATACCCAAAAGTGACACCATTCTAAAAACCCCTCAAGGTGCTCAAAACCACATTCAAGAAGTTTATTAACCCTTTACGTGCTTCACAGGAACTGAAGCAATGTGGAAGAAAAAAAATAACATTTAACTTTTTTTGCAAAAACTTTACTTCGGAACCTATTTTTTTTATTTTCACAACTGTTAAAAGAAAAAATGAATCACAAAATTTGTTGTGCAATTTCTCCTGAATAAGCCAATACCCCATATGTGGGGGTAAACCACTTTTGGGGCGCACGGCAGAGGTCGCAAGGGAAGGAGCGACATTTGACTTTTTCAACGCAGAATTGGCTGGACGTCATGTCGTGTTTGTAGAGGCCCTGATGTGTCTAAACAGTGGAAACCCCCACAAGTGACACCATTTTGGAAACTAGACCCCCTAAGGAACTTATATAGATGTGTGGTGAGCACTTTGAACCCCCAGTGCTTCACAGAAGTTTATAACTCCCGGGCATGAAATAAAAAGTCATATTTTTTCCACAAACCTGATCGTTTAGTCCCCAATTTTTTATTTTCCAAAGGGTAGCAGGAGAAAGTAGACCACAAAAGTTGTTGTCCAATTTGTCCTGAGTACGCTGATACCCCATATGTGGGGTGGGACCACTGTTTGGGCGCACGGCAGGGCTTGGAAGGGAAGGAGCGCCGTTTGACTTTTTCAAACCAAAATTGGCTGGAATTGAAATTGGACGCCATGTCGCGTTTGGAGAGCCCCTGATACGCCTAAACAGTCGAAACCCCCCACAAATCACACCATTTTGGAAACTAGACCCCTTAAGGAACTTATCTAGATCTGTGGTGAGCACTTTGAACCCCCAAGTGCTTCACAGAAATTAATAAACGTAGAGCCGTGAAAATAAAAAATATTTTTTTTCCTCAAAAATGATTCTTTAGCCCGCTATTTTTTTATTTTCCCAAGGGTAACAGGAGAAATTGGACCCAAAAAGTTGTTGTGCAATTTTTCCTGTGTACGCTGATACCCCATATGTGGGGTGAAACCACTGTTTGGGCGCATGGGAGTGCTTGGAAGGGAAGGAGCGCCATTTTGTAATGCAGACTTTGATGGAATGTTCTGCGGGCGTCATGTTGTGTTTGCAGAGCCCTTGATGTACCTAAACAGCAGAAACCCCCTGCAAGTGACACCATTTTGGAAACTAAACCCCCCAAGGAGCTTATCTAGATGTGTGATGAGCACTTTGAACCCCCAAGTGCTTCACAGAAATTTATAAACACAGAGCCGTGAAAATGAAAAATCATTTTTTTTCTCAAAAATGATTTTTTAGCCAGCTATTTTTTATTTTCCCAAGGGTAACCGGAGAAATTAGAATCCCAAAATTTGTGTGCAATTTGTCCTGAGTACGCTGATACCCCATATGTTGGGGTAAACCACTGTTTGGGCGCACGACAGGGCTCGGAAGGGAGGGAGAGCCATTTGACTTTTTGAAAGCCACGTCGTGTTTGGAGACCCCCTGATGTGTCTAAACAGTGGAAACCCCCCACAAGCGACCCCATTTTGGAAACTAGACCCCTTAAGGAGCTTATCTAGATGTGTGGTGAGCACTTTAAACCCCCAAGTGCTTCACAGAAATTTATAAACGCAGAGCCGTGAAAATGAAAAATCATTTTTTTTCTCAAAAATGATTTTTTTAGCCAGCTATTTTTTATTTTCCCAAGGGTAACCGGAGAAATTAGAACCCCAAAATTGGTGTGCAATTTGTCCTGAGTACGCTGATACCCCATATGTTGGGGTAAACCACTGTTTACACTGTAAACCCCCTGATGTGCCTAAATAGTGGAAATCCCTCAATTCTAGCTCCAACCCTAACCCCAACACACCCCTAACCCTAATCCCAACCCTAATCCTAACCTAAATCCCAACCCTAATTCCAACCCTAATTGTAACCCTAACCTTAATTATAACCCTAACTCTAATTGTAACCCTAACCCTAATTTTAACCCTAATTGTAACCCTAACCCTAATTTTAACCCTAATTGTAACCCTAACCCTAATGCTAGGTTCATTTTGCGTTTTACCAGCCCGTTCAACACATAGCGTTGACGGGCTGGTAACGGTATAGCATAACGCGATCGCGTTATGCTATACCCGCTAGCGCAGAGGAATCAGCAGATGATTCATCTGCGCTAGCGGTGACGGAGCCCAGACGCTGCAGCCCGCGTCCGAGGCTCCGTCACTGAATGATGGCACGTCGCAAACGCATGCCGCTTTACGGCATGCGTCGCGGTGCGCCCTCAAATGGGGGTGAATGGCAGCGTTAACGGACTGCGTTACACCGCGTTATACCGCGGTGTAACGCAGTCCGTCTAACGGACTGCCATAACGCAGTATGAACCCAGCTTAACCCTAACGCTAATTATAACCCTAACCCTAATGCTAACCCTAACCCTAATGCTAACCCTAACCCTAATTATAACCCTAACGCTAATTATAACCCTAACCCTAATTATAACCCTAACGGAAAAATGAAAATAAATATAATTTCTATTTTTTATTATATGTCCCTAACTAAGGGGTGATAAATGGGGGGGTTATGTACTGTTTTTTTTATTTTGATCACTGTGATAGTTTATCACAGTGATCAAAATGCACTTTTATGAGAATGAATGAAAAAAAATTTGAATCTGCCGCCAAGCAGATCGGCGGGCGCACTGCGCATGCGCCCGCCATTTTTTTTTTGCAGGAAGAAGACCGGGATGATCGGAGGCCAGAGGGACCTGCCAGAGGACACCGGTAAGTATAAGGGAGGTTCAGGGGGACACGGGGACCCTCATTTTCTGCCCTCTGATGTGCGATCACATCAGAGGGGAGATAAATCATTTTTTTTTTTTTTTTTTTGCGATCGCGTCTATGCTTGCATAGCTGCGATCGCAACACCGGGATCGGTGAATACCGACCCAGATCATGTTCTCTGCGGTCTGGCTACCCCCGGTAGCCGAGACCCCAGAGAATATTTGCCCATCCCCCCCCAGCACAGCGGCACATAGCGGCGGGCGCACTGAGCATGCGCCCGCCATTTTCTTAACAGCGCCGGCACCGGGGGACACCGGAGGGCCCTGGGGTCACATGGAGGGGATCAGGGGCCAAATGGGGGTCCCGGGGACCCTTTTTCTCAGAGAAATGAAATGGCACAACTTTTTTTTTTTTTTTTTTTTTTGCGGTCGCCGTTATAGGGTTAATAACGGCGATCGCAACATCGGTGTCGGTAAAAACCGACCCGATTCATGTTCTCTGGGGTCTCGGATACCCCCGGTAGCCGAGACCCCGGAGAAAATGCGCCTCTGGGGGGCGCTATTCACTTTTTCCACAGCGCCGTTAATTAACGGCGCTGTGGTTTAAGTACCCTTAATGACCGCCGTTAAAAGGCGTATCGGCGGTCGTTAAGGGGTTAACCACTAGGTTTTTCATTGTTTACATTACCGCACATAGTTAGCTGGGCTACTGAAAACGTTTTACATGCAGCATTTGATAAGTGTCCTGATTTTGTCTTCTTGTGTTTTTTCTTTATTGATCTTACTAATTGGTCCTTGTATGATAATAAGCACTTTGCACTGTCATTGCACTTTTGCACAATTCTATGGACCTCTAGTAATATCATGGAATAGAATATCATTGTGTATTTTTTCAGGGATATTCAAATGCTGTTATAGTCATGTTTTCCCTTGTCCCGTTGCTGCCCTGTTTCTGAGATACTCTATTTAATAAGATTTTTGGTATATCACATTTTATTGTATTTTCTAAATAAATTTAAAATTTAAATTTTTTTTGGTTTATGTGGTTTATGCCTTTTTTCCCCTTTTATTGATGGGGTGATATTGTATGATTTCATTGGTTTTGAGGCTCTTGGTCTGCTGTGGTGCCTCCAGGAATTCAGTGAGGTCAGGGAGCTTGCAGTCCCCTGCCTCCAGATTCGGCTGTCGGGACGTACAGCTCCCGCACATCCCAAGACTCTGGCGTTGTCACGCTGTATAGCAGATATATATATGTGATGACAGTAATCTATATCAAAAGGGCAACATACTATATCACATGCGCATAGATATATGATAACATAGAATTACCTGACAGAATGTCCAGTGGGTCAATACGGAATCCGTTATACGCTGTCTCCGGCTAGAGGGTGACCGGGGTCTATGCTGACCCTAAACTGGGGTCCTAACTAATCCCTCTACCTGGAGGTACTGTTAAAGGTACAGAGGTCCAGGCCACCAGCGTAAACCCTGTCTCCTATCAATCCCTGCCAACTGTAATCTAGTCCTAAGAAGGACCCTGATTAACACCAAAGGGAATGAACAGGTAACGGTTAATGAACAGAAAGACATACAAGAAAGACAAGAAATAAAGTAAATAAAGTCTTACATACAACATTCACAACAGTAGGAACACCTAAGGTCTCAGAGATAAACTATAAGCTATAAGAGTAAAAACAACTAAGGAACTCTTAGCTTAACCCCTTAACGACCGCCGATACGCCTTTTAACGGCGGTCATTAAGGGTACTTAAACCACAGCGCCGTTAATTAACGGCGCTGTGGAAAAAGTGAATAGCGCCCCCCAGAGGCGCATTTTCTCCGGGGTCTCGGCTACCGGGGGTAGCCGAGACCCCAGAGAACATGAATCGGGTCGGTTTTTACCGACACCGATGTTGCGATCGCCGTTATTAACCCTATAACGGCGACCGCAACAAAAAAAAAAAAAAAGTTGTGCCATTTAATTTCTCTGTCCTCTGATGTCATCGGACATCAGAGGACAGAGAAAAAGGGTCCCCAGGACCCCCATGTGGCCCCCAATAAGATCCATGTGGCCCCCGGGCCCTCCGGTGTCCCCCGGTGCCGGCGCCGTTAAGACAATGGCGGGCGCATGCCCAGTGCGCCCGCCGCTATGTGCCGCTGTGCTGGTGGGGGGATGGGCAAATATTCTCTGGGGTCTCGGCTACCGGGGGTAGCCGAGACCCCAGAGAACATGATCCGGGTCGGTATTCACCGATCCCGGTGTTGCGATCGCGGCTATGCAAGCATAGCCGCGATCGCAAAAAAAAAAAAAAATGATTTCTCTCCCCTCTGATGTGATCGCACATCAGAGGGGAGAAAATGAGGGTCCCCCGATCGCCCCCCCATATACTTACCGGTGTCCTCCATCCTCCCGCAGGCCCCAGGATCCCGGCTTCTTCTCCCTGCAAAAAAAAAATGGCGGGCGCATGCGCAGTGCGCCCGCCGATCTGCTTTGGCGGCAGATTCAAATTTTTTTTCATTCATTCTCATAAAAGTACATTTTGATCACTGTGATAAACTATCACAGTGATCAAAATAAAAAAAACAGTACATAACCCCCCCATTTATCACCCCCTTAGTTAGGGACATATAATAAAAAGTAGAAATTATATTTATTTTCATTTTTCTGTTAGGGTTAGGGTTATAATTAGGGTTAGGGTTATAATTAGGGTTAAGGTTATAATTAGGGTTAGGGTTAGCATTAGGCTGGTTTCACACATCCGGTGTGCGCCTGACGGCGCCCCCGGCATTTAGCCGCAGCGCCGCATCAGAAAATCTGATGCGCCGCATGCGTTTTTTTTGCATTGACTTGCATTAGCGCCGGATGGCGCCGCATGTCAATGCGTTGCATGCGGTTTTGTCCGGATGCGGCGCAAATGTACATTGCGGCGGCCGGACAAAACGCTGCATGTAACGTTTTTTGTTTTTGCCGGATGGTTTCTGATGTCTCCGGGCATCAGAAACCAACCGGCAAAAAAACGCATGCGGCCGCCGGCGGCGCATCAGATTCTCTGATGCGGCGCTGCGGCAAAATGCCGGGGGCGCCGACAGGTGCCCGCCGAAAGTGTGAAAGCAGCCTTAGGGTAAGGGTTATAATTAGCGTTAGGGTTAGGCTGGGTTCATACTGCGTTATGGCAGTCCGTTAGACGGACTGCGTTACACCGCGGTATAACGCGGTGTAACGCAGTCCGTTAACGCTGCCATTCACCCCCATTTGAGGGCGCATCGCGACGCATGCCGTAAAGCGGCATGCGTTTGCGACGTGCCATCATTCAGTGACGGAGCCTCGGACGCGGGCTGCAGCGTTTGGGCTCCGTCACCGCTAGCGCAGATGAATCATCTGCTGATTCCTCTGCGTTAGCGGGTATAGCATAATGCGATCGCGTTATGCTATACCATTACCAGCCCGTCAACGCTATGTGTTGAACGGGCTGGTAAAACGCAAAATGAACCTAGCCTTAGGGTTAGGGTTATAATTAGGGTTAGAATTAGGGTTAGGGTTATAATTAAGGTTATAATTAAGGTTAGGGTTACAATTAGGGTTGGAATTAGGGTTGGGATTTAGGTTAGGATTAGGGTTGGGATTAGGGTTGTGTTGGGATTAGGGTTGGAGCTAGAATTGAGGGATTTCCACTATTTAGGCACATCAGGGGGTCTCCAAACACGATGTGGCGTTCAAAAAGTCAAATGGCGCTCCCTCCCTTCCGAGCCCTGCCGTGCGCCAGCACAGTGGTTTACCCCAACATATGGGGTATCAGCGTACTCAGGACAAATTGCACACCAATTTTGGGGTTCTAATTTCTCCGATTACCCTTGGAAAATAAAAAATAGCTGGCTAAAAAAATCATTTTTGAGAAAAAAAATGATTTTTCATTTTCACGGCTCTGCGTTTATAAATTTCTGTGAAGCACTAGGGGGTTCAAAATGCTCACCACACATCTAGATAAGCTCCTTAAGGGGTCTAGTTTCCAAAATGGGGTCACTTGTGGGGGGTTTCCACTGTTTAGGCTCATCTGGGGCACTGCAAACGGAACATGACCCCCACCAACGTCTGCATTCCAAAACGTTATTACTTCCTTTCCAAGCCCTGCTGTGCGCCAAAACAGTTCCCCCCCCCCACATATTTGGTATCAGCGTACTCAGGACAAATTGGACAACAACTTTTGGGGTCCAATTTCCTTGTGAAAAATCAAAAATTTGGGACTAAAAAATCATTTTTGTGGAAAATTGATTTTTTTTTTTTCACACCCAGGCATTATAAACTTTTGTGAAACACTTGGAGGTTCAAAGTGCTCACCACAGATCTAGATAAGTTCCTTATGGGGTCTAGTTTCCAAAATGGGGTCACTTGTGGGGGTTTTCCACTGTTTAGGCTCATCTGGGGCACTGCAAACGGAACATGACCCCCACCAACGTCTGCATTCCAAAACGTTATTACTTCCTTTCCAAGCCCTGCTGTGCGCCAAAACAGTTTCCCTCCCCCACATATTTGGTATCAGCGTACTCAGGACAAATTGGACAACAACTTTTGGGGTCCAATTTCCTTGTGAAAAATCAAAAATTTGGGACTAAAAAATCATTTTTGTGGAAAATTGTTTTTTTTTTTTTTTCACACCCAGGCATTATAAACTTTTGTGAAACACTTGGGGGTTCAAAGTGCTCACAGCGGATCTAGATAAGTTCCATAGGTGGTCTAGTTTCCAAAATGGTGTTACTTGTGGGGGGTTTCCACTGTTTAGGCGCATCAGGGGCTCTCCAAACGCGACATGGTGTCCAATCTCAATTCCAGCCAATTTTGGTTTGAAAAAGTCAAACGGTGCTGCTTCCATTCCAAGCCCTGCCGTGCGCCCAAACAGTGGTCCCCCCCCATATATGGGGTATCAGCATACTCAGGACAAATTGTACAACAACTTTTGTTGTCCAATTTCTCCTGTTACCCTTGTGAAAATAAAAAATTGGGGACTAAACGATCAGGTTTGTGGAAAAAATATGATTTTTTATTTTCACGCCCGGGCGTTATAAACTTCTGTGAAGCACTTGGGGCTTCAAAGTGCTCACCACACATCTAGATAAGTTCCTTAGGGGGTCTAGTTTCCAAAATGGGGTCACTTGTGGGGGGTTTCCACTGTTTAGACACATCAGGGCCTCTACAAATGCGACATGGCGTCCAGCCAATTCCGCGTTGAAAAAGTCAAACGGAGCTCCTTCCCTTGCGACCTCTGCCGTGCGCCCAAAAAGTGGTTTACCCCAACATATGGGGTATCGGCATGCTCAGGACAAATTGCACAAAAACTTTTGGGGTCTTGTTACCCTTGGGAAAATAAAAATTGGGGTGAAAAGATCATTTTTGTGGAAAAAATATGATTTTTTATTTTCACGGCTCTACGTTATAAACTTGTGTGAATCACTTGGAGGTTCAAAGTGCTCACCACACATCTAGATAAGTTCCTTAGGGGGTCTAGTTTCCAAAATGGGGTCCCTTGTTGGGGGTTTCCACTGTTTAGGCACATCAGGGGCTCTCTAAACGCGACATGGCATCCAGCCAATTCTGCGTTGAAAAAGTCAAACAGCGCTCCTTCCCTTGCGACCTCTGCCGTGCGCCCAAAAAGTGGTTTACCCCCACATATGGGGTATCAGCATGCTCAGGACAAATTGCACAAAAACTTTTGCGGTCTTATTACCCTTGGGAAATTAAAAATTGGGGTGAAAAGATCATTTTTGTGGAAAAAAAATTTTTTTTTTTTTTCACGGCTCTAGGTTATAAACTTGTGTGAAGCACTTGGAGGTTCAAAGTTCTCACCACACATCTAGATAAGTTCCTTAAGGGGTCTTGTATCCAAAATGGGGTCACTTGTGGGTGTTTCCACTGTTTAGGCACATCAGGGGCTATCTAAACGCGACATGGCATTCAGCCAATTCTGCGTTGAAAAAGTCAAACGGCGCTCCTTCCCTTGCGACCTCTGCCACGCGCCCAAAAAGTGGTTTACCCCCACATATGGGGTATCGAAGTATTCAGAAGAAATTGCACAACAAATTTTGTGGTTCATTTTTTCTTTTAACACTTGTGAAAATAAAAAAACTTGGTTCCGAAGTAAAGCTTTTGCAAAAAAATTAAATGTCAATTTTTTCCTTCCACATTGCTTCAGCTCCTGTGAAGCACTTGAAGGGTTAATAAACTTCTTGAATGTGGTTTTGAGCACCTTGAGGGTGTCAGTTTTTAGAATGGTGTCACTTTTGGGTATTTTCTATCATATAGACCCCTCAAAGTGACTTCAAATGTGATGTGGTCCCTAAAAAAAAATGGTGTTGTAAAAATGAGAAATCGCTGGTCAACTTTTAACCCTTATAACTTCGTAACAAAAAAAAATTTTGGTCCCAAAATTGTGCTGATGTAAAGTAGACATGTGGGAAATGTTATTTATTAAGAAATTTGTGTGACATATCTCTCTGATTTAAGGGCATAAAAATTTAAAGTTTGAAAATTGTTAAATTTTCAAAATTTTCGCCATATTTCAGTTTTTTTCATAAATAAACACAAGTCATATCAAAGAAATTTTACCACTAACGTGAAGTACAATATGTCACAAAAAAACAATCTCAGAATCAGCGGGATTCGTTAAAGCGTTCCAGAGTTATAACCTCATAAAGTGACAGTGGTCAGAATTGTAAAAATTGGCCCGGTCATTAAGCTGCAAAATGGCTCTGTCCTTAAGGGGTTAAGTATTCTCAGAACCGATCCAGTCTGCTAGACTACATGAATGCTTTCACCGGCCTCTAACAAGCAGACTGGCAGGTATATAAAGGAATCTAATTAGAACATAATCAAAAGCAGCCGGGCGAGGCTGGACCTAGTCTTAGCAAAGAGCTAGGTAAAATTAACTCCCTCATTACCAAACACAAAGAAACAGCAACTCAGCTGTGAGAAGTCAGAGTGTGTAATCGCGACGATCCTCGTGGCGATACACCCATGACAGTACCCCCCCCTCTACGAGGGGACTCCGGACCCTCAGGGCCAGGTCTGCCCGGGTGAGTTGTGTGAAAGGTCCGAACCAATCGATCTGCGTTAACATCAGACGCAGGGACCCACGTCCTCTCCACAGGACCATACCCCCTCCAATGAACCAAGTACTGAAGGGATCGGAGACTGAGACGTGAGTCAATGATTTTCGACCCATGAAATTCCACGTTATCATTGACCACCACTGAAGGAGGAGGTAGAGGTGACGGTATGACTGGTGCCACATACTTTTTAAGTAATGACTTGTGAAACACATTATGAATTTTAAACGTAGGAGGGAGGTCCAGACGAAATGCCACAGGATTAATTATGGAACTGATCCTGTACGGCCCGATGAATCTGGGACCCAACCTCCAGGAGGAAACTATATTCCTGGTAGACAACCAAACCAGATCGTTCACCTTCAGATCTAGACCAGAAACTCTCCCCCTATCAGCCATCCGTTTGTAACGGTTCCCCGTAACCTTCAGTCTTAACCGATCTGGAACTATCAGTCTCCCTGGAAGTCCCACAGGGGCGTCCCCCTGAGCCCCCAATACCTCCCCCTCAAGCTCAGAGCATACAGCTGACACTACAACTCCCTCCTGAGGAATAGGAACCGGATCATCCGTCTTCCCGGCCCCTGGGAAAGTACGAGATAAGGCATCAGGAAGCAACTTTATTGAGCAGTCATATGCGCGATGAGGAGGTAACTCTTTACACCCCTCCTCTGAGAACATCTCCCCAAAGTCCTCCAGAAAAGGAGACAAAGTCCTAGGCACAACCGCACCGATGACCGTGCTCATGCAGTTATTCCTGCAAAATTCACCCCACTGGCTTATCTTTCCGGATTGCCAATCAATCACTGGGTTATGTTTAGCCAACCAAGGAAGTCCCAACACAATAGGAGTAGGTAGACCCTCCAACACATAACAAGACAATTGCTCTTTATGTATTGCCCCTACTCGAAGATCTATGTTATGAACCGCTTGTACCAAGCTACCTGGACCGAGAGGTCTAGAATCAATAGAGACTATAGGGACCGGTTTGGCCAATACACTTAGTTGCATACCATGCACCTGGGCAAACCGAGCGTCCACCAGATTAGCCCCGGACCCACTATCAAGAAAAACAGAAATCCTCTCAGTTCTAGTACCAATCACCACCTCCGCAGGCACGAGAAACTGAGAGGGATTTGGGGACGAAATACACACTCCCAGGTTAACTCCTTTGCTCAAAGAGGCCCGGGATGGACACCCCCCAACAAAATGTCCCTCTCTCCCGCAAAAGAAACACCTTCTAGTCTTGCGGTGCACCGCCGATTCCCTCCTACAAAAAGATGTCCCTCCCAACTGCATGGGTTCCTCAGAACAGACCAGGGGAACCTCAGTATAAGGGACTTTAGTAGTAGGTGGAGTCATCACAGGAGGCGGAGTTACATCGCGTCTTCCCCGAATTCGTCTATCAATGCGAATAGCGAGGGCCATAGCAGCCTCCAGTGATGGAGGAGAATCATACTGAGCCAACACATCTTTTAATTTGTCAGACAACCCTTGACAAAACTGGCTCCTAAGAGCTGGGTCATTCCACTGAGTATCTGTTGCCCATCTACGGAACTCAGAAGAATATTCCTCCGCTGGACGATTTCCTTGCCGTATTTTACGTAACTTTGTCTCAGCAAGGGAAACTCGATCCGGATCATCATATACCAGACCCAGGGCAGTAAAAAATCGATCCACTGACTGGAGATCTGGGGAGCCTGGAGGAATAGAGAACGCCCAAGATTGAGGGTCCCCTTGTAAGAGCGAGATAACAATTCCCACCCTCTGCTCTTCACTCCCAGATGACCGAGGCCGCAGCCGAAAGTACAATTTACATGCCTCCCGGAAAGTAAAAAATTTGTCCCGCCCACCAGTGAACCTGTCCGGGAGAGCAACCTTAGGTTCAGATCTGGTTTGCTCCAGGGGAGACAAAACCTTGGACTTAATGTCTGCCAACTCCATGGACAACCCCTGCAACTGCCGGGCCAGCTGGGCTACTGGATCCATGACAGCTGGGGAGAATCTTTAGTATGGGCCGGTGAAAATGTCACGCTGTATAGCAGATATATATATGTGATGACAGTAATCTATATCAAAAGGGCAACATACTATATCACATGCGCATAGATATATGATAACATAGAATTACCTGACAGAATGTCCAGTGGGTCAATACGGAATCCGTTATACGCTGTCTCCGGCTAGAGGGTGACCGGGGTCTATGCTGACCCTAAACTGGGGTCCTAACTAATCCCTCTACCTGGAGGTACTGTTAAAGGTACAGAGGTCCAGTCCACCAGCGTAAACCCTGTCTCCTATCAATCCCTGCCAACTGTAATCTAGTCCTAAGAAGGACCCTGATTACCACCAAAGGGAATGAACAGGTAACGGTTAATGAACAGAAAGACATACAAGAAAGACAAGAAATAAAGTAAATAAAGTCTTACATACAACACTCACACACAGTAGGAACACCTAAGGTCTCAGAGATAAACTATAAGCTATAAGAGTAAAAACAACTAAGGAACTCTTAGCTTAAGTATTCTCAGAACCGATCCAGTCTGCTAGACTACATGAATGCTTTCACCGGCCTCTAACAAGCAGACTGGCAGGTATATGAAGGAATCTAATTAGAACATAATCAAAAGCAGCCGGGCGAGGCTGGACCTAGTCTTAGCAAAGAGCTAGGTAAAATTAACTCCCTCATTACCAAACACAAAGAAACAGCAACTCAGCTGTGAGAAGTCAGAGTGTGTAATCGCGACGATCCTCGTGGCGATACACCCATGACAGGCGTCCTTTTTATCAGCGCTCCGCAATCAGCTCTGACGCAGCTGCAATTCCCCAGAGCCTTTGTCTCCGCTCCTCTCTCTTCCCTCCAGAACAATCTCCTTACCTCAGCACTAACTCCTCCCACCAACTGTCACTCCCGTATGCTCCGCCCCTTTTGGTCTGGAGTTAGAACAGGTGTTGGATGCTGTATATTACCTCGCATGGGGACCTCTTCCTGCTTCTAGGCATGACATCACCACCCTGTAGAGGGAGGCAATGTCACCGTGGAAACTGGACTCTGGGGTGCCACAATGCCAACAATCGCTGTAATACACCATCCCATGGCACCCGCCTGTGTGACAACAGTCCAGAACTTAGAGATATTGTTATCACTTCCGAATCCTCCTCTGCTTCGTCCTCTTCCTCTGGGATCACCACTTCCTCCCGAAGACTTTTCAAAGACTGCTCTATCAAGAAGATGACTGGAATAGTGATGTTGAGGACGGCAACGTCAGCGCTAACCATCTTACTAACCATTTAGAAACTGTCCAGAGGTCTTTCATCTGTGCCCACTTCGCAAACGTGATTTGACACATGTTCGTACTATGTTGAGCCAGACTATGCAAAATGTCATACTTAACCAAGGGTCGTCGAGTGGAATTCCACCATGTCAGCACAGCACATATCAAACGGTTAAATGTTAGCCTGAAATACCTCTGTTGCGATGCAAGTCAATGACACGAGTGGTTTGGATGCCAGAAATGATCACACAGCAACTGTGCTTTCTGCAGCAGCACAATCAGGCTGGGATATTGGCATAGAAATTGCTGTACCACCAGGTCGCGAACATGAACCATGCAAGGCACATATGGGAGGTTGCCCCGGTGTAGATCCGCCACCAGGTTTACACCGTTATCGCACACGACCTTCCCTGACTACAGGTTCAGTGCAGACAGCCATTGCTCAAACTCGGCCTGGATAGCTGTCCAAAACGCTTAAGCTGTGTGACTGCAATCTCCAAGGCATATTAATTGAAACATTGCCTGATTGCGGTTTTCCCTGTATGCACAGTACAGTCTCTCTGCACTGTTAGAAAGCGTGTCTCTTTAAGGGAGAGGTTGAGGGCACAGGTGGAGGCCCTGCAGGAGGTGGAGTAGGCATAAGCAGTGAAGGAAGTATTAGATAGTAAGGTTTGTCCCGCAAGCCTTGGTAATCTTGGTGTCTAGTGTTTTAGTTCACCATCACTTGGTGTTTAGTGGTTTAGTTCTCCATCCCCTGGTGTGCAGTGGTTTACTTCTCCAAAACTAGGTGTTTAGTAGTTTAGTTCTCCAACCCCTGTTGTCTAGTAGTTTAGTTCTCCATCTTCTTGTGTGTAGTGGTTTAATTATCCATCCCTGGTGTGTAGTGGTTTACTTCTCCAAAACTAGGTGTTTAGTAGTTTAGTTCTCCAACCCCTGTTGTTTAGTAGTTTAGTTTTCCGATCCCTGTTGTCTAGTAGTTTAGTTCTCCATCTTATGGTGTATAGTGGTTTAGTTCTCCATCCCAAAGTGCCCTGCAAGCCTTGGGGATTCAAAGACTTGTGGAGCAGCCCCTTCCTCGCCTGACCCCACAAACACCAGAGTCACCCAGTGCCCAGTCAGCGAGATTTAATACCCCTGGCCATGCATGCTCGTCCAGGTGTCAGTGTTAAAATGCACCCTGTCAGACATATAATTTTTTCAAGAAACACGTGATGTTGTCTGCAACATGGTGATGTAGCTCAGGCACATCTTTCTTAGAGAAGTAATGGCGACTGGGCAACTGGTACTGTGGGACTGCGACGGCCACCAGCTTTCGGAAACGATCTGTATCCACCAGGTAGAAAGGCTGCATTTCTATGGCCAACAGATTGGATTGGCAAACCAATTTCTCAATGATTTCATCTCATTATCACAGAGATCACAGGCCAGGAGTTACGCAGAACCAGCCGCTGGATTGAACAGCTCTCAGCTGGCCACTGTCTTCTAGACAATTACACGATTGGGCAGCAATAAACCGTGGAAGTTGCAGGCTGTTCCCAATAATTAGTTATCAGAAAACTAACAGTGAGAGCACAGTGAGCTCCGGATTACAACGCATGGAATATGTGTATATACTGCTGTATGATCACTCCTAACTCCACGATAACACGACCCTACTCGCTGCCACCGCCAATCTTTTTTTTTTAATCATTACAGGCCGATTGGACATCATTCTTCTTTTGAGGTCCACACCATCAGGCTCTTCCATCCCCTCTTCCTCAGAGTAAAGGTTATATACCGTCCCCCAGGCTCACCCACCCACTTCCTTGATCACTTTTCTGCCTGGCTGCTGCACATCATGTCCTCAGAAATGCCAACCGTTATCCTGGGAGACTTCAACAGTCCTATAAATAGCCCCACCTCCCCAACTGCATCCCAGCTTCTATGTCTAATCATTTCTCTTGGCCTTTCACAACATTCAACCTCTGAGCCACACAAAGATAATTACAACCTTGATGTGGTCTTTGTCCAGGTCTGTTCAATCTCCTACCTAGATAACTCACCTCTTCCCCTCTCTACCCCAAGAAATTAGGACTAACCACAACTTACACAGTTTTAGGCGCACCCTAAAAACACATCTGTTTAGAGCTGCCTATCATGTTCCCTAATCAAAGTCCTTTTTATATGTAGCCCATTCTCTACTTCTGTGAACATAATTCGCCATCAAACTCCACTGCACCCAAAAGCACTACAAATATTAGCTGGTGACTATCTCAGGCAGACTTTATCTACCCCCATTTCATCAAGATGGCTAGACCATCATTGTAAATAAGCACCTTTACTTTGTGTCACCCCCACCTTATTGTAAATTGTAAGCTCTTCTGAGCAGAGTCATCATTAATTTTCCTTTAATTATTGGATTATACACTGCTCAAAATAAAGGGAACACTTAAACAACAGAATACAACTCCAAGTAAATCAAACTTCTGTGAAATTAAACTGTCCACTTAGGAAGCAACACTGATTGACAATCAATTTTACATGTTGTTGTGCAAATGGAATAGACAACAGATGGAAATTATTGGCAATTATCAAGACACACTCAATAAACGAGTGGTTCTGCAGGTGGGGACCACAGACCACATCTCAGTACCAATGCTTTCTGGCAGATGTTTTGGTCACTTTTGAATGTTGGTTGTGCTTTCACACTCGTAGTAACAAGAGACGGACTCTACAACCCACACAAGTTGCTCAGGTAGTGCAGTTCACCCAGGATGACACATTATTATTATTATTATTTATTATTCTAGTGCCATTTATTCCATGGCGCTTTACATGTGAGGAGGGGTATACATAATAAATACAAGTACAGTCATCTTAAACAATACAAGGTACAGGATGAGAGAGGACCCTGCCCGCGAGGGCTCACAATCTACAAGGGATGGGTGATGAAGTAGGCGAGGGTAGAGCTGGTCGTGCAGCTGTTTGGTGGATCGGTGGTTACTGCAGGTTGTAGGCTTGTCGGAAGAGGTAGTACTTCAGGTCCTTTTTGAAGGTTTCCATGGTAGGCGAGAGTCTGATATGTTGTGGTAGGGAGATCCAGAGTAGGGGGGAGAAATCTTGTATGCGTTTGTGGGAAGAGGAGATAAGAGGGGAGGAGAGAAAGAAATCTCGTGAGGATTGGAGGTTGCGTGCAGGTTAGTACTGGGAGACGAGGTCACAGATGTATGGAGGACTCAGGTTGTGGATGGCTTTGTATGTCATGATTAGGGTTTTGAACAGGAGTCTTTGAGTAATAGGGAGCCAGTGCAGGGATTGACAGAGGGGAGAGCCTGGGGAATTGCGGGGGGACAGGTGGATTAGTCGGGCAGCAGAGTTTAGAATAGATTGGAGGGGTGCGAGAGTGTTAGAGGGTAGGCTACAGAGCAGGAGGTTGCAGTAGTCAAGGCGGGAGATGATGAAGGCTTGGACTAGGGTTTGTGCAGATTCTTGGTTGAGGAATGTACGGATCCGTGAAATATTTTTGAGTTGAAGTCGGCAGGAAGTGGAAAGAGCTTGGTTATGTGGTTTGAAAGAGAGATCAGTGTCAAGGATAACACCGAGGCAGCGAGCTTGTGGGACTGGAGAGAGTGGGCAGCCGTTTACTTTAATGGATAGGTCCATTTGGGGGGTCACGTAAGATGGAGAAAAGATGATGAATTCTGTTTAGTCCTTATTAAGTTTTAGAAATCTAGCGGAGAAGAAGGATGAAATAGCGGACAAACATTGAGGGATTCTGTTTAGTAGGGAGGGGATATCTGGTCCAGAGACGTAGATCTGTGTGTCTTCAGCATAGAGGTGATACTCAAAGCCGTGAGATTCTATGAGCTGTCCGGGGCCGAAGGTGTAAATGGAGAAGAGCAGGGGCCCTAGGACTGAACCTTGTGGGACTCTGATGGATAGGGGGCGCGGTGAGGAGGTGGTGTGCGAGTGGGAGACGCTGAATGTCCGGTCTGTTAGGTATGACGCGATCCAAGATAGGGCCAAGTCTGTGATACCAAGAGATGAGAGGGTTTGTAGTAATAAGGAATGGTCTACTGTGTCAAAGGCAGAGGACAGGTCCAGGAGGAGAAGGACAGAGTAGTGTCGCTTGGCCTTGGCAGTTAATAGGTCATTGGTGACCTTAGTTAAGGCAGCTTCAGTGGAGTGGTGTGGCCGGAAGCCAGATTGTAAGTGGTCAAGGAGGGAGCAAGAAGAGAGGTGGGAAGACAGTTCAAGATGGATGTATTGTTTCAGTAGTTTTGAGGCATAGGGAAGAAGTGATGTAGGGCGATAGCTAGATACAGAGGATGGGTCAAGAGAGGGCTTTTTGAGGATAGGTGTGATTGAGGCATGTTTAAAGCTTGAGGGGAAAACACCAGTTGTTAGTGATAGGTTGAAGAAATGGGTTAGGGTTGAGATGAAGACTGTGGTGAGGTTTGGGATGAAGTGGGATGGGATCGGGTCAAGTGCACAGGTAGTGATCTTGAGAGTAGAGTGGAGAGTCGCTGTTCTGTAATGGTGGAGAAGTTGGTTTTGGAGAAGGAGGGCAGGGCAGTTAGGAGGAAGGGCTCTGGGGGGGTTGTTGACCAAAACTGTGTCTGATGTTATCAATCTTCTTGAAAAATAAGGCAAAGTCTTCAGCTGAGATGAGGGGGAGGGAGGTGCTGGGGGGCAGAGGAGAGAAATGAAGGTGTTGAATAACTGTTTAGGGTTGTGAGACAGGGAGGATATGAAAGATGAGAAGTAGGTTTGTTTTGCTGCAGCCGCTCAGCAGTCCTGGAAGCTCGCCTTAGTTCTTTGGCCAGGCTGGTGTGCCAGGGCTGTCTGTTGATTTTGCGAGCTTTGGTATGTGTGAGAGGGGCAACTGATTCCAAAGCTACAGCTATTGTGGTGTTATATAGAGCGGCAGCGGTATCCGCATTGTGTAGGGAACTTATATCTGTAAGAGGGAGGAGGGATTCAGACAGAGTGTAGATCGAGATGTTTAAGATTTCTGCGAGGGTGTGCAAGTTTGTGGGGTGGGGATTGTGGACCAGGATAGGAGAGGGAAGAGAATGTAAGTTGGTTGTGGTCAGAAAGAGGAAGAGGTGAGTTAGAGAGGTTAGATAGGGAGCAGATGCGGGTGAAGATGAGGTCTAGTGTGTGGCATCTTTGTGAGTGGCTGCAGAAGACCATTCATTGAGGCTGAAGGAGGAAGTGAGAGATAGAAGTTTAGTGGCAGCTGAGAGGGAAGTGTCAATGGGGATGTTGAAGTCGCCCAAGATGATAGTGGGGATGTCAGTGGAAAGGAAATGAAGTAGCCAGGTGGTGAAGTGGTCAAAGAAGGTGATGGCTGGCCTTGGGGGGTGGTAAATGACAGCTAGTTAAAGGTTGGAGGGGGAGTAGATGCGCACAGAGTGCACCTCAAAGGAAGGGAGGGTAACAGAGGGTGGCAGTGGGATTGGGGTGAAGGAGCAGTTATCTGACAGGAGAAAACCAACTCCTCCACCATGCTTGCTGCTGGGGCGGGGGGGTGTGGGAAAGGTGGAATCCACCATACGAGAGTGCAGCAGGAGAGGCTGTATCAGAGGGGGTGAGCCAGGTTTCGATGATGGCGAGGAAGGAAAGTTTGTTAGTAATAAAAAGATCATGGATGAAGGAAAGTTTGTTGCAGACAGAGCAAGCGTTCCACAGAGCTCCTGTTAGTGGGACTGGGGAAGCTGGGGCCGCAGAAATAGGTATAAGGTTGGAGAGGTTACGGAAAGTTGTGATAGAGCGTGGATGGGAGGTAGAAATGAGTGTGGGAATGTGGTGAGGAGGACCATGATTTGGAGAGATATCGCTATCAGTGAGGAGGAGCAGAGAGAGTGTTAGCAGGTGGGAGCAGGAGAGGGCATGAGGGGGCTGTCTGTGTTTGGAGACAGAGGATTGTATGTTGAGAAACAGAACTGAGGAAGAGGTAAGATGGATGGGGAGGATTGAAGAAGAGATGAATAGTTCCTTGCTTGGTGTAGGAATTAGGGGGGTTAGCAGAAAGTGAAGGATTATAGGGGTCAGAGTGAAAACAAACAGAAACATTGTTTACAGTAACTGTATCCAGTTACCTTCAGTTCCCTTCTGGTTCAATTCTGGATTAATTCATATCTCACACATATCTTGCTGGTTAGAGTGCGATGGTGGCAGATGGCAGGGCACAGTCTGTATACATCGTTCTAGATTAATTCATATCTCAGACTTGTAAAATACACACTTATGGGATACACACTGCAGACTAAAGTCTTGGCAGACTTGGGCTATGCAATATATGTGCTATAAAGTGCAATCAGGTGTGAAGCAGAGAAGAATGGTCTGTGCTCATCTTGGTCAGACAATTAAGAGTGGACCAGATGCATATGATCAAGCCAAAGTAAACAAGGTCATAAATAACACTGGGGTAAAACAGGGGGTTAGTTGAAAGACATACTGAGTGAATACTAGGATCAGAGCTAAGAAGTCTGTGCGGAAAGCTGAGTGACGTAACGAGTGAATACTAGGAGCAGAGGTAAGAAGTCTGTGTGGAAAGCTGAGTGACGTACCAAGTGAATACTAGAAGCAGAGGTAAGAAGTCTTACATCAGCGTGGCAAGTGTTCTCACACAGGTCTCTGTCCACAGAACCTCCACTTGTTTACCCGCTACAGTCACTGTGAGTGACTGTAGAGCACGTCAATGCAAGCTGTGGCAAGAAGGTTTTCTGTGTCTGTCAGCGTAGTGTCCAGAGGCTGGAGGCGCTACCAGGAGACAGGCCAGTACACCAGGAAATGTGGAGGAGGGCAACAACCCAGCAGCAGGACCGCTACCTCCGTCTTTGTGCAAGGAGGAACAGGAGGAGCACTGCCATAGCCCTGCAAAATGACCTCCAGAAGGCCACAAATGTGCATGTGTCTGCACAGACGGTTAGAAACCGACTCCATGAGAATGGTCTGAGGGCCCGACATCCACAGATGGGGGTTGTACTCACAGCCCAACACCGTACAGGACGCTTGGCATTTGCCACAGAACACCAGGATTGGCAAATTCACCACTGGCGCCCTGTGCTCTTCACAGATGAAAACAGGTTCACACTGTGCACATGTGACAGAAGTGACAGAGTCTGGAGATGCCGTGGAGAGCGATCTGCTGCCTGCAACATCCTTCAGTATGACCGGTTTGGCAGTGGGTCAGTAATGGTGTGGGATGGCATTTCTTTGGAGGGCCGCACAGCCCTCCATGTGCTCGCCAGAGGTAGCCTGACTGCCATTAGGTACCGAGATGAGATCCTCAGACCCCTTGTTGTAACGGGTCTGGTAGGCGGAACCTCTGAGCTTTATTATACAAGAAGGCTTTCCTTGTAAAGGAGCGGGTGGCGCCCGGGGAGACGGACAGGGAGTCACGGCAAGTGACAGGGACAGTCTCTGGACAGACGGGAAGGGGGTCACGGCAAGTGAGCTGGGCAGTCTCTGATTATACGGGCAGGTAGTCACGGCAAGTGACCAGGGCAGTCTCTGGACAAGTAGGCAGGGAGTCACGGCAAGTGACCGGGGCAGTCTCTGGATAGGTATGCAGGAAGTCACGGCAAGTGACCGGGGCAGTCTCTGGATAGGTATGCAGGAAGTCACGGCAAGTGACCGGGGCAGTCTCTGGATAGGTATGCAGGGAGTCACGGCAAGTGACCGGGGCAGTCTCTGGATTGACAGGCAGGTAGTCACAGCAAGTGACCGGGGCAGTCTCTGGACAGACAGGCAGGTATATACGACCTGAGATGGTGGAGCCTCCCGGTAGGCTAACAGGCAGATGGCAGATGAACGCTCCCAAGTGAGCAGGTGAGAATCTCTGGAATAGCCAAGGATCACCGCATGTGACTTCCGAACCTCCGGGTAGGGCTGCAGTCAGATGGCAGATGAGCGCCCCAAGTGAGCAGGCGAGAGTCTCTGGAATAGCCGAGGATCACCGCATGTGACGTCCGAACCTCCGGGTAGGGCTGCAGTCAGATGGCAGATGAGCGCTCCCAAGTGAGCAGGCGAGAGTCTCTGGAATAGCTGATGGTCACCACATGTGACGGCCGAACCTCCAAGTAGGCTTACGGACAGGTAGCAGACAGCAAACGGGCAGGAAACAGGCAGGTAACTGGTAACGGCACCTGAGGGCTGAAGCAGAGTAAAACAGTGCAACAACAACATTGCTCGGGCACCTCCATTAAGGAGGAAGTACTTTATAAAGGGTGGAGTCCTCCGGCATTGGCCGGGGACCTTTTTGAAAAATGCGCGCGGCCCCTTTAAGAGCGGGGGAGCGCGCGGGCGCGCGCCCTAAGTCCAGAAGCAGGGAAGGAGCGCGCAGCCCCAGCAGGACGGAAGAAGGACGCTGAGCGCGGGTAAGGGGGGCGACGTCCCTGCCTGGCAGAGGACGCTGCTGCAGGGGGACAGCGTCCCTGCCTGGCAGAGGGCAGGGACGTCGGCGCTACACTTGTGAGACCATATGCTGGTTCGGTTGGCCCTGGGTTCCTCCTAAAGCAGGACAATGCCAGACCTCATGTCGCTGGAGTGTGTCAGCAGTTCCTGCAAGAAAAAGGCATTAAAGCTATGGACTGGCCCGCCCTTTCCCCAGACCTGAATCCGATTGAGCACATCTGGGACATCATGTCTCGCTCAATCCACCAACGTCACGTTGCACCACAGACTGTCCAAGAGTTGACGGATGCTTTAGTCCAGGTCTGGGAGGAGATCATTCAGGAGAACATCCTCCTCCTCATCAGGAGCATGCCCTGGCGTTGTAGGGAGGTCATACAGGCACAAGGAGGTCATACAGGCCTGTGGAGTCCACACACACTACTGAGCATCATTTTAACTTGTTTTAAGGACATTACATTCCACTTTAATTTTGTGGGTGACTCCAAGTCCAGGCCTCCATTGGTTAATAAATTTTATTTCCACTGATGATTTTTGTGTGATTTTGTTGTCAGCACATTCAACTTTGTACAGAGCAAAGTATGCAATGAGAATATTTCATTCATTCAGATCTAGGATGTGTTATTTGAGTGTTTCCTTTATTTTTTTTGAGCAGTGTGTATATATATATATATATATATATATATATTATATATAGATATATTTTTACCTGTGTTTTCTGCCAGGAGAGGAAGAATCTGCACAGAAAATTCCACAGGCAAATCCGCAACATGTGCACATCCCCTTATACACTTAGGACTTGTGTGAGAATCTGATGGAGTTTTAGGTCGTTTATTCAGAAATATGGAAAATTCTAGAGAGTCCCCGACCTTCAGCCCATTAGGGTTTAGTCATGTTCCCCCATCACACACTCCCTGCTCCCTCATTACCTGTCACCAGCGCAGACGACTTCTCTCAGAGTGCCCTGTCCTACACTTCCTGCAAAATGGAGCCTGGCTCCTCCCCTCCATGTGACTGATCACATGACTGTGACCTCATCACAGGTCCTGTGCACAGAACAGCCATATATGTGGTGTGCGGCTCTGCAGGTGGAGGTAGGTGCTGGAGATTCCCCATTACTGGGCACAGAACAGCCATATATGTGGTGTGCGGCTCTGCAGGTGGAGGTCTGTGCTGGAGATTCCCCATTACTGGGCACAGAACAGCCATATATGTGGTGTGCGGCTCTGCAGGTGGAGGTAGGTACTGGAGATTCCCATTACTGGGCACAGAACAGCCATATATGTGGTGTGCGGCTCTGCAGGTGGAGGTAGGTGCTGGAGATTCCCCATTACTGGGCACAGAACAGCCATATATGTGGAGTGCGGCTCTGCAGGTGGAGGTAGGTGCTGGAGATTCCCCATTACTGGGCACAGAACAGCCATATATGTGGTGTGCGGGGCTCTGCAGGTGGAGGTAGGTGCTGGAGATCCCCCATTACTGGGCACAGAACAGCCATATATGTGGTGTGCGGCTCTGCAGGTGGAGGTAGGTGCTGGAGATGCCCCATTACTGGGCACAGAACAGCCATATATGTGGAGTGCGGCTCTGCAGGTGGAGGTAGGTGCTGGAGATTCCCCATTACTGGGCACAGAACAGCCATATATGTGGAGTGCGGCTCTGCAGGTGGAGGTAGGTGCTGGAGATTCCCCATTACTGGGCACAGAACAGCCATATATGTGGTGTGCGGCTCTGCAGGTGGAGGTAGGTGCTGGAGATTCTCCATTACTGGGCACAGAGCAGCCATATATGTGGTGTGCGGCTCTGCAGGTGGAGGTAGGTGCTGGAGATTCCCCATTACTGGGCACAGAACAGCCATATATGTGGAGTGCGGCTCTGCAGGTGGAGGTAGGTGCTGGAGATTCCCCATTACTGGGCACAGAACAGCCATATATGTGGTGTGCGGCTCTGCAGGTGGAGGTAGGTGCTGGAGATGCCCCATTACTGGGCACAGAGCAGCCATATATGTGGTGTGCGGCTCTGCAGGTGGAGGTAGGTGCTGGAGATTCCCCATTACTGGGCACAGAACAGCCATATATGTGGTGTGCGGCTCTGCAGGTGGAGGTAGGTGCTGGAGATTCCCCATTACTGGGCACAGAACAGCCATATATGTGGTGTGCGGTTCTGCAGGTGCAGGTAGGTGCTGGAGATCCCCCATTACTGGGCACAGAACAGCCATATATGTGGTGTGCGGCTCTGCAGGTGGAGGTAGGTGCTGGAGATCCCCCATTACTGGGCACAGAACAGCCATATATGTGGTGTGCGGCTCTGCAGGTGGAGGTAGGTGCTGGAGATTCCCCATTACTGGGCACAGAACAGCCATATATGTGGTGTGCGGCTCTGCAGGTGCAGGTAGGTGCTGGAGATCCCCCATTACTGGGCACAGAACAGCCATATATGTGGTGTGCGACTCTGCAGGTGGAGGTAGGTGCTGGAGATTCCCCATTACTGGGCACAGAACAGCCATATATGTGGTGTGCGGCTCTGCAGGTGGAGGTAGGTGCTGGAGATTCCCCATTACTGGGCACAGAACAGCCATATATGTGGTGTGCGGCTCTGCAGGTGGAGGTAGGTGCTGGAGATCCCCCATTACTGGGCACAGAACAGCCATATATGTGGTGTGGCGGCTCTGCAGGTGGAGGTAGGTGCTGGAGATTCCCCATTACTGGGCACAGAACAGCCATATATGTGGTGTGTGGCTCTGCAGGTGGAGGTAGGTGCTGGAGATCCCCCATTACTGGGCACAGAACAGCCATATATGTGGTGTGCGGCTCTGCAGGTGGAGGTAGGTGCTGGAGATCCCCATTACTGGGCACAGAACAGTCATATATGTGGTGTGCGGCTCTGCAGGTGGAGGTAGGTGCTGGAGATTCCCCATTACTGGGCACAGAACAGCCATATATGTGGTGTGCGGCTCTGCAGGTGGAGGTAGGTGCTGGAGATTCCCCATTACTGGGTGCAGGGGACATTAACCCCCTCAGTGCTGAGCCTGGGATAAATCTCTGCATGTGACTATAATGGGACTGTGTGTTATACCGGGGGCAGGACGGTGCCATGACTGGATGTAGTGATCATGTGAAGCCGGTAACAGCTCCGGAGATTTCTTACATGGGATCTTTATGATGTTACATCGTCATCTTCTCCCCATTCAGGTCCCTACAATATCGGATCCTCTCAGTGGAGATCTTCTATATAAGAGAATTCTCCTGAGTGACCCTACAAGGATGGATAGGGACAGGGACAAGATGGTGGAGAGGATATTACACCTCACCCTAGATATCCTCTTCGGGCTTACTGGAGAGTGAGAGATTCTGATGACGTCACATTACATCATTCTTATCTATGGGAATAACAGATGGACAGAACTGGAGAGGTGAGGACTCTGGAAATGTCTGTAGTGAGGTTTATTAATGTGTCTCTCCATAACCAGGATTACACAGTAGTGAAGAAGACCTCTAGGGAGCGCTGTCAGGCCCCTGTGTCTGAGGGATGGGGAAGACCCCTGAGCCCAATCACGGGGCCTCCACCTCACCCCCTGATACATGAGGACATCAATGGCCAGAAGATCCTGGAACTCACCTACAAGATGATTGAGCTGCTGACTGGAGAGGTGACACTGCTGGGAATGCTGGGACATTATACAGTAACACTATGGAGGGATCGGGGGGTGACGTTATCATTGTATGTGTCAGGTTCCTATAAGGTGTCAGGAAGTCACCGTCTATTTCTCCATGGAGGAGTGGGAGTATTTAGAAGGACACAGAGATCTGTACAAAGACGTCATGATGGAGGTTCCCCAGCCCCTCACATCACCAGGTAATAGGACTAAATACACACGGCCTATAATTATCTGTATGTAATGAATGCATTCAGTCCCTGTATGTGTTTCCTCCAGTTCTATCCAGTAAGAGGACAACACCAGAGAGATGTCCCCGTCCTCTTCTTCCACAGGACTGTAAACAGGAAGATCCCAATGTTCCTCAGGATCATCAGGTAGATGGAGAGAAGGTGTCATGAAATCTTCCCTATGATGTGTAGAAGGCTGTGAAGGTCTTGTGTTCAATTTTGTTTTATCCATCAATATTATACACTGAAAGGTAATTTATACGAGACACCAACTTTTCCCTGATTGAAACTTTCTTGGAAATTTGATCAGTGACCATTGAGTGCAGGAGAAAATCAAATAATTTGTTTTCTGTGGATCACATGCAGTGTACACCGACTCTATTATGGGAGAATCGAGCGATCAGTCTTGTTTTACCCACCAAAATTATTCAGTTAACAGATAATTTATTAGAGACATTTCCATCTGAAACTTATTAAACTCATGACCCCAGCTTGCATCATAAAATGAAATCATGTTTAGAAAAAGAGAAAATTGAAGTCTTTAAATACTTCAAAAGTACAAAACCTTTTATCAATATACAACATTGAAAATAGATAAATACATAAGAACAGAGTATACAAACCTAGAAACTGAGAACCACAACAAGAATAGCAATCATGACCTCATCTAATATATAAAGCTGAATGTATGTATGTGTGTATGTATGTGGGTATGTTTGTCCGGGATTGGAATCCGCACCGTCGCACTTACGGGCATGAAATTTTGCACGCCCGCACGTCTCGACCCCGAAAGCGTCCTAGGCTATGTTTTGAATCGAAATTTTAACCCCGCGCGTTCCAAATCGCCAAACAATTTTGGCCCTATCTACATAATGGGGAGAAAGCTGAATGCTTGTGTGTATGTCTGGCATAGGAATCTGCATTTACGGGCATGAAATTTTGCACACCCGCACGTCTCGACCCCGGGAGCGTCATAGGCTAGGTTTTGAGTCGAAATTTTAACCCCGCGCATTCCAAATCGGCAAATAATTTTGGCCCGGGATAGGAATCTGCACCGTTGTACTTACGGGCATGAAATTTTGCATGCCCGCACATCTCAACCCCAGGAGCATCATAGGCTATGTGTTGAATGGAAATTTTAACCCCCGCACGTTTTGGTGTGTGATTTTTATGTGCAGAATAAATTTTTGTTAACATAGTCTATTTTGTTACAGCTAACAGCAGTTATTAATTAACCCGGGCGAAGCCGGGTACTACAGCTAGTAGTCATTATAAGTGAACCTATGGGGGTGACAATTATATACATGGATTGACTCAATCTGATCCACTATGGAAAAAATAAGTCATGACTATATAGTCGTAAATGCATAGTGACCAAGATATCTGTATAAATGTTACATAGATATAGTGGTAAAAAGTAGCATAGCAGTAAGTAGGCACCAGAGGAGAAGTCAATTAGGAGAGCATCCCCAGGGTCCCTGACGCGCGTTTCGCGTGTTCACATATTATGCTTCATCGTGCTTCTTTTGACCACTATATCTATGTAACATTTACCTGCCGATATCTGCTCATTCTGTATTTTTCTATTTTTAATGTTGTGTATTAATCAAATGTTTTGTAGTGTTGAGCCACCCCCGTAGTGTTCGAGTTCGGTTCATCGAACACCCGTATGTTCGACGAACCGTTCGTCGAACTGTTCTTCAAACACCATTAAAACCAATGGCAGGCAAACAAAAACACATAGAAACACATAGGAAACACTTCAAAGGTGTCCAAAAGCTGACAAACTGCTCAGAAGACACAACTAACACATGGAAAAGTGACAAGTACATATAGTCATGCGCAAAGAAAAGAGGTGGAGGAGTAAAAGGAGGGGGAGACACAGATATAGGCATGTCATGCCCTTCTAAAACCAAAAAAGTGCCAAGCCGATACGGCCAGTCCGTTCCTGCCCGTGCGACCTGCGTGTCGCCGGGTTTGTGCCAGAGCTGCGGTGGACCCTGACAGCCAGTCCCCTCTCCCAATACTGGTGCCTGTCCGCAGGTGGGTCGAGCGAGCCCCCCTGCGGTGGAGGCAGGTCTAATCTTTTTAATTTAAATTGTCTCTCTAATTTGAATGAGTACACTTTTAAATCCTTTTACAAGGATCTATTGGAGGGCAAGTCTCATGCCAGCAGCCACGGTAATGCCAGCTCCAGTAGCATCCAGTAAAGCTGCTGCAGTTAAAAAGCTTTTATAAGGATCAAGCTTGGCGGTCCACCGCAAGGCGTCCTACCACCAGTCACAGCCCCTGTGCCTTGGGGTGCCTCCCCGATGCTCTTCACTGAGTGTCCCTGGGGCCCGAAGCATTTCCTTTGAAAAAATTAAATGTCCAAACTACAGGTGGTGTAGCTTGCTTAACAGCTGGGTTAATCCGCTGACTAGCAGACACTGCTACTAGGCCCAAAATTATTGTCTGGGCTAGATGCAGTTAAAAATTTGTAATTAGATACTCTCGTTGGATGCTGAGAAAGCATTCTATAGAGTCTCCTGGCACGCCATATATTATTCTCTTAAAAAGCTTGAGGTAGGGGACCCTTTTATAGCCAAAATTATGGCCCTGTATCGCAATCCATCAGCTAGGCTGAAGATAAATGGAACATTATCATCACCTTTCATAATCACCAATGGGACAAGGCAGGGATGTCCTCTGTCCCCTCTCTTATACATCCTAGTGATGGAGCACCTGCTCTCATCAATTCACGATAACCCAAATATTAGGGGGATTGAGGTGGGAGGCACCGAGTACAAGTGCTCTGCATTTGCTGATGAATGATGTGTATATCACTCAACCACATATATCCATCACTGCTGTTATCAGGGCCGGCGTCAGCACCCGGCATACCCGGGCAAGTGCCGGGGCCCTGAGCAGGCAAAGGGGCCCACTCGCCGTCAGGCACTCCGGCGCCCGTTAGCGGATGAGAGCGATGTCAGCGCCGCCACTGGGGCCCCCTTCGCTTGCTCAGGGCCCCGGCAGCAGCTGGCACAATACTCACTTCTCCCCGTGTCTCTGCTGCCGCAGCTCCGAGCTCCAGGGGGCGCCTGCAGGACGCGGCGCTTCCTCTCACAGCAGCACCGCTGAATAACGTCATCATTCAGCGGCCGGCTGTGGCAGAGAGCGCGCGGACGTCGGACAGGTGAGATGTGATGTGTCTGTGTGTATGTAGTGCGATGCTTTGTGTGTGTATGTGAGAGTGCTGCGGTGCTGTCTGTGTGTGGTGCTGTATGTGTGATGGTGGTGGGGGAGGGCAGTGATGATGATGATGGGGAGGCAATGATGAATGATGATGGGCAGGCAATGATGATGATGGGCAGGCAATGTTGATGATGGGGAGGTAATGATGATGATGGGCAGGCAATGATGATGATGGGGAGGCAATGATGATGATGAGCAGGCAATGATGATGATGGGGAGGCAATGATTGATGATGATGGGCAGGCATTGATGATGATAGGGAGGCAATGATGATGATGGGCAGGCAATGATGATGATGATGATGGGCAGGCATTGATGATAATGGGGAGGCAATGATGATGATAATGGGCAGACAATGATGATGATAATGGGGAGTCTTTCCACAGCGCCCTTTCCTGAGCCGTAACAGTGCAGAAGAGAGCTCCATATTTTGTATGGAGCATTATATGGGGACCAGTATCCTGTATGGAGCATTATATTGGGTCCAGTATTCTGTATGGAGCATTATATGGGGGATGGGGGGTGACATCCTGCATGGGGTATTATATGAGTGATGAGGGGGAGACTATGTGGTGCCCATAATATTGTATGGAGGACTGTACTGTCCAGTCTGTACTGTGCGCTGTGAGGATTTGGCAGTTTTTGAGCTATTGTACAATTTACAATAGATATTAGTCATGTAATTGAAGAAGTGAAGTGTTTGGCATTGTACTATACCTATATTTCTCTGCCGTATCTGTGCATCATGAATCGTGGTCTGTGTTAAAGGGGCCCACTGAGGCTCTTTCGCCTGGGGCCCATAAAGACCTGGAGCACGCCCTGGCTGTTATGGCTGAAATAGATCACTTTGGTACATGGTCAAATTTTAAAATCAATGCAGCGAAGTCTGAGGCCCTCAATGTTTCTCTCCCCAAATCCATACATGATTCTATCCAGTCCAACTTTCCCTTTGCCTGGCCCTCACAGGGTATCAAATACTTAGGAATTCGTATTCATAAAGACCTCTCCCGTCTATTTTTACTTAATTTTGTTCCCTTTATTGAACAACTCCATAGAGATCTTACTTCTTGGATGGTGAAGGATTTTTCCTGGTTCGGCAGAATAAATATACTAAAAATGAACATCCTACCTAAACTCATACCTCTTCCAAACCATTCCCGTGGTAATTCCCTCAAATTTTAGGAAAAGACTACGCAGTAGCTTTTACAGATTTATCTGGGCAAGTGGGCGTCCACGCATTCGGGGGGACGTTCTGATCAGACACAAACAAAAGGGGGGCCTTAGCCTTCCGGATTGTAGAAAATATTACATGGCAGCAGTACACGCTAGAATCCTCGACTTCTTCCATCATTCGGAGGGGAAATTGTGGGTCAAAATAGCTCAATCCATTTGTCCTAAAGCTCTTAGCACTCTCCCATGGTGCGTCCATTTAATTGTCCCCTCTCTTGGCCTCATGTCATATAGTACTTATGCCACTGCTTTGGCTTTGAGATCCCCAAAAAAAAGCTTATCCTCAATCGACCCCCAGGGCCCCTTGCTCCCGATTTCAGATAATCCAGATTTCCCACCAGGACTATCTGCAAATAGATTTCTCGGTTCAAATAAATCCCATCCGATATTATTTTCTCATGTCATCTCCAATACTTTGCTGCTCCCCCTCAATGACTTGTTACAGGGAAGAGCCACTTCCCCGAAGGCAAATTTTGAATATAGCCAGTTACAACACTTCTATTCAACTGTGAAGAAGCGCACACATCTTCATAGAGATCTCACAAACTTTGAAAAATTGAGCCTATCATTGTCACCCCTACACACTCCATCTCCCTACTGTATAATCTCCCCATTGCCCAGGTTACTGACAATAGGCCAGGATTCTACGGTGCATGGGAAAGGGAACTGGGGAAGTCCTTCTGTGACTCACAATGGGATAAATGTTTCTTCCTAACACATAAAACCTCAATAGGGTCCAAAGCTCAGGAAACCTCCTTCAAAATAATCTCTAGATGGTACCGGGTACCAGCAGTCCTTCATAGATGGTATCCAGAGGTCTCAGATAGATGTTGGAGATGTGGGGAGGGGGAAGGGACAATGTCCCACATATGGTGGGCATGCCCTATATTAAATGCATTTTGGGCAAAGGTGGTTCCCATGATTTAGAAAATAACTGGTTTGACTATCTCTAATACGCCAGAAGCCCTACTTTTATCAATGTTACCAATAAGTAAACGTAGTTAATAAAAGGTCATGAATAGGCTACCTAATACAAGCGGCTAAGAATGTCATTCCACGACACTGGAAAAGCAGAGACCCACCCACTGTGGAGGAATGGTTTGCGCAGATCTCCCTCCTTAATAGGATGGAGCATCTGATTGCCATCTCACCGGCTGATGTTGATAGATACTGTGTAATTTGGAGAAATTGGATGGATTTGCAAAACTCTGACGCCTACCATCTAGCCCCCAACTAAAGTTATCCGTGATGTCGGCACAACAATGATCATAATCGCACTCTATTGATTGGTGGTATGCCGTGGTCCGCTCCCTCTCTCTCTATCTTTCATATGGAAAAATACATGCTTGATCTGGATATTGATGGAAAACCCTCCCTGTACCCCCCAATGTACTGTCGTTATGCATAGATTTATAATTATACTACCCCTTTTACTATTGTTAAGGGTCTGCGGAACGCACCAAATATATAAAGTAGAGAGGTGCGTTCGCAGCCCGGGGTCCACCGTGCAAGCGGAGCCTGCTGCTAGTAGAAATGGCGCGAGAAGCAAACTCTGTTATCCCGCAGAGTCGCCAACATAAACGCCGTAACGCGCTGTGGCAATAAGTGCGAACTCTGTTACTCCACAGAGCCGCTAGAAGGAGAGCCGCAGCGCTATATGGCGATGTGTGCGCACTCACTAGACACAACTGAGTGGCAAAGAAAACACGCTAGGGCGCTGTCTAGCGTTGAAAGCAAACCCTGTTACGTCACAGGGCCGCTGAGAAAAAGTACTGTGTCCTGTCAGGCTCTCAGGTACACAGTTAAGTACTACGCGTTCATAAAGCGTGATCATGTGCTAATGTCCTCGCAGGAGTCACCCGCAATCTATGGCGTCTGAACGCCAGACGCTGAATACGGCAATCAAAACTCCTCACCGGTTATGCCGGTAATCTAGGGCATCTAGGACACCGGCCCTGACCAGCTACCATACCAACCTCCTCACCGATTAAGTCGGTATTCTAGTGGCTTATTTCAGCCGGGTCCCTATCCACACATACACATGACCACACTGGCGCATAGCATACAATGATTGATATTAGCGCATGGCGGCCCAGCCATGCTACCCTTTTATAGCAACAGCTACAGGACCTTCCAGGAACAAGGACCAATGAGAAGCTGTTACAAACACACGTAGCTACATGACCTTCCTGGCGGACCAATAGGAGCCGCTGCAGCACCTGAACATGTGACCCCTGATCTCCAATGAGAGATCTCACTCTGGGCATGCTCAGATGGGAAAACGCAGGACTTTCTCTCAAAGACGGCTGCTCCAGCACTGGCTATAATAGCAGATCCAGGAAAGGCAGCAGCAAGTCACTGCACAGTAGAGGAGTGGGCAAGACGCCTGGACCGACGTCTCTGCTGAGCAGGCTCCACTGCGGCCGGAGATGAATGGGAGACCGCAGCGTGACGGGTTCGAGACTCCCCTTGTGCAGCAAGCAACCCTAACAACTATGTATATTGTATTTTCTTGTACTTTTTCACCACAAAAATAAAAAAAAAAAATTGAATTTGAAAAAAATTGTAATTAGATCTACAGCCGGTGGCTACTCCGCTGACTAGCAGACACTGAAGCTTTGGAGCAGACCTCTGATTCCCAGGCTATAGTATGAGTAAACAGCTCTTCAGTCAACCATCTGTGTTACCCCCAAGCCATAGTGTATGTAGTTTCTTACGGTTTAAAGGGGGGGGGGGGGGAAGACCCAACCCACCTTTAATTGACGATGCCAACGTCACGTAAAACACAGCAAGGGGACTCCAAAAAGAGTCTCCATATTTTCAAAAAATTTGGGGCACAGACACCACTTAAGTGGCATCAATTGCCCCAGAGTTGCTTAAAACGGCTGGTGAGGTCATTTTAACAAATCCTCAAGCTTTTACTCTCCCCAGGATGACACAGGGGTAAAAAAAAGTCCTTGAGGATCCATGATTTGTTCATCTTTATGAACGTGAGTCTGTCTACATTGTCAGTGGACAGCCGCGTGCGCTTATCAGTGCTGAATGTGTTCAGAAAGAACGCTGGCTGCGGGGCATGACAAGATCTCCAAGGCATAAGTGGCGAGCTCCGGCCATTTATCCAGATTGGAAGCCCAAAAAGAGCAAGGGTCCAGTGACACAGTCATGGCTTCGATGTTCAGTTCTAGATATTCCTGTACCATCGTCTCTAGGCGTTGACTATGTGTCTGACTTCTTGTCTCCTGTGGCCTTGCAAAGGATGGGCTAAAAAAGTGGTGAAAGGATTCCGCAAAATTGCTGTTAACACCAGCAGATACTGTGTTTCTGTTACGGTTTGAGTGCTGATGACTCGACAGTCCCACGGTTGGCAAGTTACAACTGTGAGATTCACTAC
Source organism: Oophaga sylvatica (assembly GCA_033576555.1). Lineage (NCBI taxonomy): Eukaryota > Metazoa > Chordata > Amphibia > Anura > Dendrobatidae > Oophaga > Oophaga sylvatica. Next base: position 60,276,073 of record JARQOD010000003.1, read on the forward strand.
GTGCACCACTGGTGTTTTGTGGAAAAGCACATGTAAGATTCTGCAACAGTCTCTGCTGATACTTCTGCATGCATGAATCCCTTTCTATGGCAGGAATTATTTCGGCAAATTTACTTTTGTACCGGGGATCTAAGAGTGTGGCTACCCAGTAGTCAGGATTATTTCGAATTCTGACAATTCAAGGGTCATGTTGCAGGTAGTGCAGCAAGAAGGCACTCATGTGTCTTGCTCATCCAGGAGCACCAAGTCCCTGTTGTGTTGGTGGCGAGGTAAGAATCCTGCTTCCTTCCTATGCCCTCTCCCCCAACCTCGCACAACAGAAATGTGATCAAGGTCTCCCTCATCTGATGAGTCTTCCATGCCCATCGCCAGTTCGTCCTCCACTTCTTCCTGGGCTCCTGCACCTTTCTCACTAGTTTGGCTGCTACCATGCGCCCTGGTTAATCCCTCTCCCCCACCCTCCCATGCCTGCCGCCTTGGTGCTGCCGACCGTCTGGACCTTGCAGATGTTAGCCCTTCCGCATACAACTCCTCCTCCTCTACTTCCTCCACCTCCTCTTGTTCCACCACCTGACTCCGAATTCTGTTTAACATGTGCTCCAGCATGTAAATCACCGGAATAGTCATGCTGATAATGGCATAGTCAGCACTAAACATCTTCGTGGCCATTTCAAAACTGTGCAGAAGGGTACATAGGTCCCTGATCTGAGATTTGCCCCACCTCTGGATCTCGTTGGCCCAGGCTATAAGTAAGAACGTATTGCACCAGGGCTTGTCGGTGCTGCCACAGTCGCTGCAACATGTGCAGAGTTGAATTCCACCGTGTTGGCACATCGCATTTTAGCCGGTAAAGTGGCAGGCCCAGCGACTTCTGTAGAGATGTAAGTCGCTGAGCTGCGGGATGCGAATGGCGGAAGTGAGCACACAGCGACCGTGCCCTCTGCAGAAGGCCATGTAGTCCGTGATAGTGGGCTAAAAATTGCTGGACAACCAGGTTCAACACGTGAGGCATACAAGGCACGTGTGTGACATTGCCCTGGCGAAGGGCCGCACCCAGGTTTGCTGCATTGTCGCACACGGCCTTCCCTGGTTGCAGGTCCAGTGGAGACAACCATTCCTGAAACTGGTTCTCCAGAGCTGACCACAACTCCTCAGCTGTGTGACTCACATTTCCCAGACATTTCAACGTAAAAACCACCTGATGACATTGAGCCCTGCTGCCAGCATAGCAAGGAGTTGTGCAGGATCCCTTCTGCGCAGTTAGAAAGCCGGTGGCTTGACCTGACAGGCTTTGGGTGCAGGTGGAGGACCGAGAGGAGGTTGAGGAGGCAGAAGCAATGGAGGAACTTCGAGATAAAGAGGATTGACACACAATTCGTGGGGACGGCAAGACTTGGACAGCAGCCCCTTGTCATGCTGTCACCATAGTTACCCAATGCCCAGTCAGCGACATGTAACGCCCCTGTCCATACCTACTCATCCATGTGTCTGTGGTGAAATGCACCCTGTCACACACTGAGTTTCTCAAAGAAGCGGAAATGTTGTGTGTGACATGCTGGTGGAGCACAGGCACACCTTTCTTTGAGAAGTAGCGCCGACTGGGCATCTGGTACTGGGGCACTGAGACGAACATAAGGTCTCGAAAATCCTCTGTGTCCACCAGGCGGAAAGGCAGCATTTCTGTAGCCAAGAGCTTGCAGATGGTGAAATTCAATCTCTTAGCTTTCTCATGGCTAGGAGGAAATGGTCTCTTACTTGTCCACATCTGAGGGACCGAGGGCTGGCTGTTGTGCTTAGACGGGGTTGAATAGGGTGTCCCCGGACAACTGATGGTCTGTGAGGAAGATGCAGGCGCAAAAGTTAGGTTGCCTTGATCCAAAGGTGGGGCTCTCGATGTCGGAGAGCGCTCAACACCAGCTGGTGTTTCCACTTCCAAATGAAATGATGACCTGCCAATTAGACTGGCTGTTGCGGGTAAAGAGGTGCCAGGTCTGAGTCTCAAAACAGGTCTGACTGCTGTCCCCCAGTCAAAGAGGAAGAAGCGGTCGCGGATGCACAAGATGGGGCAGACGGTGGTTGGCCCGGCCCACTAGGCCGCATTGTAGCACAGTGAGCTTGCCACTGCAACTTATGCTTCATATCCATGTGACGGTTCATGCATGAAGTACTCAAACTATAGATTTTTTGGCCTCTACTTAGCTTTTGGTCACAAATGTTACAGATAACACAAGTTGGGTCATCCTTATCGATCTGAAAAAAATGCCCAGGCTATGCAAGGCTTAGAACCCATGCGACCTGAAGAGCCACCACGACTTGTGGTCAGAGGCAGAGTTGTGGTTGAGGATGCAGTTGGTGACGTGCTTCCACTACTAAGTTTCTGTCCAGGAAGGCGCAACCTGACCTCGTCGTCACTAGAATCCTCCTCCACCTCCTCTGCTGACCTCATCGACTGCCTGACTGTGGGTTGACAGTAAGTGGGATCTGCAACCTCGTCATCATCACCCTGTGTGTTCTCACACCCGTCGTCCTCAGAGCCAACCTCTTCCTGCCGACAAAAAACTCAAGTTGTCGCTCAAATCAGGTACTTGAGTCTCATCATCGTCTTCCTCATTGTTTCCACCAACAGGAGTTACAGTTTGGGAACGAGGGTCTACATTATGCTCAGAAACTTCTTCATCTGGTCCTGGATCCGACTCATAAACATTCTGGGCATCACTGCAGATCATTTCCTCATCTGGATTCACAGAAGCTCTGGAGACGACCTCTGATTCCCAGGCTATAGTATGAGTAAACTGCTCTGCAGACTCAACCATCTGTTCTACCCCATACTCAGACGGGCAGCTGGAGACTTGGGAGCTGTGAGGAAGCAAGTGCGATTGGGGTGACACCTCTGAGGACTGGAGTATTTGTGATGTTGAAGTTGAGGTGTAGGAGAGCCAACTTAAAGGAGCACTTGATATCTGTTGAAGCACCTGCTGTTTTTGTGCCTCATCTGGAATTTGTAGCGATGGGAATGGCCGTAAGAAAGGGATCGTATCACATTGTCCACTAAAAGAAGTAGACATCTTAGTTTGGCTGGAAGATGGTCTTTCTTCTGCAGATGTTACTGTTGCTTTAACACCTACCCCACGGACACAACCTTTTTTTCCCTTCCCAACACGCCTATTCCCCTTTCCACCAGCAGCAGGCCTTTTGCCACTCATTTTGGTGGTTAACTAATTGACAACTCTGGAGTTGTTTGCACAAAAAACGATGGATGGTAACCGAGCAGAGCTGAGTGGCCAATTTGTGGTACTAGCCCAAAAGGATTGGCTGGGTTAGAAGCAGTAAAACAATTTTATTAGATACACAGGTGGTGGAGCTTAGTATAGATGGCCTAATTGAATGAGTACCACACACTGCTACTATGCCCAAAATTATTGTCCAGGCAAGATGCAGATAAAAACTATTAGTAATTTCAACGCTGGTGGAGCTTAGTGTAGATGGCCTAATAGAATGAGTACCACACACTGCTACTATGCCCAAAATTATTGTCCAGGCAAGATGCAGCTAAAAATTCATAGTTATTTGAACGCTGGTGGAGCTTTGTATAGATGGCCTAATAGAATGAGTAGCACACACTGCTACTGTGCCCAAAATTATTGTCCAGCCAAGATGCAGATAAAAATTATTAGTAATTTCAACGCTGGTGGAGCTTAGTATAGATGCCCTAATAGAATGAGTACCACACACTGCTACTATGCCCAAAATTATTGTCCAGGCAAGATGCAGATAAAAATTCGTAGTTATTTGAACGCTGGTGGAGCTTAGTGTAGATGGCTTAATAGAATGAGTACCACACACTGCTACTATGCCCAAAATTATTGTCCAGGCAAGATGCAGCTAAAATTCGTTGTTATTTGAACGCTGGGGGAGCTTAGTATAGATGGCCTAATAGAATGAGTACCACACACTGCTACTATGCCCACAATTATTGTCCAGGCAAGATGCAGATAGAAATTCGTAGTTATTTGAACGCTGGTGGAGCTTCGTATAGATGGCCTAATAGAATGAGTACCACACACTGCTACTATGCCCAAAATTATTGTCCAGGCAAGATGCAGCTAAAAGTTTGTAGTTATTTGAACACTGGTGGAGCTTAGTATAGATGGCCTAATAGAATGAGTACCACACACTGCTACTGTGCCCAAAATTATTGTCCAGGCAAGATGCAGATAAAAATTCGTAGTTATTTGAACGCTGGTGGAGCTTTGTATAGATGGCCTAATAGAATGAGTACCACACACTGCTACTATGCCCAAAATTATTGTCCAGGCAAGATGCAGATAAAAACTATTAGTAATTTCAACGCTGGTGGAGCTTAGTATAGATGGCCTAATAGAATGAGTACCACACACTGCTACTATGCCCAAAATTATTGTCCAGGCAAGATGCAGCTAAAAATTCGTAGTTATTTGAACGCTGGTGGAGCTTTGTATAGATGGCCTAATAGAATGAGTACCACACACTGCTACTGTGCCAAAAATTATTGTCCAGGCAAGATGCAGATAAAAATTCGTAGTTATTTGAACGCTGGTGGAGCTTTGTATAGATGGCCTAATAGAATGAGTACCACACACTGCTACTATGCCCAAAATTATTGTCCAGGCAAGATGCAGATAAAAATTATTAGTAATTTCAACGCTGGTGTTATGTTTCGGTAGCTGAGGAGAGCAGGCAAAAAGGCAATACACCAGAGCAGTTGGAATCTATGAGATTGCAGTACCCTGACTAACCACCACAACTAGAGGCAGCCGTGGAGCGTTCCTACGTTGGTCCTAGACGCCTCGTCACAGCCTGAGAAACTAACTACACCTAAAGATAGAAATAGGAAAGCTATCTGCCCCGGAGCAGAACCCAAAGATAATAGAAAGCCCCCAAACATGTAATGGCGGTTAGACAAGAGGAAATACTGACACAGAAAGAAAATAGTATGAGCAAACGCTGGGGCCCAAACTATCTAAATAGAAAAGGATAGGAAGGGTACCCACTGCAATCCCAGAAAACCCCGAAAAGCACCAACTCTACTAATTCCAAAATCACCTGAGATCACACGACCTCTACCACCCAAACTAGCTCTCTGGTGCAACAAAATCAAAACAGCAGCCACTGAAAAAACTGAAAAAAGCAGAAGAACAAAACTCAGTGGCTGAACTAAACTGAGAGGCAGAAGCCCCCGGAGGGGACCCAGAAGGCCCCCAAAGAAGTGCAGGACAAAATGCAAAAATATAGCAAAAACACAATAGAAGCAAAAGTCTTATCTGTAAGCAGGAGATGCAGACACGACACAGCAGGCCACAAGGGAAACTGGAATGAAGGATTCAGACTAGAACAATTGATCACCGGCAACCCTGATGGGAAAATGACTCCCTTATATAAGACCAGTCAGTAACACCTGATTCCCAGTCCTCACAATCTTCACTAGCACCGCTTGTAACCACCAGAGGGAGCCTCTGCTCAGAACTCATCTCAAACCCATTCACAACAGTACCCCCCCCCTTGAGGAGGGGTCACCAAACCCTCATTTGAGCAACCAGGTCGGTCAGGATGAGTTCTATGATACGCACGGATAAGTCTCCTAGTATGGATGTCCGAAGCAAACACCCAAGAATTGTCTTACTGACCATAACCTCTCCATTTAACCAAATACTGGAGTTTCCGTCTAGAAAAACGAGAATCCAATATTTTCTCAACCACATACTCCAGATTGCCCTCAACCAAAACAGGGTCAGGAGGCACAGCAGCAGGAACCACTGGCTCAACAAACCTCTTCAACAAGGACTTGTGGAACACGTTATGGATCTTAAATGTCCCTGGAAGAAGCAAACGAAAAGAAACAGGATTAATAATCTCCATGATCTTATAAGGTCCAATGAACCTAGGCTTAAATTTAGGAGATGCTACTCTCATAGGAATATTCTTTGAGGACAACCAGACCAAGTCCCCCACTTTAAACCGAGGACCATCAGTCCTATGCCGGTTAGCAAACCGCTGGGCCTTCTCCTGAGAGAGGGACAACCTCTCCACTACCTGGTCCCAAATCTGTTGCATACGCTCCACAACAGAGTCAACACCTGGACAGACAGAAGCCTCCGTCTGTCCTGAAGAAAATCGAGGGTGAAACCCAGAATTACAGAAAAACGGAGACATCAAAGTGGCAGAGCTAGCCCTATTATTAAGAGCAAACTCAGCCAAAGGCAAAAAAGAGACCCAGTCATCCTGATCAGCAGACACAAAGCATCTTAGATAAGTCTCCAATGTCTGGTTTGTTCTCTCAGTTTGACCATTGGTCTGAGGATGAAATGCCGAGGAGAAAGACAATTGAACACCCAGTTTAGAACAAAAAGTCCTCCAAAATCTGGAAACAAACTGGACTCCTCTGTCAGACACAATGTTCTCAGGAATGCCGTGTAAACGAACCACGTGCTGAATGAACAACGGCACCAATTCAGAGGAGGAAGGCAACTTAGGTAATGGCACAAGATGTATCATTTTGGAAAACCTATCACAAATTACCCAGATGGTGGTCATTCTCTGAGAAAACAGGAAGATCGGAAATGAAATCCATAGAGATATGGGTCCATGGTCTCTTGGGCACAGGCAATGGCATCAACAAACCACTAGAGCGAGAGCAAGGCTTGGAGCGAGAGCAAGTCCCGCAGGACTGCACAAATTCCCTGACATCACGAGACAAGGCAGGCCACCAAAAGGACCGACCAACCAAGTCTCTGGTACCAAAAATTCCGGGATGCCCAGCCAATGCGGAACAATGAATCTCAGACATCACACTCTTTTTCCATTGGTCCGGGACAAACAATTTTCCAACAGGACAGCGCTCGGGCCTATCCTCCTGACACCCCTCCAGAGCAAGTCTCAAATTGGGCGAGATGGCGGAAAGAACTACACCCTCTTTCAAAATAACAGAAGGATCGGATAACTCAGGAGAGTCCGCAAGGAAACTCCTCGAGAGGGCATCCGCCTTAACATTCTTAGTGCCAGGAAGAAAGGAAACCACAAAATTAAAACGTGTGAAAAACACGATAGACCAGATTCTTATGGTCCGTAAGGACCACCACCTGATGTTTGGCTCCTCCAGCCAATGTCTCCACTCTTCAAAAGCCCACTTCATGGCCAATAACTCCGATTACCCACGTCATAATTACGTTCAGTAGGAGAAAATTTTCGAGAGAAAAAGGCACAAGGGTTACTTTTAGAGGTCTCTGGATCTTTTTGGGACAAAACGGCACCTGCCCCAATTTCAGAGGCATCAACCTCCACCTGAAATGGCAGAGAAACATCAGGCTGCCGTAGAACAGGAGCAGAAGTGAATCTCTGCTTAAGTTCCTGAAATGCAGAGACTGCCTCAGGAGGCCAATTCACCACATCAGAACCCTTTCTGGTCAAATCAGTTAATGCTTTAACAATAACCGAGAAATTACCAATAAATTTACGATAAAAATTGGCAAAACCCAAAAATCTCTGAAGAGCCTTTAATGAAGTAGATTGGACCCAATCACAGATGGCCTGAACCTTGACCGGGTCCATTTCAATAACAGATGGGGACAAAATGAATCCCAGAAATGAGATCCTCTGTACGCCAAAAAGACACTTTGATCCCTTCACATACAGAGCATTCTCTCTCAAATCTGGAATACAGTTCGAACATGTTTCACATGAGAGTCCCAGTCATTAGAAAAAATCAAGATATCATCCAAATAAACAATCAGAAACTTATCCACAAAATCCCTGAAAATGTCATTCATGAAGGACTGGAAGACGGAAGGAGCATTAGTGAGCCCAAAGGGCATCACTAGGTACTCAAAATGCCCTTCAGGGGTATTGAATGCCGTCTTCCATTCATCCCCGTGCTTAATGCGAATAAGGTTATACGCCCCCTGAGGTCAAGCTTGGTAAACCAAGTAGCGTTTTTCACCCTGGAAAACAGGTCAGAAATCAAGGGTAACGGGTATTGATATTTCACAGTAATATTGTTCAAGAGACGATAATCAATACACGGCCTTAATGAACCATCTTTTTTGGCCACAAAGAAAAAACCGGCACCTAAGGGTGAAGAGGATGGTCTGATATGACCCTTCTCCAATGATTCCTTGATATAAGACCACATAGCGTCATGTTCAGGTACAGACAAGTTAAAAAGGCGACCTTTAGGGAATTTACTACCCGGCACTAATTCAATAGCGCAGTCATAGCTCCTATGGGGAGGCAAGGATGCAGATTTACTTTCGCTAAACACATCAGAAAAATCAAACAAAAAGTCAGGAACATCCTGAGCCTGGGGGGAGGCAGAAAAACAGGAGTGTTGGTATTAACACATTGGCAGCCCCAACTGGTTACAGACACAGATTTCCAATCCAAAACAGGATTATGAGACTGTAACCAAGGGAAACCCAGCACGATAATGTCATGCTGATTATATAGAACCAAAAATTTGCAGCACTCCTGGTGATCAGGTTCAACCCTCATTATCACCTGAGTAGAAAACTGGGGTTTATTCTCAGCCAAAGGGGTAGAATCGATCCCCAGTAGGGGAATAGACTTCTGTAGGGGTATCAAGGGAAACCCACAACGTTTAGCAAAATCATAATCCATCAGGTTAATAGCTGCTCCAGAATCAACGAAAGCCTGAGCAGAAAATGAGGACAGAGAGCATATCAGAGTGACAGTTAATAAAAACTTAGTCTGAACACTACCCAAGACAACTGAGCGTGCAAAACGTCTTCCCCGCTTAGGGCAGACTGAAATAGCATGAGAGGCATCACCACAGTAGAAACATAACCCATTGCGCTTTCGAAACTCATGACGCTGTGCCCAGACACCACTCTATCACACTGCATGGGTTCAGAAGCTGGTTCACAAGGCAACACCATTCCACGCATACTTCTCCGCTCACGCAAACGTCTGTCAATTTGAATCGCTAATGACATAGAATCATTGAGACCAGAGGGGACAGGGAATCCCACCATAACATCCTTTATATTATCTGACAGACCCTTCCGGAAAAGGGCCGCCAAAGCGTCATCATTCCATTTGGTCAGGACTGCCCACCTACGGAATCTCTGACAGTATAACTCAGCGTCCTCAAGCCCTGACTTAATGCCAACAAAGTTTTTTCAGCCTGATCAGTGACATTAGGCTCATCGTACAATAACCCCAAAGCATGAAAAAACGCATCAACATCACTCAAAACAGGATCCCAGGTGTCAGGGAAAAAGCCCAATCCTGAGGGTCGCCGCGCAGGAGAGAGATGACAATTTGAACCTGCTGCGCTGCGTTCCCTGAGGACTTAGATTTTAAGGCAAAAAACAATTTACAGTTATTCTTGAAATTCAGAAACTTAGCTCGATCCCCCAAAAACAAATCTGGCATGGGGATCCTAGGCTCCACAACAGGCAATCTAGCAAGATAGGTTGCAATACTCCGAACTTCAGTGGCAAGCTGATCCACACGGCCAGACAACTGTGCAAACTCCATTGAGAGGAAAAAAAAAAAAAAAAAAAAATCCTCCTCAGCACCCAGAGATACAGAGGGAAAAAAAAAAATGCAACAAACAGAAAAAAAAAAAATCTCTGACAACTCTGACAACTTTTTTCTTTCACAATATTTTTCCCTTCTGTGAGTACAATATAATTTTCAGTTTAGGCCGGTGATACTGTTATATTTCGGTAGCTGAGGAGAGCAGGCAAAAAGGCAATACACCAGAGCAGTTGGAATCTATGAGATTGCAGTACCCTGACTAACCACCACAACTAGAGGCAGCCGTGGAGCGTTCCTACGTT
>JARQOD010000003.1:60286008-60336830 GCA_033576555.1 Oophaga sylvatica
AAAAGAATTCCCTCTTTTGTGAGGGGGGAGGAGTCAATGGCCCACCTTGATCGGAGCCTTAAGCCTAGCTGTCCCTATCTTGCAGCGTGTGACCAATTGAGAGTCAATCAGATTGATGGATGACCCGCCAGTCCAACAAAGGCTGTAGAGAAAAAAAACACCATCCCACTAACAGTTCCACATGAAGCAACACCTTAGAGAACGAGGAAAGTGTACTGAGGGTCTGAGTAGTCTCCTCGCTGACTACCAGACCTAGTCGTTTCCCGCCGACCGGGTTGAGGACGGGCAGACAGGACACTCCTTTTTCCAATGTCCAGCTTTACCGCAGTAGAAGCACAACTGTTCTTCCCGACGGCGTTTTCTCTCCCTTTCCTTCAGAGTGATAGCGCCCACATCCATGGGCTCAGAGACGTCTCTTTTTCACTGGGGAACAATGTAGTCTCCACCTGCTCACCCTCTGGCCCGCAACCTGCGGTCCATCCGGACGGCCTGGGTCATGGCGGTCCTCGAGAGAGTTAGGTGGGGGTTTAAACGCCAAAGCATCCTGCAAACCGTTCGGACAAGCCTCTGCGAAATAGTCCTCGGAGGGCGGCGTCCTCCCAAGAATCTCTGCAGCCCAGCGGCGGAACTCCAGTACAAAACCACTCGGCGAGTGCTTCCCCTGACAGCGCTCCATCACCATGTCCTCTGCCAATCGCACTCGGTCAGGATCATCATATATGTGCCCGAGGGCTCAAAGAATGCATTCACCGACACTCTCTCAGGGGCAGTGGGGAGGAAGGGAAAATGCCCATGCTTGTGGGACCCTCTTAATAAAAGACATGATGACCCCTACCTCTGACTTTCTCCCAGAGGACCGTGGTCTCAAACTAAAGAAAAGTTTGCAAACCTCCATGAGAGATCCTAAACTCCTTTTTGTTCCCAGAAAAGAAGTCAGGCAGTTTAACGGGTGGTTTGAGGACACGAGCGCAACATCACTCGCCATAGCCCTCAGAGAAACCAGTTTAAAGCCCCCTGCACAGTCTCAGAAACCTGCCGCTGTGAACACGACAGCGCTTGCTGTTCCAGAGATAAATCCTGAAACATTGACTCGATTTTTCATCTGTTCGGACAGCGACTGTATGGGATCCATAACTCTCTGCACAACCTGCCCCCTAAACACAGCGTGAAGCAAAAAAAAAAAAACAACTTAGTGGTCAGTTATAATATCACGGTGAGGTTTGAAAGAGAAATCCCAGTGCATCTCCCGGAAGACGAGTGCAGAAGAAAGCTTCAGGCCCCTAAGAACGCAGGGTGAGAAAGGGGCAGGAGAGAGATGGTTTCAGGGCCTGAATCACCTGACAGTTGAGGGGCGTGGCTTCAGCTCCAGGGAGCTAGAAGCTGAGGGAAAACTCCTAGAAAGGTAACTACGGGACAAAGTTACCCAGGGGCACAGACAGAGACGTAAATTGAACAAGCCAAGGTCAAAGCACGAGGAAGACAGTATAGTACAAGGATGAGACAGAACGGATAGTCGGGGACAGGCAGAGGTCAAAACCAAAACAGACAGCGAAGGTACAGAAAACAGAATCCAACAAGCAGTATCCAGAGAACAGACCGAGTCAAAACCAAAGTATCAGGCAAACCGAACACAGCACAACACATCAGGGGTCAACACACTCTGCCAAGGGCGAAAGTATAACTGACAGGGATTGGAGCTTCCTAGGGCTATAAGAAGCTCTCCCCGAACCAAGGAGAGGCCACAATAATAAGCCCCAGGTGTGCAGGTAAGAGCTTGCACTGGGATCAAAACCTTAACCCTAGCGTGCAGGTCAACCTGCACTGGGATCATGACAGAGTGGCTCTCTCAGCTTGCACCTGTTCACACTTGTCATTTTTTATGTTTAGAAGTACCAGTCAATTTTTTGATGTTTGTATTACACGCCCTCTGCTGTGCTCTCCTCCCGCAGTCTAAGGCATTTTTAAAATAGACCTTGATCTTACCTGCCCATAAATTGTAGCTTTTGCCGGGATCACGTTATCGTGTTAGGTTCAGGGTCCCAACAAAGGGGTAAGATTGTACTGGCTGTTGGGCTCTCACAATTGGCCAATTTTGTACGCTAGGTATCGTCTGTTTTCCCTAGCGGTGTGATTCCTATTTAATATATACATGTTTATATATTGCAGCGTTTCACAGTGCTGCTTTAATTTGATAGATACACTTCCACAAACATGTATTGTAAAGATAACACTGTGATAAATCCCTATTCTTTAAATAAAATAGGTTCCTAACTCACACCAGAATGTTATTTCATTGTTTGAAAACAGAAGATTCTAAATTAAATTGAGACTTGTTATCCTTTCAGAAAGTAGCATCACCTTTAAGCATATTTAGTATGTGGACTGGTTGGAGGAGCGTTCTGTGTTCAATCTGTAGTAGAGTGATGGTCGAGTGTGAGATTAAGCTGTAGAGTGACATGGACCCCTTATAGTCACCTCCATCCCACGTTAAGGCAGAGGCTAAGTGAAGGCCTGACCTACCAGGGGATGGATGGTGCAGATGACTGAATATAGTGATCTTGTGAACCCGATAACAGTCTCAGGAGATTTCTTACATGGGATCTTTATGATGATACATCGTCATCTTCTCCCTTTCAGGTCCAATAGCGGATCCTCTGAGTGGAGATCTTCTAGAATTTTCCTAACGTACCCATCAAGGATGGATGGGGACAGGAACAAGATAGTGGAGAAGATATTTCAGCTCACCCTAGAGATCCTCTTCCGGCTTACTGGAGAGGTGAGAGATTCTGATGACGTCACATTACATCATTCTTATCTATGGGAATAACAGATGGACAGAACTGGAGAGGTGAGGACTCTGGAAATGTCTGTAGTGATGTTTATTAATGTGTCTCTCCATAACCAGGATTACACAGTAGTGAAGAAGACCTCTAGTGAGCGCTGTCAGACCCCTGTGTCTGAGGGATGGGGAAGACCCCTGAGCCCAATCACGGGGCTCTCACATCACCCCCTGATACAGGAGGACATCAATGAACAGAAGATCCTAGAACTCACCTACAGGATGATTGAGCTGCTGACTGGAGAGGTGACACTGCTGGGAATGCTGGGACATTATACAGTAATGCTATGAAGGGATCGGGAATGATTGTATCATTGTGTGTGTCAGGTTCCTATAAGGTGTCAGGATGTCACCATCTATTTCTCCATGGAGGAATGGGAGTATTTAGAAGGACACAAAGATCTGTACAAGGATGTCGTGAAGGAGGTTCCCCAGCCCCTCACATCACCAGGTAATAGACAGGACTAAATACACACGGCCTATAATTATCTATATGGAAGGATGAATTCAGTCCCTTAATATGTTTTCTACAGGTCTATTCAGTAGGAGGACAGCACAAGAGAGATGTCCCCATCCTCTTCTTCCACAGAACTGTAAACAGAAGATCCCAATGTTCCTCAGGATCATCAGGTAGATGGAGAGAAGATGTTATGAAATCTCACCTATGACATGAAGAAGGCTGTGAAGGTCTTGTGTTCAGTCTTGTTTTATCCACCAGTATTATACATTGAGTGGCCAATTCATTAGAAACACCAGCTATTTCCCAACTGAAACTTATTAGACACATGACCCCGACGTGCAATATGAAATGATCATTTCAGAATGTGAAGATTAAGCAATCTGAACAATTTTGCACAAGGTCATCACTGCTAGATTATGTAGATTATGGTGTTTTACATGCAATGATGTCAACTGAGAATAGTGTGACAAAAGGAAAACATCCAGGAAATAATATTATTATTTAAAATAGCGCCATTTATTCCATGGCGCTTTACATGTGGATATTAGATATTGTGGCTATAAGCAACTAGTCAACAAAGACATTGAAAATTGTTCATAGAACAGGTGGTGCACAGTTCATAAAAATTGCAGATGAATACTAATCTGTCCGGATGCACTGATCATTCCTTAGCACAATTGGGCTATTACTGCAGATGACCAGTTCCAGGACCATAGCTTTCCAGCAAAACAGAAGAAAAGATTTCATTGGGCAAAAGAAAGCAGCAATTATTGCACACAGCAGTGGAAAACATCCGCTTGGATGAGATTTCTGTTGCACCGTATGGATGGAAGGGTCAGAATTTCGTGCAAGCTGCACGAATCCATGTTCCCTTCTTGTCAGGAGTCCACATTTCTGGCTGGTGGAGGTGGAGTAATGGTGTGGAAAAATATTGTCTAAGCACATCATAGGTCCTCTGATAACTGTGGATGGATTTTTGGATACTAGGTCTTACCCTAGTACTGTGTCCAACCAAATTCATCTCTTTATCCCAGTTGTTGACTTTACTCTATAAGTACAATGACCTATGGCTCCCGGGTCTTGTAATCATGGATTGCTTCCAGTATAATGGTCACACAGACCAAGGTGATGCACTGCAATCTTAAACACCAGAGAAATTGGGTTCCTCAGGGTGTGTGTTAAGTTCTGCAGCTGTTTTCCTGTACTGTATGGCTGTGTAACGTGTGTGTGTGTGGGAGTCTCTTACACTCCCGACATGTTAAATTAAGAAGGGGGTTTCCTGGATATGTGGACTGGTGTCATAGGAGCTATATGCCATTGCAGGCCACATGTAACCGATATTGCAGTCTTGCCAGGACCAGATATTTTACAGTTCAAGGAGAGAGCCAACTAATTCTTTAAGAATGCAGTTTAACTGAAGGACAGTCTGATGAAAACTATATACAAGCGCTAGCGGGAACATTTCATCTCGTACGTTTCAACATCATGGAGCATTTCCTTACATATTCTCTGCACTTCCTTGGTTCCAGTCTCCACTAGTTCCACTTGCTCCTGCAGATCCCGGCCTAGTACCACAATACAGTCCATGAAAGTCCTCTTTTACTCTTGTGGTTCCATGTCTGTTTCCCTCTTAAAGGGATGGGGCCAATGTGGCCAAAACCAGATTTGTCGCTGGATGACGCTTAAAGAACTCCCCCCTGGGACACTCACTTAATTCACATTTTGCTCCGTCCAGTACTAGGACCCATCTCACTCATTCTCTTAGTCCTTCGGTCAGTCCACTGACCCGTCTTTAACTTGATCACTCTGTAATTCGGTCCAAACTTTCTGTCTTGGTGCTCAGGATTTAGCTATCCTCTGCTTCGGTCGTCCCCTCTCAACTAAAGGACACCCTTGTCATGGAGGCTCTGCAGACACATCAGGTCTTGTCTCTGTTAAGGCTGGGTCTCACATAGCGATACACCAGCGATCCCGACAACGATCAGGATCGCTGGTGTATCGCTACATTATCGCTGCTGAGCTGCCAAACAGGCAGCTCAGGCAGCGATCAGTACAAGCGACACTGCGGGTAACATCGCTTAGTTACCCGCAGTGTACTTTGGATACCAGCGTGCTGATGCAGGGAGCTGGTAACCAAGGTACACATCGGGTTTCCAGGCACTGCGCGGTGCCTGGAAACCCGCTATGTGCCTTGGTTACCAGCTCCCTACTTCAGGGAGCTGGTATCCAAGGTACACAGTGGGTTTCTAGGCACAGCCCCGCGCCTGGAAACCCGCTGTGTACCTTAGTTACCAGCGGATCGCTGGTCTCCCGCCTGTCACACGCAGCGATGCGTGCCTGTCAGCGGGAGACCAGCGATCAAAAAAATGTCCTGGCCTTTCAGCGACGATCAGCGAAAACCCGGCAGGGGGCTGATCGTCGCTGAATGTCACACACAGCGATATCGCTGGTGAGCTCGCTGCTGCGTCACAAAACTAGTGACTCAGCAGCAATCTCGCTAGCGATATCGCTATGTGAGACGGGGGCTTTACTCATCTTACTATCTAACAGGAAATTGTTATTTTCCCTTGCACTAGCCCCACTCAATATGGGCTAGTTGCAAAATTTAACCTTATCTATCCCTATAGTCAAACTACACGAAATGTCAACCTTATTAACGCAAGTCACAATTCACATTACAACAATAAACTTGTAAAACGTGGGTAGCAGCCCATAGACTAGGAAGGATTCTATTAATATTATGAAAATAAACTGAATCTTACTGATTGTAGCATCGGCGTCCCGGCCCTCTGCCAGGCAGGGACGCCGTTCCCCTTACCAGCGCTCTGCGTCCTCAGCGCCCCCAGCGTCCTCAGCGCCCCCAGCGTCCTCAGCACCCCTAGCATCCTCGGCGTCCTCATTCCGCCCTGCTGGGCCCCGCGCGCTCTATCCCTGCTGCTGGACTTAGGGCGCGCGCCCGCGCCCTCCCCCACTCTTAAAGGAGCCGCGCGCATTTTCCAAATTAGTCTCCGGCCAATGCCGGAGGACTCCACCCTATATTAAGGGCTTCCTCCTTAATGGAGGTGCCCGAGCAATGTTGTTGTTGCACTGTATAACTCTGCTTCAGCCCTCAGCTCCTGTTTCCAGTTGCCTGCCTGTTACCCGTCTGTTTGCTGTCTGCCATCTGACTGCAGCCCCCCCGGAGGTTCGGACATCACCTGCAGTGATCCCCGGCGATTACAGAGACTCTTGCCTGCTCACTTGGGAGCGATCATCTGCCATCCGACTGCAGCTCTATCCGAAGGTTCGGACTTCATCAGCAGTGATCACCGGCTACTTCAGAGACTCTTGCCTGCTCACTTGGGAGCGATCATCTGCCATCCGACTGCAGCTTTATCCGAAGGTTCGGACATCTCCAGCAGTGATCACCGGCTACTCCAGAGATTCCTGCCTGCTCGCTTGGGAGCGATCATCTGCCATCAGACTGCAGCCTACCAGGAGGCTCCAACATCTCAGGTCGTATAAGCCTGTCTATTCAGAAACTGTCCTGGTCACTTACTGTGACAACCTGCCTGTCCAGAGACTGCCCTGGTCACTTGCTGTGACAACCTGCCTGCCCAGAGACTGCCCCGGTCACTTGCTGTGACAACCTGCCTGCCCAGAGACTGCCCTGGTCACTTGCTGTGACAACCTGCCTACCCAGAGACTGCCCTGGTCACTTGCCGTGACTACCTGCCTACCCAGAGACTGCCCTGGTCACTTGCCGTGACAACCTGCCTACCCAGAGACTGCCCTGGTCACTTCCCGTGAATTCCTGTCCGTATTCCCCGGGCGCCACCTGCTCTCTTACAAGTATACTGTCTTGTATAATAAAGCTCAGTGGTTTCACCTACCAACCCGTTTACAGTTTGCTCGGGCCATGGAACCCGGTGGCACCCAAACCCCTTCACTCCCGAATTGTGTCATGAACTATCTCGCCAGAGGTCGCAACAGGAGGCCATCCTGGGTCACCTGCGGAACGTCAATTCCCGCCTGGACACTCTGAATTCATCACCAGCAACCACCGCTGGAGCCATGACTCATAATCCGGCAGCCTCGCTGCTTCCCAATTCCGTGGTTTCTATTCCTGGACCCCGACTTTCAGCTCCTCCTAGGTTTGGAGGCGACCCTGCTCTGGCTCGTGGTTTTATTAACCAGTGCACCCTGCATTTCGAACTCCTGGCACACCAGTTTAACTCTGACCGGGCCAAAATTGCCTTCATCATGTCCCATCTCACCGGAGAGGCTCTGGCCTGGCTTAATCCTCTCTGGGAGAGAGAAGATCCTCTGGTATCTGACCTGCCTGCTTTTCTCTCGGCCTTCCGGAAGGTATTCGACGAACCTGGACGGAAGACCTCCTCTGCATCATCTCTGTTGCGTCTCCGTCAGGAGAGTCTCACCGTTGGTCAATATGCCATACGGTTCCGTACTCTAGCCTCAGAGTTGGCTTGGGACAATAACGCCCTGATTTCGGTCTTCTGGAGGGTCTGTCCGGCCGTATTAAAGATGAACTTGCCGGTCGGGACATTCCAACCTCCCTTGATGATTTAATAAATCTTGCCAATCGAATTGATCTACGGTTCCAGGAACGTGCCAAAGAGGTCACCCGTGAGAGAGGGTTTCCTCGTCTTGCACCCTCGTTTCAGAGACCTATAACCCCTTCCGTTTCTCCCAGATGCACACTGCTGAGCCTATGCAGGTCGACCAGACCAAGATGGTCAAAGCCCGTCAGGACTCACGCCGTGCCGAGAGAGTTGCTTCTACTGTGGCAGTAAGGAGCACTGGATCCGCACCTGTCCGGAGAGGTCGGGAAACGCCTGTGTCTAGGTTCGCTCGGAGAGGTCCACCTAGACCAGAATAAATCCTCTTCATCTCTGCTGCTGTCTGTCTCTATTCTCATCGGTAAGAACCGTTACTTCGAACTGGCCCAACTTGATTCTGGAGCAGCTGGGAATCTTGTTTCACAGGCTCTAGTAGAGAAGTATCGCATTCCCACCAAACCTCTGGTTGAACCAGTATCTGTTGCTGCTGTGGATGGGGTCTCCTACCTCGTCCCATCCAACTTATCACCGAAGCCATAACCCTGCAGGTGGGAATGTTGCATTCTGAGAGCATCTCGTTTCATGTTTTACCTGGACTCTCTCATGCTTTCTTACTAGGTCTGCCTTGGCTCCAAAAACATGCACCCGTGCTCGACTGGCAGAATGGAGAGATTCTTCGCTGGGGACAGGACTGTCATAAAACGTGTCTGGTGCCTGTCCATCCCGTCCGTTCTTCTCCTACACCTGCTAATCTACCTGGACTCCCGATTCCATATTGGTCATTCGCGGATGTCTTTAATAAAAAGGAAGCAGAGACATTACCCCCGCATAGACCATATGATTGCCCGATCGACCTGCTACCCGGTACTACGCCTCCCCGTAGGCGTATTTACCCATTGTCCGCTGCAGAGACCAGGTCGATGTCAGAATATATCGAGGAGAATTTAGCGAAAGGATTCATCCGTAAATCTACCTCCCCCGCGGGAGCAGGTTTCTTTTTTGTAAAAAAGAAAGACGGATCTCTCCGTCCCTGTATTGACTACAGAGGCCTAAATTTGATCACAGTGAAGAATAAGTACCCTCTTCCGCTCATTCCGGAGTTGTTTGATCGTCTTAGAGGGGCTAGAGTCTTCACTAAACTGGATCTTCGTGGAGCATACAACCTGGTTCGTATCCGTCGAGGAGATGAATGGAAGACGGCATTCAACACCCGGGATGGCCACTACGAGTATCTGGTTATGCCCTTTGGTCTCTCTGTAATGCTCCAGCAGTCTTTCAGGAGTTGGTCAATGACATCTTCCGGGACCTCCTCTACTCCTGCGTTGTGGTGTACCTTGACGACATCTTGGTCTTCTCTCCGGATCTCCAGTCTCACCGGAGGGATGTTCGTCAGGTTCTGCTCAGGCTCAGGCAGAATCACCTCTTCGCCAAATATGAGAAGTGCCTCTTTGAGCAGACCTCGCTTCCGTTTCTGGGCTACATTATCTCTCAGACAGGCCTACGAATGGATCCAGAGAAACTGTCTGCCATCGAGAAGTGGCCCCGACCAGAGGGGTTGAAGGCCATTCAGCGGTTCCTGGGATTCGCTAACTATTACCGTCTCTTCATACCGCACTTCTCTTCCAGGACTGCTCCAATCTCAGCGCTCACCCGCAAGGATGCTAACCCCAAACAGTGGACGCCCGAAGCAGAGGAGGCCTTTCTTTCCTTGAAACAAGCCTTCTCTTCCGCTCCAGTGCTGCATCGCCCGGACGGCAACAAGCAGTTCTTCCTGGAGGTGGACGCTTCCTCTGCTGGAGCCGGAGCGGTACTTACTCAAAAATCTTCATCCGGGAAGATGGTTTCCTGTGGTTTCTTCTCCAAACTCTTCTCCTCCTCCGAGCGCAACTACTCCATAGGAGATCGAGAGTTATTGGCCATTAAATTGGCATTGGAGGAGTGGCGTTACCTACTCGAGGGGCTCTTCATCCGGTAATCATCTACACGGACCACAAAAATCTGTCTTACCTTCAGCAGGCTCAGAGACTTAACCCTCGCCAAGCCCGGTGGTCCTTGTTTTTTGCCCGTTTTGATTTTCTCTTTCATTTTCGCCCGGCTGACAAAAACATCAAGGCGGATGCCTTGTCCCGGTCCTTCCTGGTGTCGGATCTCGAAGATGAGCCTAAACATATCATCGATCCCGCCAGAGTGATGCAGGTGGCTCCCGTGAGTCTAAACCGTCTCCCTCCTGGTAAGACGTTCGTATCAGAGACTGATCGGAAGAGAATTCTACATTGGGGTCATTCGTCTAAACTCGCTGGCCACGCTGGTCAGAAAAAGACCCTCCAACTCATTACCCGGCATTATTGGTGGCCTACCCTGCACAAAGACGTAATAGACTTTGTTTCTGCCTGTGTCTCCTGTGCCCGCAACAAAGTTCCGAGACACCTGCCTGCCGGCCGTCTTCTTCCGCTTCCTGTACCCGCTGCTCCCTGGCAACATATAGCCATGGACTTCATTACGGATCTGCCCGTCTCTGCCGGTTGTACGGTCATTTGGGTGGTCGCTGACCGCTTTTCCAAGATGGCTCACTTCATTCCTCTGCCAGGTCTTCCGTCTGCACCCGAGTTGGCTAAAGACTTTATCCGCCACATCTTCCGTCTCCATGGTTTGCCTCGTCACATTGTGTCGGATCGTGGGGTACAGTTCACTTCACGTTTCTGGAGAGCTACTTGTAAGTTACTAGACGTCACCTTGGATTTCTCCTCCGCTTACCACCCACAGTCCAATGGACAAGTTGAGCGAATAAATCAGAATCTGACCAGCTATCTCCGACACTTCGTTAATGCTCATCATTCTGATTGGGTGGAGCTCCTGCCTTGGGCCGAATTCTCTTACAATAATCACGAGAGCGAATCGTCCACCAAGTCTCCGTTTTTTATAGTCTTCGGTCAGCACCCTCGGATTCCTGTCCCCGTTTCCATCTCTGTGGACAATCCAGCTGCGGAATCTCTGGTTAGAGAATTCTCCTCCATCTGGGAGAGTACCCGGTCCGCACTCATTCAGTCATCCGAGCGCATGAAAAGACATGCTGACAAGAGACGTCTGGATCCTCCTCAATTCCGTCCTGGGGACAAAGTCTGGCTTTCGTCCAAATATGTTCGGCTCAAAATTCCTTCCTACAAGTTAGGTCCTCGGTTTATCGGTCCTTTTGAGGTCATCAGGCAGATCAACCCAGTGTCCTATAAACTGAAACTCCCGGCCAATTTGCGAATTCCTAACTCTTTTCATGTGTCTCTCCTCAAACCTGTGGTACTTAACTCTTTTTCAAGTCTACAGGTACACCTCCTGCTCCAGTGTCTGCTGATGATGAATTTGAGGTAGAGAACATTCTGGCCACAAAAAGGGTAGGAAGAAAGACTTATTTTTTGGTGGATTGGAGGGGGTTTGGTCCTGAGGAGAGAACCTGGGAGCCTCGGGAGAACATCCATGCCCCTCTCATCCTAGCTAAATTTCTTTCTGGCCTAAAGAGGGGGGGCCTAGAGGGGGGGTACTGTAGCATCGGCGTCCCGGCCCTCTGCCAGGCAGGGACGCCGTTCCCCTTACCAGCGCTCTGCGTCCTCAGCGCCCCCAGCGTCCTCAGCGCCCCCAGCGTCCTCAGCACCCCCAGCGTCCTCAGCACCCCCAGCGTCCTCAGCACCCCCAGCATCCTCGGCGTCCTCATTCCGCCCTGCTGGGCCCGCGCGCTCCTTCCCTGCTGCTGGACTTAGGGCGCGCGCCCGCGCCCTCCCCCGCTCTTAAAGGAGCCGCGCGCATTTTCCAAATTAGTCTCCGGCCAATGCCGGAGGACTCCACCCTATATTAAGGGCTTCCTCCTTAATGGAGGTGCCCGAGCAATGTTGTTGTTGCACTGTATAACTCTGCTTCAGCCCTCAGCTCCTGTTTCCAGTTGCCTGCCTGTTACCCGTCTGTTTGCTGTCTGCCATCTGACTGCAGCCCTCCCCGGAGGTTCGGACATCACCTGCAGTGATCCCCAGCGATTACAGAGACTCTTGCCTGCTCACTTGGGAGCGATCATCTGCCATCCGACTGCAGCTCTATCCGAAGGTTCGGACTTCATCAGCAGTGATCACCGGCTACTTCAGAGACTCTTGCCTGCTCACTTGGGAGCGATCATCTGCCATCCGACTGCAGCTTTATCCGAAGGTTCGGACATCTCCAGCAGTGATCACCGGCTACTCCAGAGATTCCTGCCTGCTCGCTTGGGAGCAATCATCTGCCATCAGACTGCAGCCTACCAGGAGGCTCCAACATCTCAGGTCGTATAAGCCTGTCTATTCAGAAACTGTCCTGGTCACTTACTGTGACAACCTGCCTGTCCAGAGACTGCCCTGGTCACTTGCTGTGACAACCTGCCTGCCCAGAGACTGCCCCGGTCACTTGCTGTGACAACCTGCCTGCCCAGAGACTGCCCTGGTCACTTGCTGTGACAACCTGCCTACCCAGAGACTGCCCTGGTCACTTGCCGTGACTACCTGCCTACCCAGAGACTGCCCTGGTCACTTGCCGTGACAACCTGCCTACCCAGAGACTGCCCTGGTCACTTCCCGTGAATTCCTGTCCGTATTCCCCGGGCGCCACCTGCTCTCTTACAAGTATACTGTCTTGTATAATAAAGCTCAGTGGTTTCACCTACCAGACCCGTTACACTGATGAACTTGATGTAACAGATATATATAGAGAGAGAGAACAGCAGGTACATAATGTGTTAATCACATCTCTTGTTTCCAACACAGGCACTGTTGTGAATGTGTTAGAAATGAATTCTGAGCAGAAGCTCCCTCTGGTGGTTACAAACAGTACTGAACCATTCAATGAAGATTGTGAAGATTGGCAATCAGGAGTTACAGACTGGTCTTATATAAGGGAGGTTCCCTCCCATCATGTTTGCCGGTGATCAATTGTTCTTGTCTCAACTGTGGTTCCTGGTTCACTTTGAAGCTTGCTGAGTCTTGCCTGCATCTTCTGCTATCAGATAAGATATTTTCTGCTTTTATTTTTGTGCTTGCTTTTTGCATTGTTCTCTGCACTTCTGTGGAGGTCAGCCAGGTCCCCTCCGGGGGCTTGTGCTCCTCTCAGTTTATCTGAGCCACTGTTATTTGTTCATTTGCCTTTTCCAGTTTTTTCAGTGGCTGCGGCTTAGTTTTGTTACACCAGAGAACTAATTTAGGTGGCAGAGGTCGTGTGATCTCAGGTGTTTATGCAATTAGTAGAGTTGGTATTTTTTAGGGTTTTTTTGGATTGCAGTAAGTGTCCTTCCTATCCTTTTCTTTCTAGGAAGATTGGGCCCCAACGTTTGCTCATACTATTTTCTGTCTGTGTCTGTATTTCCTCTTGTCTAACCGCCATTACATGTTTGGGGGCTTCCTATGTTCTTTGGGGATCTGCTCCGGGGCAGATAGCTTTCCTCTTTCTATCTTTAGGTGTAGTTAACCTCTCAGGCTGTGACGAGGCGTCTAGGACCAACTTAGGAACGCACCACAGCTGCCTTTAGTTGTGGTGGTTAGTCAGGGTACTGCAATCCAGTAGATTCCAACCTCTCTGGTGTATTGCCGTTTTTGCCTGCTCTCCTCAGCTACCAAATCATAACAAGGCACATACTAAATGGTTTTATGTGGTGATACATAACTTACACAGTATCCAGCAGTTATATTCATTAGTTGCCTCCATCTTACCTGAAAACACTTTCCCTTCCTTCTCCCTGCAGCCAGTGGCGTAGCGTGGGGGGGCGGGGGGGAGCGGTCCGCCCCAGGCGGCATGTGTGTGTGGGGGCGGCGCAGCAGGAGCAGCAATTCCATACCCCAACAGTCCCGATTCTAACCCCTCCCGCCCGCTGTCTCGGTCAGGACACTATGTGTCCTGCAGTGAGAAGTCGCCACGCCCCCCATGCACCCCTTTCTTGCCCTCCCAACTTCGCACAGCCAGCATTTACCATTGCTGTGCTGTCCTTTGTAAAGGTGCGAGCAGGACCTGTGATGAGGTCACAGGAGGGGAGGAGTTAGGTGTCACATGATCAGGCCCCTGTGTGCAGGAAGCTGCTGTACTGGTCGTCATGGTGCTGGATGATGGTAAGTTTATATGTGGGATCATAAGGGGTTTACAGTGTGGATGTAGCTGAGCTGTGTGTGCAATGAAGTGTACGGAGCGGAGCCGTGTGTACAAGGTGTACGGAGCGGAGCCGTGTGTACGAGGTGTACGGAGCGGAGCCGTGTGTGTATGAGGTGTACGGAGCGGAGCCGTGTGTGTATGAGGTGTACGGAGCGGAGCCGTGTGTGTACGAGGTGTACGGAGCAAAGCCGTGTGTGTACGAGGTGTACGGAGCAAAGCCGTGTGTGTACGAGGTGTACGGAGCAAAGCCGTGTGTGTACGAGGTGTATGGAGCAAAGCCGTGTGTGTACGAGGTGTACGAGGTGTACGGAGCAAAGCCGTGTGTGTGCGAGGTGTGCGGAGCGGAGCCTTGTGCGTGCGAGGTGTGTGGAGCGGAGCCGTGTGTGTACAGGGCCACAAAGAGCGGAGCCGCGCATGTACAAGGGTCCTGTTACTTGCGGGATCTGTGTGCTTGGGGGCTGCAGGGGGGAAGGAGGGGTGCCATTATGTGCATGGGTCTGCGTGGGGACGGAGCAAATACTGTTATCTACGTAGGGCTGGGTCACTGTCCCACTGTCCTGGCTGGGAGGTTTACTTTCCCGCATTAGAATCGTACATGCGGAAACCCGGGGACCTCCCACACGTTTTGGCAGCCACACGTCACGTTCCACCGGAGGTGACGTGCTGTAAGTCAGCTGAACGCTGGAAATGACCGCTGACCTCATTTCCGGCGGTCAGCTTACAGCAGCAGGTACTGTAACTCGTTCTCGGGAGAGTCTTCAGAACGGCGACGCATCGAGCCGCTGGATCTGTTGGAGTGAGAGCCGTGTATTGTACGGACCGCTGCATACAATACCCGACTCTCACTAAGCGAGACAAGCAGGATGTGGGGATCTCAACATGGGATCTGTTCAACAGATGAAGAGATCCCCAGATCCTGCCTGTCTCGCTCAGTGAGAGCCGGGTATTGAATGGAGCGCTGCATAGCTGATGAGATCCCCACATCCTGGGGAAATGAGGTCAGCGATGGAACGTGACTTGTGGCTGCCAGAATGTGTGGGAGGTCCCCGGGGTTTCCGTATGTACGATTCTAATGCGGAAAGTAAACCGCCTGGCCGGGACAGCGGACAGGGTCCCGAAATCGGGACTGTCCCGCTGAAACCGGGACGGTTGGGAGGTATGTGTTTATAATTATTGTTTATGAAACTGTGTGATCAGCAGTGCTAAATGGGTGTGGTCAGGGCATGGATATGGGTGTGACCAGTGAAATGCGTGTGGCTAGGGGTGTGGCCTAAAATTTGCCGCCCCGGGCGCCACAAACAGTTGCTACGCCACTGCCTGCAGCCCATTGACAATGTACAATTTGTACCCGTCTTGGCTATCTAGACTTCTTTCTCTAAACTTCAAGTCAATGTTACACTTAGACTCTGTCCTTGATGTCTGTGGCTTAGAACCACTAGAAATGCTCCTTCCTCCCCAGATCTCTGACCTGGTCCCAGATCTTACCATCTGTTCTCTAATTTTCCAGCCACGTATTGGTGTCCATTTAGGAGCACAATATTCTCATCCTTCCTTATTTGCAACCCACACTCTGTTCCAGCTCTCTCTTTGCTTCTCAGTCTCTCACTTCTCTCCAAATCTCAATCTAAAACTGATCTCTAACAGCACCCAGGGGTCTAGTAATAGGCCGGGGTCACACATGCGAGAAAACTCTCAGAACAGCAATCCTACAAGTCACTATCAACACTTTAATGAGTCTTACAATGTGGCTTAGAATAAAAGCCAAATCAGAATCTCGATTTTGAGACACAGTGTTTCGGGGTATTGCCCCTCATCAGTGCAAAGTATGAGAATGGATTTGGCTATGTGAGAGGCTCTGGACTGAGGTCTAAGGGGTAACGTTTCTGATTGTGGAGAGAGACACACAACCCTGCCAACCCAATGTAAGGAGACTTATTCGCCATGCAATGCTCCTCTGGGAAATGTACCGTATTTTTCAGACCAAAAGACGCACTTTTTTCCCCCCAAAATCGGGGGGAAAATGAGGGTGCGTCTTATGATCGGAACGTACCTGTAAATGGGGTCCAGCGGCATCACAGGAACTCGGAGCCGGCGTCCGTGGAGCGGTAGTGCAGGAGCTGGGAGCCGCTGGCGGTGGAGCGGCACTGCGGGAGTCTCCAGCATGGCGGGAGCCGTTGGCGGTGGAGCAGGAGCCGCCGGCGGTGAAGGACTGCGAGAGCCGCCGGCGGTGGAGCAGGAGCTGTCGGCGGTGAAGCGAAAGCCACCGGCGGTGGAGCTGCAGCCGCCGGCAGTGAAGAAAGCCTTTGAGAGCCGCCGGCGGTGGAGCTGGAGCCGCCGGCGGTGAAGCGAAAGCCGCCGGCGGTGAAGCTGAAGCCGCCGGCGGTGAAGAAAGCCTGCGAGAGCCGCCGGCGGTGGAGCAGGAGCCGCTGGCGGTGAAGCGGAAGCCGCCGGCGGTGACGCTGAAGCCGCCGGCGGTGAAGAAGGCCTGCAGGAGCCGCCGGCAGTGGAGCAGGAGCCGCCGGCGGTGAAGCGGAAGCCGCCGGCGGTGAAGAAGGCCTGCAGGAGCCGCCGGCGGTGGAGCAGGAGCCGCCGGCGGTGAAGCGGAAGCTGCTGGCGGTGACGCTGAAGCCGCCGGCGGTGAAGAAAGCCTGCAGGAGCCGCCGGCGGTGGAGCAGGAGCCGCCGGCGGTGACGCTGAAGCCGCCGGCGGTGAAGAAAGCCTGCAGGAGCCGCCGGCGGTGGAGCAGGAGACGCCGGCGGTGAAGATGGTCTGCGGAAAGCGGCAGACTCCACAGTGTGAGCAGCCGGCGGTGAAGTTGCACCTCCACTGTGTGAGCCGCCGCGCTGTTAATATAGTGCGGCCACACTAGACAAGAGGTACAGGAGGAAGTTCTCCCAGCTGGTACTTCCTGTCTAGCGTGGCCACAGAAGTGAGTGTAATCTGGATTAAAAGTTTAAAAACGGTGTCACCCCATTTTTGCTCTATGACACCGCCATCAGGGGCTTATCTACAGCATTCTGGAATGCTGTAGATAAGCCCCCAATGTCACCTGAAAGAAAAGAAAAATGAGTTACCGTATATTATACTCACGCAGGGCGTTCCGCCGTCCGGTCCGGAGGGAGTCGCGGTCCGGTTCGGCGCCTCCCATCTTGTAGCGAAGCCGGCCTCTTCTTTCCATCCCATCGCGGCTCCTGCGCAGGCGCACTGATCTGCCCTGATGAGGGCAGAGCAGAGTACTGCAGTGCGCAGGCGCCAGGAAAGGTCAGAGAGGTCCAGCGCCTGCGCACTGCAGTACTCTGTGCTGCCCTCACCATTGCAGATCAGTGCGCCTGCGCAGGAGCCACGATGGGACGGAAAGAAGAGGCCGGCTTCACTACAAGATGGGAGGCCCCAGACCACGAAGCCCATCGGACCAGACGGCAGACCGCCCCTGGGTGAGTATAATATACGGTAACTCGTTTTTCTTCTCTTTCAGGTGACATCGGGGGCTTATCTACAACATTACAGAATGTAAGATAAGCCCCTGATGGCGATGGCCGTATCTCGTAGTCCAAAAATGGGGTGACAGACTCCCTTTAAATATTTTACCACATTTTTTGCTTCAAATATATTTTTTCCCTATTTTCCACCTATAAAACCTGGGTGCGTCTTATAGTCAAATTGCCTCTTCTCTCATCAAGCTTCTTCCATAGAACTTGATAGTTCCTTCAATTTCTTGATCCACCTGAGCCTTTTTCTCTTGTTTCTTCCAGGCCCATTGGCACCTATCACAGCCTGGTCTATTGACTTTCGTCTCATCGTTCCAAATCATCCGATTCCAAGCTTTTACTGTTCACTTTTCGTATTTTTTTTTTCCAAATTCGAGACGACGCTTCTTATGATGATATTGAAGTTGAGGCTTCTTACCCTTTTATTCAGGCCACCATTCCACACTTGTGTAACATGCATCGCATGGTGCGTACATGGACGTCTGTGGTCTCACTATTACGAAACATATGAGCCACCCTCACTGTGGTGTTTGTCGAGCCAGAACTGACAGACCTTGTGATGAGCCGACTTGTTCACTTCGATATTTTGCCTGGACGTCCACCTCTTAGCTTTTGAATGTATGCATGGACTTTATTGCACATTCTTCCAATTGTTATGGCACTCACATGATGCAGTTTGGCAATTTTCTTGGCCAAGAGACAGCTGTCGATGAGGTGGATGATGCGGTTTTGTATTTTATTTGGAAATCTTCTTCATGACTGCTCCTCGATTTGAACCAGTGACCTTTGGCATGGGAATCAACCTAATAACACACTTCGGTATTAGGGAATGTGAGATCAGGTTGTTTTTTTGCAGCATACAGGAATAAAAAGATTTTTCCACCACCCAGAGCAAAACAGTAAGAATGCAGTGAAATGACAGGAATCTGCATAACTAATCATATGATATATGGTTGTAAGCCAAATTTATGTATAAGATAGCCAAGATGATCATCTATAAAATAATGGTAGTCTCACGTTCTAAACTGTAGTGAATGGTGAGATATGGAGCCTGAAAATCATATGTTCAAAACATTGTTACTACAGATGAGCGAGCACTAAAATGCTCGTTACTTAAGCCGAGCAATTTCTAATGCTCGTTTCGAGTAACTAGTATAATGGGAGTCAATGGGAAATCCAAGCATTTTTCCAAGTTGAAATGGAAAATGTTCTGAATGGAAGGAGAACAGCATGGAAAAGACACCTGGAAACATCTGTGATTCCCATATCTCTGCTTAGAACAATGGTGTCACACTTTTACTCCACTTTAAGGACTAAAGGGTATGCCACACTAAGCGATCGCACCAGTTATCACGACAACGTCACAAGCTGACGAGATCGTTGGTGTGATCGATATAAGGTCGCTAGTAGCTTCCAAACAGGAAGATCTCATCAACGACACATCAGCGATCTGTATAACGACTTCGGCGGTCGTTAGGACGTGTCACACAGCATGTATTGTTAAAGATCACAACCTCGATAGGCATGATTGAGCGCAACCTTTTCCACGCCCCTCAGCACAGATTGGTGGTCACTATATGTCACGACTGTTTATGTCACAGCTCTCTCGCTTTGTGATTGGACGACCGCGTCATAAAAGACAACGTATAAATATCCAGATCCAAATGGCAAAGATGAAGTGCTGTAGCGACTCTGACAGGATCGCAAAACACACACACGATACTATCCTCGCAACAACGCACAAAGGACACTAGCGACTCTGACAGGATCGCAAAACCCACACACGATACTATCCTCGCAATTACGCACAAAGGACACTGTAGTGACTCTGACAGGATTGCAAAACCCTGACACACGATACTATCCTCGCAACAACGCACAAAGAACAGAACATTGGAGACATCCACAAAGCGCTCTGGAACAAAGGATGGGGACGCAGTTATTTATTGCTGAGGTGATGTTGTGGCCACCAATCGGAGCTGAAGGGCGCTACTAAAGAAAACCTAGTCCCGACTGCGCCGCTGACATATGAGTCGTCAACGAGGTCGCACATCGTTCACAAAAGGTGTCAAACACAGCGATTCAGGCTCACCAGTGGGACGCCAACGATCAAAATACGGCCCAAACCGTTCGTGCACGATCAGCGACATCGCAGCGGGGGCCACATCGCTGCTACATGTCACACACAGCGATGTCGCTAACGATGTCGCTGCTGCGTCATAAAATCGCTGTCGCTTGCACGATCTCGCTAGCGATCTCGCTTAGTGTGGCATACCCTTAACAATATAACATTCTAAAATAAAGAGAAATTTGCGTTTACAGGAAAAAAAATGTCAAGAAACATTTTTTCCTGTAAAATGACTTGTATATAGGCAAAATTTAAAAAACAATCATATTTTAAGTAAACTGAAATTGAAGATTAAAAAAATTGACATTTCAGTGTAATTTATAAAGGAAGCAAGAAGAGCTAAAATTAGGGACTCAGATACTTAAATTAGACATAAAGGAGGGTCTCATACACATTCTGTTAAATTGTAATGTAGTGGTACTCCTGTACTCAAAGTGCAAAGCCTGCCAATAATTATAAGCAGGGTCATCCATACACCCTTGAAGGCACCAGCTGGAGTGCCTCATAAAAATTTAGGAAACTGTAGTTGTGGTGCTTCTATATTCATAAATGCTTTGCAATGATAAGTAGGGTCCAGTCCTCCATAGACCCTAGAAGGCAACAATTGTCAAGCCTCATTCAAAAATTGAACATTAAAAACACTTTATTTGCTGCTGTCATCTGGTCATGTGGAAAAGTTGGGTCTAATCCAGGTTTTGTTCACTGTTATCAGAGTGAGCCTGTCAGCACTTTCTGTTGACAGGCAAAAGCGCCTATCTGTTATGACTTCCCTGAAACCCTGCTCAGATAAAAAACAAATGGCTGGGCAGCACAATACATCCAAGGTATAGAGTGACAGCTCATGCCAGGGGTCCAGCTTTAAAACCCAAAAGCTACAGAGGAATTAGGGAGTACTCTGGTTTTGTTGGCCAGGTATTACTTGACCATCTTTAAAAAAATGTTCCCGCTTCGTCAAAAATAGCTGGTCATCAAGGCATAGACGCTGCAAAGCTTCATGTTTAAGGCCTCTTTCACACGTCCGTGTCTCCGGTACGTGTGGTGACAGTTTTCACACGTACCGGAGACAACGTACACACGTAGACCCATTCAAATAAATGGGTCTGTGCACATGTCAGTGTGTTTCCACGGACCGTGTGTCCGTGGGCAAAACACACTGACATGTCCGTTTTCTTCCGGCCGCACGGGAGGCAAAACGTCCCGCACAGGTGCACACAGAGAACACACATTGATGTCCTCCGTGTGCACGGACGGCCGCCGGGGAAGAAGCGCTACAGTAAGAGCTGTTCCTCGGCGGCAGGTGCTGAACGTTGTTCTCATCCTCCTCTGCTCTTTTGGGAGAATGATGAGAGCTGTCTTCAGCAACTGCCGCCGGGGAACAGCGCTTACTGTAGCGCTTCTTCTCTGGTGGCCATCCATGTGACAAGGTTATTCCGATATCGGATATAAACGGACGTGTGTGCCTAATTGTCAGCGGCAACTGTTTAAACATAAGGATAACAGGCCTAAATTCAGGCACTTCCTAAATACTACAAGCAACCTACAAACAATTGAAGTATATGCCACTTAATAGAAAATCCATCTTTATTATGCAACTGTTTAAAGTAGGCACAGAAGCGGGATCGTTGCGCTGATGATGGTTTTGTCACCGCTCACCATTTTCGTGGAGTCCTCAAAGTCTTGAACAACTGCACAAATGTCAGGCATTCATGCCCACTATTCAGTTATATGTGTGCAGACGGAGCAGAATACAGGCGGGCCTCTTGGAGCTGGTATTCCTCAACTGGCTTCTGCTGCTCACAAAGCCTTGCAAACATGTGCAGTGTGAAGTTCCAGCACATAGTCACATCGCACACCAGTCGGTGAGCTGGCACTTGCATGCGCTGCTACAGCAGCACCAGAATGGCGGCAGCTGTAGCTGACTTGCGGAAATGGGCTCTGAGGAGGCGTACTTTGACCAGAAGCTCTGGCAAATCTGGGTAGGTTTTCAGAAACCGCTGAACTTCCAAGTTGAGCATGTGGGCCAAGCATGGTATGTGTGTGAGCTTGCCAAACTTTACAGCCTCAACCAGGTTACGCCCATTATCACACACTACCATGCCTGGTTGAAGGTTCAGCAGTGAGAGCCACAGATCTGTCTGGTCTGTTATTCCTTTCACTAACACTGCTGCGGTGTTCGGTTTATCTCCTAGACAAAATAGCTTCAGCAGAGCCTGTTGCTGCATCGCTAAGCTAGTGCTGCAGAGCTTTCAGCTTCTGGATTATGCTCCAAGAGAGCATATCGGAGATAAAGGATGAGAAGGAGTAGGAGGGGGTGCAGGAACTGGTGTAGGAGGTGAAAAAAATCCTGTTAGAAGTAGGGTCAGCAATCCTCAGCATCAGTAGCACATGTGACGTGCCAGGGTGGGACTCGGCCCCGGCCTCCACAGTATTCAACCAGTTTGTTGTCAGGGAAATGTAGCATCTCTGACCACAAGCGCTTGTCCACGTGTTGTTGAGTGGACGATCCTAGTAACCGTGTTGGTAAGGGCGATGTTCCTGGACACATGCTAGTACAAGGTGGAACGCCACATTGAGAGAAGAAAAAGCGACTGGGGACAGAGTACCGAGGGACAGCTGCTGCCATGAATTAGCAGAAATCTTCCATGTGAACAAGGCCTGGGGTAGGGACAGCTGAACGCTGTGCTGGAACTAGGATTTGTAAGCTACCAATGATGGTGCATCAAGGACAGGTGCAGGGCGGAAGGCATCTGTGCCAGTGTCATGTACAGGGAATTGGGAAGCACCTATCACAGATTAAGAGGCAGTGGTGACACCCACTGGCACCAATCATGGACCCAGGCATGTGCCTGATCATGCAGGTGGTTGTTAGGCTCTTAATGGTCAGGTTCCTGCTGATCTTGGTTGCAAATGGCCACTATTTTTTGTCTCACAACTCTTTCTAATAAAAGTCCCAGACTGGGGAATACCTAATTCTTTCATGGAGAAATTCCTGAGTGTCTGCGCTCTGCAAAACAGTTGCCCCATTCTCCTTCTGGTCACCCCACTGCCGCTTTCTGCCTGTTTTGGTGTGGCCAATCGCTCTTCCTCAGCGCTGCTGGCCTTGCTCTCAATGCCAGATTCCCAGGTTGGGTCTGTGACTGTCATCCTCCGCTGTACCCTGGGCCTCCTGACTTGGTGACTTAACAACAACCTGAGTTATTGGCAACTGTGTCATCATCATCTTCCTCCTTAGACAAATTTTGCCGTTTCCCCACTATAGTGATCTCCTTGTCGCAGTGGCTGCTCTAAGTTTTGTGCATCACTAAACAGCATCTCCTCCTTTCCCTCTTGGAACAGGGCAAGAAGCCACAAGAAGTGAGGTTGTAAAGATCTCCTTGGAGTGTCCTGGTGTGGGATCACTAATCTCTGACTCAACATGGTGGGAGGAAGGAAGAACAGGCTGATGATTAAGTGATCCAGACTGTTGACTGTTGAGACTGGACCATGTGGAAGATTGGGTCGTGCTGGAAGCATTTTCTGCTATCCAACCGACCACCTGTTTGCGCTGCTCTGGCTTAAGAAGTGGTGTACTGTGCCTCCCTGCAAAATGGGACAGGAACCTATGTGTCATGGATGGGCGTGTTTCTTGTGCTTCAGTAATAGGCATAGTCGCATCTGCCCCACATCCTCAGTGTCTGTGTGCACCTTCATCAGCACCTCCACTTCCCCATCCTTTACCGCACACCTTACACATTTTGCTAGGTCTCTTGAAACCAAGTTTATTTTTAATAACTGCAGCAGTCAAAGCATTTTTTTTTGAGTTTCATACCATCGTAATGTGATAGAAACAACGCAAAAGTGCATGGCTGACAAATTCAATCCAGAAAAAAATTCAATGCTTTTTTGGACTGTTACATAACACTGAAATGTACCGCAAAACACATACCGTATATACTCATGTATAAGCCGACCCGTGTATAAGCCGACCCCCCTAATTTTGCCACAAAAAAATGGGAAAACTTATTGACTCGTGTATAAGCCTAGGGTGAAAAATGATTATGCCCCCATATGATGCTCCACAGATTATGCCCCCATATGCTGCACAGATTATGCCCAATATGCTCCAGATTATGCCCCCATATGCTCCAGATTATGCCCAATATGCTTCAGAGATTATGCCCCCATATGCTCCAGATTATGCCCCCATATATTCCACAGATTATGCCCCCGTATGATCCACAGATTATGCCCCCATATGTTCCACAGATTATGCCCCCATATGCTCCAGATTATGCCCCATATGCTCCAGATTATGCCCCATATGTTCCACAGCTTATGCCCCCATATGCTCCATATTATGCCCCCATATGTTCCACAGCTTATGCCCCCATATGCTCTATATTATGCCCCCATATGTTCCACAGCTTATGCCCCATATGCTCCATATTATGCCCCTATATGCTCCAGATTATGCCCCATATGTTCCACAGCTTATGCCCCCATTTCAGCAGCAGATGGAAGGAAGGGAGACACAGTCATTACTAGTGGGTAGGCGGAGCCCACACAGGATAGAACACCTCAGATTAAAAAGGGTGTTGACCGGCCCCTCCAGCCTGGGCTCCTCCTACTCCAGCTCTCCAGTCTAAAATTTGAGGTCACAGAGGATAGTCGCTGCAGGAGCAGCTCCTCAGAAAATTGTTTTATTTTTATCGGACAGAGACTTGGACCCCCGTGGTCTAGAGGTCTCAGGGGTCTCAGCGCTGCTGGACCCCCATCTCTCCCTTGGCAGATCTGTATTACCCTTTAAGGAGGTCCCTGCAGAACCCTGCCGGCCCCGGGGGATGAGGGTTGCTTCCCTGGCGGGAACGCAAACCGCGCTTCTGGGGTCACTGCGTTCTCCGCCCTGGGGGGAAGCTACGGGCACAGCGCCACAAATCCCTGGGGGTCCCTGTGGCGCTCAGCTGGGTGAGTACTCAACATTTTAATAAGTGTTTTGAGTGCTTCAGCGACTGCTGCGGCAGCCGCTGCTACATTTTTCATGTTGGTGATGTGTGTTTTTTTGTCCGCAGGTGGATGCCTGCAGGACATGGGACGGAGGAGAGCGGAGGAGTCGCACGCGCTTTTTTTTTAAGCCGGCGGGGGGCGTGGCTTCGCGCCTTCCCGGTCCTTCGCGGGCAGGAAGCGCTCAGAGCGCGCGATTTCTCCCTGCCTCTCTTCTTCCGGCGTTCTCTCTCCAGCGCAGCGGCCATTACTGAAGGCTGCCTCGGGCTCCTCACTCTCCTCTCCTCCCGACAACCGAAGGAACACTGCACCGCGGCCAGCTGGGTGAGTCGCTTCTGTCTGTCAGGGCAGAAGCTTAACCCCCTCACCTCACAGCGCAGGTCACCTTTCTGAGGCACAATTTGGTGGCAGACTGCGCTGTCCTGCAGCTGTTACCTCATATAGAGGTCCTTTTTCAGTCTGGGGCTCGCACACCCTGTTCATTTAACAGAGGTTGTAGGGAGTCTGCGACATTAACCCCTTGATAGGAGGTTAACCTTTAATTGGGGGACAGCTGGGGCAGCTCTCTCCTTAAGAGCTTTAACCCTTCAGCGTTCGTTTTCCTTTCCCTTAAGAAGCCACACTGTTCCAGTTACTGACAGGTTTAACCTGCCATATACTGTGTGAGGGCATGTCAGATCAGGGCCCAGGAGATGCGGACCGTCACCCAGGTCCGCTACAGGATCAGTCTCGCGTATCTGACACGCAGGAGTCCTCGACGGCGTCAAGCGCAGCGGTCGGAGGTCTCAGTGATGTCAAAATGGAGGCCCTCACTCGTTCTATTGATGGCCTGTCTGACCTTCTAGGTTATTGGGTGTCAGCTAGATCCTCTCATGGCAGGAAGCGCCACAGGCCGGTACTATCCTTCCCGCATAGCGACTCGGAGATCTCTGGTATGGAAGGGAGGCGTTACAGTTCCCCTTCAAGCTCGGATGGGGAGATGTCCGATTCGGATAAGGAGGATCGGCAGGGACACTCTGCCTCTCTTTTGGGCCGTACAGAGGCTTTTATTGGAGCCATGAGAGAGGCGTTACAGTTACCGGAGGAGGTAACTAGACGTCCTGGTAAGTCGGCCCGGATGTTTCAGGAGTCGCATAGGTCGCGATCGGCATTGCCATCTCTGGATGAGCTTAATGGGGCAGTGGAGAAGGAAAGCCTGTGTCCAGATAAGCGTTTTCAGGGGACACGGTTTTTTGAGACACTGTATCCGTGTTCGACGGAGTTGATTGATAATTGGATTCCTTCTCCTGAAGTGGATGTCCCTTTATCCCAGCTTAGCAAATCCTCTTTACTTCCTGTTAAAGGGAAGGCGAGTCTGCAGGATCCGCTGGACAGAAAAACGGAGATCGCGGCGAAATCCATCTACGAGGCCGCGGGTCATGGATTCAGAGCGGTGCTAGGATCCATGTGTGCTTGTAAGGCTTCCCTGAGCTGGTTGGACCATCTACGGACGGCGTGGCAAGATGGATCCCCGCTATCCGAGGTAGATGATCTTTTCAAGTTGTTGGAGGATGCAGCCCGATATGGCAGTGATGCAGGTTTGGATACTGCCTCACTGCTGTCCAGGGCGCAATCCTCGGCGGTCACAGTCAGAAGAGCACTGTGGCTTAGACAGTGGACCGGGGACGCGGTTTCCAAGCAAGGTTTGCTATCTTTAGCTTACAAGGGTGGTCAGCTATTTGGATCTGACCTCACGGAGCTGATTGCCAAGGCAAAGGCAAAAGAAACGGCGTTACCGCAGCGAAGAGCTGTGACTTCTGCGTCTGGCAGGCCTAGTGCCGGTAGTAGTCGACGGTCCTTTCGGTCCAGGGGACGGTTCGGTCAGCCCTCTTGGGGATCGGGTCGTCCGTCTTTTTCAGGAAAAAAGAACTCTCAGAAATCCCGCACTCCCTGGAAACAGAGCTTCCGTCAAGACAAGCGGGAAGCTGACAAAAAGCCCGCTAAGGCAGACTGACGCCAGGGTCTCACTCGAGGGCTCTCGAGTGGGGGGTCGTTTACTCCAATTCGAACCGACTTGGGCTTCCCGCGTGTCGGACGCCTGGGTGACGCGGGTTGTATCGGCAGGCTACTTCATAGAGTTTCTTTCTCGAACTCCAGACAGTTTTTGTCAATCTCGCATTCCGTCAGAGCCCGAACTATTTGCCGCTTTACTGCGGGAGGTAGATTCCCTTCTGCAGAAGGGTGTGGTGGTACCGGTTCCGCCGAAGGACCGGGGAAGAGGGTTTTATTCCAACCTCTTTGTGGTCCCCAAAAAGGAGGACAAATTTCGCCCCATTCTGGATCTCAAAAGATTGAATCGGCATGTCCGCACCCGGAAATTCCGCATGGAGTCACTTCGCTCCGTTGTGGCGGCTCTGTCGCAGAACGACTTTTTGGTGTCAATCGACATTCGCGACGCTTATTTGCATGTTCCCGTCGGAAGGGCCCACAACGCTTCCTTCGTTTTGCCATAGGTCAGGACCATTACCAGTTTGTGGCCCTGCCATTCGGGTTGGCCTCCGCTCCCAGAGTTTTCACGAAAATTCTGGCACCTCTCATGGCGATCCTTCGAAGACAGGGGGTTACGATTCTTCCCTACCTGGACGACCTTTTGATTGTGGCGTCCTCAAAGGAGGAGGCGGGTGACGGCTCGCAATCTATCCCTTCAGCTCCTGGAGGACTTCGGGTGGCTGGTCAATTGGGAGAAGTCGTCTCTGGAACCGTCGCAGTCAATACTTTTTTTGGGGATGCATTTCGACACGGTACGAGCAGTGGTGTCTCTGCCCCCAGACAAGCAAGCAAGTCTTCTTCGACATGTACAGGTTATGAAGTCTTCGACAGCAATGTCCCTTCGAAGGTGTATGCGCCTTCTGGGTTTGATGGTGGCGTCAATGGAGGCAATTCCGTTTGCCCAATTTCATTCCAGGGCTCTCCAAATGCTCATTTTGAACCGTTGGGATCGATCGCAGGTTTCGCTGGATTGCAGTGTCATCATCTCCCACAGGGTGCGAGAGTCTCTAGGATGGTGGTTACGTCCGGAAGTGTTATCCCTGGGGAAGTCCTTCCTCCCTCTGAGGTGGTCGGTCATAACCACCGATGCCAGCCTGACGGGCTGGGGGTGTGTCTGGAACGATCTCTGGATTCAGGGAGTATGGTCGTCGGAAGAGTCTGTCCTGCCGATCAACATTCTGGAATTGAGGGCAATTTTCCTTTGCCTCCAACACTGGATGGTCCCTTTAAGCGGTCTACCAGTCTGAGTGCAGACAGACAACGCGACGGCGGTCGCGTATATCAACCATCAAGGTGGGACGAGGAGCTTCAAGCTCATGATGGAGGTGTCTCGGATCCTGGTATGGGCCGAGGCCAGGGTGCCAGCCATCTCTGCGATTCACATTCCGGGGGTTCAGAATGTCACGGCGGACTTTCTCAGTCGCGAAAAGATGGATCCCCGAGAATGGAGTCTTCATCCGGAAATTTTTGCACTGCTGTGCTCCCGTTGGGGAACTCCCCAAGTGGATTTGATGGCATCCAGGTTCAATGCCAAGTTACCAACGTTCATGTCCAGGTACAAGGACCCGAAGGCTGTGGCGGTGGATGCTCTGGTGGCTCCGTGGGACCAATTCGAGCTAATCTATGTGTTCCCGCCGATATCCTTACTTCCTCTGGTGTTGCGTCGGATCAGACTGGAGAGAGTCCCAGCTATGTTGATAGCCCCAGATTGGCCGAGGAGGACGTGGTTCTCGACGCTGGTGTCGCTTCTGGCAGCGCCTCCACTTCCACTCCCTCTTCGCCCGGACCTGTTAACCCAAGGGCCTGTTCGTCACCCGGGCCTGAAGTCTCTGCGTTTGACGGCGTGGCTCTTGAGACCGAAATCTTGAGCCGTCAAGGTTTTTCAGCCGAAGTCATTGATACTCTGCGAGCTGCCAGAGGTCCGGCTACTACTAGGATTTACAAAGATTTGGGAAACCTTCTTTTCGTGGTGTTCGGGTTCTTCAAAGAACCCGAGGATTTTTTCCATTCCCAATTTGTTGGCCTTTTTGCAGTACGGGCTGGACAAGGGTTTGGCAGTTAGCACTCTGAAGGGGCAGGTTTCTGCTTTGTCCTTGCTGTTTCGGAAGGCTATCGCTTCGCGTAGGGACGTACGTTCCTTTTTTCGCGGAGTAACCCGTCGCGGAAGTCGTTTGTGTCTCCTTGGCGGCTCAATCTTGTCTTGGAGGCTCTTCAACATGGGCCTTTTGAGCCTATGGACTCTGTTAGCCTTTCTTTGCTCTCTTGGAAGGTTGCCTTCCTAGTGGCGGTCACTTCTTTGAGAAGGGTTTCTGAGTTGGCGGCTCTTTCTTGCTCGCCTCCTTTTCTGGAGTTTCACCCGGATCGAGTAGTGCTTCGCACACGGGGCGACTTTCTACCTAAGCTGGTGTCACAATTTCATGTTAACCAGGATATTGTGTTGCCCTCGCTCTGTCCGGAGCCGAGGAATGCGAAGGAACGGGCTTTGCACACTTTGGATTTAGTGCGGGCTTTGAAGTTCTATTTGTCTATTACTCAAAGTTTTCGGAAGTCGGATTCTCTGTTTGTGATTCCAGCAGGTCGTCGACGTGGTCAACGAGCTTCCAAGGACTCTATAGCTCGTTGGATTCTGTCGGCCATTTTAGAGGCTTACCGACTTAAGGGCGAACCTTGCCCGGTTAAGATTCGAGCTCACTCCACGAGGGCTGTGGGTTCATCGTGGGCCTTTCATCAAGGAGCCTCGGCAGCTCAGCTCTGGCGGGCGGCGACCTGGCGCTCCATCCACACGTTTACGAAATTTTATAAGGTGGACGTCAGTGCTTCCGCTGATGCGACCTTAGGACGTATGGTCCTGCAGGCGGCTGTAGTTTAAAGTTCTTGTTAACTTGTGTTTAGCGCTAGTTGCGCATTTATCTAAGTTGTGGGGAATCTGCCTCTGTTGGTTTTTTTTGCCCACCTTTAATTTTTGGACTGCTTTGGGACGTCCCACATAGTAATGACTGTGTCTCCCTTCCTTCCATCTGCTGCTGAAAGACAGATTTTGGTAAGACTTTACCTGTAAAATCCTTTTCAGCGAAGGAAGGAAGGGAGACACAGATCCCTCCCATGGCAGAAGTGTGTTGTTGTGTTTTCAGATGCGGCGTGACCCTTCTCTGATAGCGATTATCTGGGCTGAGGTCGGCGCGCTAAGGCTCTGTTCCAGCATTGCCAGCTCATCGCAGTGGTCAGGTTCAGTGAGTAGTACCTGGGACTGTGTGTTTTTTTTCTGTTATATGCATAACCTGTCTTCTTGTTTTTTTTCTCTGAAGTTATTCAGAAGGGGTTATGTTGCTCCGCTGGTGATATTTGCTCTTCCTTAGCTTGTGTACGGACTGGAGAGCTGGAGTAGGAGGAGCCCAGGCTGGAGGGGCCGGTCAACACCCTTTTTAATCTGAGGTGTTCTATCCTGTGTGGGCTCCGCCTACCCACTAGTAATGACTGTCTCTCCCTTCCTTCCTTCGCTGAAAAGGATTTTACAGGTAAGGTCTTACCAAAATCCGTCTATTATGCCCCCATATGTTCCACAGCTTATGCCCCCATATTCTCCATATTATGCCCCCATATGCTCCAGATTACGCCCCCATATGTTCCACAGCTTATGCTCCATATTATGCCCCCATATGTTCCACAGCTTATGCCCCCATATGCTCCAGATTATGCCCCATATGTTCCACAGCTTATGCCCCCATATGCTCCATATTATGCCCCCATATGCTCCATATTATGCCTCCATATGCTCCATATTATGCCCCCATATGTTCCAGATTATGCCCCATATGCTGCTGCAAGAAAAAAAAAAATGACATACTCACCTTTCGTCGCTGGGGGACAGGTGCCGGTGTCACTGATCGCTCAGGACCCCGGCACCTGAGATATTTACCTGTCCTCTCTGCACCGCAGCGCTGCGTCCTCTTCCTGGTCCTCGGCAGTTAATGATCAGGCAGGGGGCGCGGCGCTCACTAACGACGTCATCGCGCCCTCTGCCTGAACATTCACAGCCAGGACCGAGGGAGCAGCGCGCAACGGTGGCACGGGGACAGGTAAATATAGCATATACTCACCCCTCCGCCGCGCGTCCCTGCAGCCTCTCCTCTTCTCCCGGCACTCTCCACAGCGCTTCCTTCCTACAGCGGTCACATGGTACCGCTCATTAAAGTCATGAATATGTGCATATTCATGACTTTAATGAGCGGTGCCATGTGACCGCTGAAGGAAGGAGCCGGAGATCGTGGGAGAAGCAGGGGGGCTGCAGAGACCGCGCCGGCGGAGAGGTGAGTATAATCCGACACCCCCGCTCCACCTCCCCCGCCGACCCCCGTATATGACCCGCGTATAAGCCGAGAGGGGGACTTTCAGCCCTAAAAAATGGGCTGAAAATCTCGGCTTATACACGAGTATATACGGTAATATTCTATGGATGACAATAGTCAAGTTTTTCTCTCATTAAAAAAAAAAGTGGTCAACTGTCGCAGCTATATATTTAACAACGGACTGCAAAGCCCTAATCTGTGCCTAGAGAATGTATTCAACCACTCTTCATACTCCCGCAACTCTCTCTGCCTCCCTAGACTAAATGCAGAATTTATCTGATGCAAACAGCAGCACAAAATTAGCCCTTACAAGAATTGTTAGCATGATGGTTCAGCTTCAGCACCAGGATCAAAACTACAGAACTCAGATTCCTTAAACTGTGCACACATGCCTGGACAAGGACTCTCTCCCTCTAAAGGCTCATACTCATCTACAAGGAAAACCGAAGAAAGCAATAAAAAAAAAAAAGAATTTCACTCTGACCAATGTTAATGTATGAATCCCTGCTCATATGCGTTTTCTGCATGCTGCAATTGTCCTCATATCTCGGATGAGTCTTGCCAATGCAAGCTAATGGGTGTGATTAAAAAAAAAAAATCAGAGGGCACTTGGGCCATGCAAGTGCCATTTGTTTTTTTTCCAGGGAAAAGCCCCCTCCCTGCACGATACTTCCCTATATCACTGGAACACAGCGATCATGTTTGATTGCAGTGTGCCGGGGGTTAGTGTGCCGGGTGTCAGCTGTGATAATTAGCTGACACCTGGCCGCGATCAGCTGCGCTCCCCCTGTGATCGCATATGACATACTATCCCGTCCACAGTCATACGGGCCGGGTCACCTGGACGGGAAAGTACGTCAGATGTCAGAAAGGGGTTACATTTCCCAGAGTAGCATTAAATGGCAAATAAGCCTTCTTACTTTAGTAAGTCAGAGCTGGTATGTCACTCTCCACAATGAGAAATGTTACCCCTTAGGCCGGGATCACACATACGACAAAGTCGTCCGACAGTCGCATGTGAAATCCCAGCTCTGGCGCCGGCACTCGGGAGTGGAGCGAGCAGCCGCACAGAACTACATGCAGCCGCGCACTCCACTCCTGAGTGCCGGAGCCAGAGCTGGGATTTCACATGCGAGTGTCGGACGACTTCGTCGCATGTGTGATCCCGGCCTAAGACTACTGCTGTCATGTCATTTTTGATTTGTGTTAATTTATGAACTTTTCTGTTCTTCTAAATCATTTAACCCAAATTCTTCTGTTTGTGACTTTTACAATCTTTGTTTCAGGGTAATGATCTGCCCCATATTAATATTACAGAGACATATTTGAGGGGTGATGAGCGGTGTAAAGAGGAGATTCCTACAGATAACCGCACAGGTGAGTAGTGACCACTAAATGCAGAGAAGTCACAGATTCTACTTTGTCAGTGGCTGTAGAATAACTTTGTGTTGAATGTTTTTAGTGTTTGTTGTACAGAGCTTTACATTTGAATTTTACACTAAGGTTTAGTGTTTAAAAATAAACATATTTTGACACTATTTTTTCCGTAATCACTTCTGAGCTGCTGTAGAGGAGATCCTTCTGTTTTCACAGTCCTGTTAATCACAGGAGACTGTGCTCAGTGGATGCCTCTAAATATACTTTTGAAGATTTAGTGTTAGGAATCTCTGATACAGGATGATATAGAAGAAAATAGAGGACACGGGCACTTCAGATAATGATCGTCCAAAGAATAAAAGATGCAATCATTAAGGAATTAGACAATCGGTCTACACATTACGATACCGAATTGGCATCTTTATCAGGCCATATACCAGTTCACTGATCAAATCCATAGCCTGAAATTCGTACAATTTAAAGAACTTAGACAACATCATCTGCTTTTTGGATGGTCATTATCAGCAGGGCTCGGGTCCTT
Organism: Oophaga sylvatica; assembly: GCA_033576555.1. Classification (NCBI taxonomy): domain Eukaryota; kingdom Metazoa; phylum Chordata; class Amphibia; order Anura; family Dendrobatidae; genus Oophaga; species Oophaga sylvatica. The sequence goes on from JARQOD010000003.1 coordinate 60,318,902, forward strand.
CATTTTGTTCTATATCATTGTGTATCCTTTTGTTAGTGTTGTTTATTTTTCATTACTCAGGAAAGAAGCAGCAGCTGACAGACCATGATTCTACAAGCTTTTACCAGGATCGTGTCTGTAGATTCACAACCTCAGAAGGTCAGCTCATCCTCCACTAATATACTTCTATGTCCACCTTTTATTTGTTTTGTTGCATTAAACCGAAGGAAATGAACTGGAATATAAGTTGGTATGCATGTAACGTGTAGAAGCATGTTCACACTGGCCATGGCTGGTGGTGCCATCTCCCTGGCTCGGACAGTTGCTGTTGAAACTGCTGGATCAGGAGTTTGTTAGTTTCCTGTTGGGTCTGCTGCTGGAATTATTGATTATCAAGCTCCTCCATGCTTTCAGACTGTTTTCAATGCTGTATCTGCCTCTACATTCAATTTTTACATTGCAATCGCCTGTGCTCTCTGGGACTACACACCTGTATTGTATTCACCAATTATAGGGTTTCTCTCTCTGGTAGGCATTAGGTAGCGTTCAATGCAGTTTTGGTCCAAACACATGCAGCTTTTATTGCTTTCCACAGACGACACAGCACCAAAACAAACTCGTAAACATAAATCCCTAGCTTTGTCCAGGTACTAACTAAGCAGAACAGACCCTGACTACTCAAATACGGCTGAGCTAGACCCATCTTGGTAAAAAAAAAAATATCTATTGCCATATCAACCAGTGATACGTGTGGTTCTCTGGACACAAGGAGGAATTCTGGCCTGTCTCTCTCTCGTTCTCTCCCTCTCTTCATCTCAGACACAAAGTATGTATGCCTGTATGTGTGTTTGTGTGTATACATGTCTATACACACAGCGATTAAAATAAGTATTTAACATGTCACCTACTTTCTAAGTAAATATATTTCTAAGTATGCTATTGACATGTGCGGTGCCAGGGTGGGACTCTACCTCAGCTTCCACAATGTTCACCCATTGACCCATCAGGGAAATGTAGCGTCCCTTGCCACAAGCGCCTGTCCACATCTCAGTCAATAAGTGGACAATCCCATTAACCATGTTGATAAGGGCACAGGCTGTGTTCCTGGACACATGCTGACAAAAGGTGAGGACGCCACACCGGGAGAAAAAGTGTCAGCTGGGGACCGAGTACCAAGGTACGGCTGCCTCCATGAGTCAGCGGAAATCCTCCTTGTCAACAAGCCTAAACGGCAACATTTCCAAGCAGCCTAGAAATGTGGCCATTTAGCGTTTGGGCCTGTGGGTGGGTGGCTGGAAACTTTCTCTTTTGTTCCAAAACCTGGGGTTGGAACAGCTGAAAGCTGTGCTGGGACAAGGATTTTTAAGTTCACAATTAAGGTCCAGAAAGACTATCAGTTGCTAGACACTTCAAACACTATATAAACCTCATAATACCCAATGTAGCAGTGTAAGGCTACCTTGGAATATATAAAGTGATTCTAGCCAAAATAAAATGTCAAAAATTTATTAGAATATATTTAAAACCAATTAAGCAGCAGAAGTAAAAAAACAGGGTGGGGACAACCTCATTAAAGGGGGTATGTACGTAATAAAGCTGGGTCACATATACCTTAGGAAAACATGAGATCTAAAGACACGTGTGCACCAAAGCAATTCAGTAAAAATTATATATGGACATGGGATTAAAATAGTTCCCTGAAAAGTACACATTCAGTATATAAGCTGATGAATTAGGAGCATGTCACCATATGCATAAAATCATGGGCTAAAGAAAGGCCTCAAAGTTACATATAGCAGTAACAGGTATAGTACAGGAGATAGAAATAAAAAACATCACCTGAAAAGACCACAAGACCCAAAGAATAGAGGAGACCAAGACAGCCACACATCCCTACGCCGTTTTGCAAAATCTTCTTTCAGGGTTTCAATCCCATGTCCATATATAATTTTCAATCCCATATACTCTCATGCTGCAGCAACAAGCGTAGCTGCACCTGCCCCATATCCTCGGCGTCTGCGTGCACCATCATCAGCTTTTCCACTTCCCCTTCCCTTACTGCACGCCTCACGCATTTTCTAATTGCTAGGCCTCTTGAAACCAAGTTTATTTTTAATTTAAAAAAAAATTTGCTCAGGCTGGTTTCACACTAGCTTTTCGTCGGTCTGCGCATGGCCGCCCTAAGCTCCGCCCCTGGCCGCGCCTCCTCCCGGCCGCACCGCATATGGGCACATGACGCTGCATGCGACCTGCATACCCTATCTTTAGCATTGGGTACACAGGCGGTGCACAGGTATGCATTTGGCGGCGCATGCGTCCTTTTGAAGGTGCACCAAAATGCAACACGGTGCGCACGGCCTGCGTACAGCCTGCATACCCAATGCTGATCTATCACAATAAATGACATCACGCTTTCCCCCATTGCCTCGGAGGAACCCTTGACTCTGCCCTGTTCTTCAAACCGCACATCCAAGCTGTTTCGACCTCCTGTCGCCTCCAGCTCAAAAATATTTCCTGAATCCATCCTTATCTCAACCCTCAATCTACTAAAATGCTTGTGCATGCCCTCATCATCTCTCGCCTCGACTACTGCAACATCCTTTTCTGTGGCCTCCCTGCTAACACTCTCGCACCTCTCCAGTTCATCCTTAACTCTGCTGCCCAACTAATTCATCTCTCTCCTTGCTACTCCTCCGCTTCTCCCCTCTGCAAATCTCTTCACTGGCTCAGATTCCCACAGCATATCCAGTTCAAATTACTAATACTGACCTACAAGCCCATCTTTAACCTGTCTCCTCCATATATCTCTGAACTAATCTCCCGATATCTTCCCTCACGTAATCTTGAGTCCTCCCAAGACTTCCTTCTCTCCTCCACATTTATTTAGTTCTCACCTAATCGCCTCCAAGACTTCTCCCAAATATCCCCCATCCTCTGGAATTCTTTGCCCCAACACGTCCGACTATCAACCATATTCGGATCCTTCAGAGGGAACCTGAAAACCCATCTCTTCAGGAAAGCTTACAGCCTGTAATGACCCTGCTACCTCCTCACCACTACCGGAGATATCGCCTCAACCAACACCAGAACTGCTGCAACCCCCCAACCTGCTGTCTCCTTCCGCACCATCCTGTAGAACGTAAGCTCAAAGGGCAGGGTCCTCTCCCCTCTGTATCAGTCCGTCATTGTTAGTTTGCTTACTGTAAGTGATATCCTTAATTTGTATGTAACCCCTTCTCATGTACAGCACCATGGAATCAATGGTGCTATATAAATAAATAACTGAGCAGATGATCACTGAGCTGATGCTCAATGGGATAGATGTGGGGGAGGATGGTAGTAATGAGCTGCAGGATAGTAAGGCAGCTAGCTGGGTGACAGTTAGAAGGTGGGGTAGAGGGAAAATTGCCAGGGAGGCTAGTCCTGATCTGGCACACCCAAATAAGTTTTCTAAGTTGGCAGCTGAGGGGGGTGTCAGTACAGGGGTAGCACTGCTGCAGCCAGGCATGTCCTCTGAAAACCGGAGGAGTGTCTGCTCCAGTAAGGGGGGAAATAGGAGAGTAGGGCAGGCCAGACAGGTGCTGGTAGTGAGGGACTCAATTATTAGGGCAACAGATAGGGCAATCTGTCACAAAGACAGGGATCGTCGAACAGTGTGCTGCCTACCTGGTACTCGAGTCCAACGCATCGCTGATCGGGTTCACAGATTACTAGGAGAGGCTGGTGAGGACCCAGCGGTCATGGTACACTTTGGCACAAATGACAAAGTTAGAGGTAGGTGGAAGGTCCTTAACCCACAAGGGTGGTTTGCACGTTAATGATCGGGCCAATTTTTACAATTCTGACCACTGTCCCTTTATGAGGTTATAACTCTGGAACGCTTCAACGGATCTTGGCGATTCTGAGAATGTTTTCTCGTGACATATTGTACTTCATGTTAGTGGTAAAATTTGTACTTCATGTTAGTGGTAAAAAAAAATTTTGTTAGGAAGTTATAAGGGTTAAAATTTGACCAGCGATTTTTCATTTGTACAACACCATTTTTTTTTTTAGGGCCCACATCACATTTGAAGTCACTTTGAGGGGTCTATATGATAGAAAATACCCAAAAGTAACACCATTCTAAAAACTGCACCCTCAAGGTGCTCAAAACCACATTCAAGAAGTTTATTAACCCTTTAGGTGCTTCAAAGGAATTTTTGGAATGTTTAAAAAAAATGAACATTTAACATTTTTCACAAAATATTTACTTCAGATTAAATTTTTTTAATTTTACCAAGGGTAACAGGAGAAATTGTACCGTAAAAGTTGTGCAATTTGTCCTGAGTTCGCTGATACCCCATATGTGGGGGGGAACCACTGTTTGAGGGGGATTATCACAGCTGACACCCGGCACTATGTGCCAGGAGTGGTCACGGACCTTTCCCGGCACATTAACCCCTGACACACCGCAATCAGACATGATTGCGGTGTACCAGGGGCACAGGGGAGCATCGCGCAGGGAGGGGTCTCCCTGCTTGCTCCCCTGAGGCCCTCAGAACAGCGCGATGTGACCGCGCTGTTCTGAAGGCCTCTTCCCTGCAGGACCCCGGATCCAAAATGGCTGCCGGGTCCTGCAGGGAGGCGGCTTCCTCAGTGCCTGCTGTAAGCAGGCACTGAGAAGCCTGCAGCAGTGCCAGAGCGATCGCTGGTGTGACAGTGCTGTGCACACTGTCACACCAGCGATCTGATAAAATACAGTGATGTCCCACCCTGGGACAAAGTAAAAAAGTTTCAAAATAAAGGAAAAAAAAAAAATATTCCCCAATAAATTCATTTCTTCCTGTAAATAAAAAAAACAAAACAATAAAAGTACACATATTTGGTATCTCCGCGTCCGTAACAACCCCCCCTATAAAACTGTCCCACTAGTTAACCCCTTTAGTGAACCCTTAAAAAAAAAAGGGCAAAAAATCAATTCTTTATCATCATACCGCCGAACAAAAAGTGGAATAACACGCGATCAAAAAGACCAATATAAATAAACATGGTGCCTCTGAAAACTTCATCTTGTCCGGCAAAATAACGAGTTGCCACACAGCATCATCAGCAAAAAAATAAAAAAGTTATAGCTCGCAGAATAAAGCGATGCAAAAATAATTATTTTTTATATAAAATTGTTTTTATTGTATAAAAGCGCCAAAACATAAAAAAAAAGATATAAATGAGGTATCGCCGTAATCGTACTGACCCGAAGAATAAAACTGCTTTATCAATTTTACCACACGCGGAACAGTATAAACGCCCCCCCCAAAAGAAATTCATGAATTGCTGATTTTTGTTCATTCTAACCTCCCAAAAATCGAAATAAAAAGCGATCAAAAATGTCACGTGCTCAAAAATGGTACCAATAAAAACGTCAACTCGTACCGCAAAATATAAGACCTCACATGACTCTGTGGGCCAAAACATGCAAAAATTATAGCTCTCAAAATGTGGTGATGCAAAAACTATTTTTTGCAATAAAAAGCGTCTTTTAGCTTGACAGCTGCCAATCATAAAAACCCGCTATAAATAGTAAATCAAACCCCCTTTATCACCCCCTTAGTTAGGGAAAAATGATAAAATTAAAAAAATGTATTTATTTCCTTTTTCCCGTTAGGGTTTCGCCTAAAGTTAGGGTTAGGATTAGGGGTGTGTTAGGTTTGTGGTTAGGGTTGGAGTTAGAATTGGGGGGTTTCCGCTGTTTAGGCACATCAGGGGCTCTCCAAATGTGACATGGCGTCTGTTAGGGTTCGAGTTCCCGCTGCTGCACAAGGGGAGTCTTGAACCAGTCCCACTGCGGTCCCCCATCCATCTCCATCCGCAGTGGATCCAGCTCAGCTTAGACGTTGGTCCCAGCGTCTCGCCCAGTCTAACAGTGTGCAGAGGATTACTGCTGCCTCTCCAGGCTCTGCTATTGTGGCCAGTACTGGTTAGCGGCGAGCAGACGTCTTTAGGACAAAGTCCTTGTTTTCCCCTTCTGAGCATGCCCAGGGTGAGATCTCTCATTGGAGATCAGGGGTCACATGCTCAGGTACTGCAGCAGCTCCTATTGGTCCGCCAGGAAGGTCCTGTGACTACTGGTGTTCTGGAACAGTTTCATTGGTCCTTGTTTCTGGCAGGTCCTGTAGCTGTTACTATAAAAGGGTGGCATGGCTGGGCCGCCATGCGCTAGTATCAATTGCATTATGTGCTATGCGCCAGTGTGATCATGTACGCATGTGGTTGAAATAAGCCCCTAGAATACCGGCACCTCCGGTGAGGAGATTTGGGTGCAAGTGGTTAGAGCTCGGCTGAAATAAGCCCCTAGAATACCGGCACCTCCGGTAAGGAGATTTGGGTGCAAGTGGTTAGGGCTTGGCTGAAATAAGCCCCTAGAATACCGGCTTCTCCGGTGAGGAGATTGCTTGATTGCGTTGCTGTTTACATGATCACGGACTGCTATCCGCACAGCAGTTATCTGTGTATCCCTGTGAGTCTAACAGGACACAGTCTTTTTCTCAGCGGCTCTGTGACGCAACAGGGTTCGCTTTATAACGCTGGTTCAGCGCCCTAGCGTTTTACTTTGCGGCTCACTGAAGCTAAGTGAGTTCGCACTTATCGCCATATAGCGCTGTGGAATTCCCACTAGCGGCTCTGGGGATTAACAGAGTTCGCACTTACTGCTACAGCGTGCTACGGCGTTTATTTTAGCGACTCTGCGGGATAACAGAGTTCGCTACTTTCGCCATCTTACTAGCAGCGGGCTTCGCCTGCACGGTGGACCCCGGGCTGCGAACGCACCTCTCTACAATATCTATTAGGTGCGTTCCGCAGACCCTAACATAATACTAGCGCCAGGGTCTCGCTAGTAAAATGGTGGACGACCAGCGCCTACAGCAGTACATCCAGCAGCTGGAGGGTAGGTTGGCGGCTCTCGAGGGCACAACCTCAGCTGTGGATGTGATCGCAGTTGCTGTTCAGGCTGCTAGCACAGCGGCAGCCAGTTTGTCCGCCAACACCTCTGCCCTGACGTTGTCCCATCTCCCGCTTCCAGACAAGTTTTCTGGCGACGGCAAACATTGTCGGGGATTCGTGAGTCAGTGCTCTATACAACTCAAGCTTCTGGCTGCACGTTTTCCCACAGAGCAGTCACAAGTGGGTTTCATAGTGTCACTTCTGTCGGGCAGAGCTTTGGAATGGGCAACGCCGCTGTGGGAGCGTGACGATCGCGTAGTGCGGAGTGTTCCTCGGTTTCTGGAGGCTCTTAAAAAGGTTTTTTTAGGCCCTTAGGTCACCCACGATTCAGCGCTCCGACTGCTCGCAATGTCACAGGGTTCGAGCTTGGTCAGTCAGTTTTCAGTCTAATTTCGAACTCTCATAAAAATGAACCTGGCACTCATGATAGTGACAAAGAAAAATATTTTATTTCAGAAGAGCAATATAGGAATTGCAGTAAAGTAGTTCTGCTGTGAGGTAAGGCGCCTTACCTCACAGCAGAACTACTTTACTGCAATTCCTATATAGCGCTTCCTACCTAGAAAACTTTATGGATATGTATCCACCATTATGCCTCTTTAAACGGTCTCCTTTGCAATCTGTCTGAAGAAGGTCTTGTATTTTGACCGAAACGTCACATGTTGTGGATTGCTCTTCTGAAATAAAATATTTTTCTTTGTCACTATCATGAGTGCCAGGTTCATTTTTATGATATGTTAATATGGGAGTGGCACCCCTTATCGAGGCACCATCAAGAGAATACAAGGAGTGACGTGTTCACACTAGTACTATAATTTCGAACTCTGGCCTCCGAGTTAGAGTGGCCGGATAAGGTCCTTATACCGGTATACTGGAGAGGTCTGGCTGACCATGTAAAGGACGCCTTGGCCACCAGGGAGATTCCTACCTCTCTGGAGAAGCTTATCTCCATATCTACCCGCATCGACCTTCGCTTTCACGAGCGGAGTTGGTGCGGGCCCAGTGTAGACGGAGGTTTCGGCTAGCTCCTACCTTTGCCAAACCTCTAGAATCTCCCATTCAGGCGCCCGACTCCCCGGAGGTCATGGAGGTTGTTCGAACGGGACCTAAGACTCGGCCCGTGGTTTGTAACAATTGTCAGCAGTTAGGACATTATGGCAGTAGATGTCCCCAGCGATCGGGAACACGCTCGCGTCTAGTGACCATGGGAGGAGGTTCACTAGAGTCAGCAGCATTTGCCTCCAAGCTGTCCTTTAAAGGGACAATCTCTTTTGGTCCATCCACTCTAACAGTTGAGCTTTGTGTGGTTTCTGGAGCAGAGGGGAACTTTATGTCCGCTGCTTTTGGTCTCCGTCACACAATACCTCAGGTGATGCTCGCCAAACCGGTGACTGTTCGAGTGGTGAATGGCTCCATACTGCCCTCACAGATCACACATCAGACAATCCCTCTCACATTAGCTATGTCTCCTTCCCATCAGGAGATTATTTCTTTTCTTGTCCTTCCTGAGGGTATAGATGAGGCTCTGCTGGGAGTACCCTGGCTTCGTCTTCACTCCCCACATATTGAGTGGTCCTCTGAGAAGATATGGGGTTGGAGTGAGTCTTGTAGAGGTAGATGTGTGAGGGAGTGTGTTCAGGTTGCTACTACAGGGATACCCGCAGATCTCACTTCCCTGCCCAAGTGCTATTGGTCCTATGCAGACGTGTTCTCCAAAAAGGCTGCGGAGACGCTTCCGCCTCACCGCCCCTATGACTGTCCTATTGACCTCTTGCCTGGAGCAGAACCTCCCCGGGGAAGGGTCTATCCTCACTCTCTCCGGAGAGGGAGGCTATGTCCCAATACATTCAGGAAAATCTGGGAAGAGGGTTCATTAGGAAGTCAGTGTCACCTGCTGGGGCAGGGTTCTTCTTTGTGCAAAAGAAGAACGGAGAATTACGTCCCTGCATAGATTACTGGGGTCTTAACGCCATTACCGTTAAGAATAAATACCCGCTGCCTTTAATTTCTGAGCTCTTTGATAGGCTCCGGGGAGCAAGGGTATTTACCAAATTAGACCTGCGAGGTGCTTACAACCTGATTCGCATTCGCGAGGGGGACGAGGGGAAGACGGCTTTTAATACCAGAGATGGGCACTATGAATATCTGGTGATGCCCTTCGGGCTCTGTAATGCCCCAGCCGTTTTCCAAGACTTTGTTAATAACATCTTCCGGGATATGCTTTCCACCTCGGTCGTGGTCTATCTGGATGATATTCTCATCTTCTCTCCAGATATTGACTCCCACCGGAAAGATGTCTGCAGAGTCTTCGACCTCTTGCGGGCAAATTCCCTTTATGCAAAGTTGGAGAAATGCGTGTTTGAGCAGGAGTCTTTACCATTCCTGGGCTATATCATCTCTGCCCAGGGATTGGCTATGGATCCTGCCAAATTACAAGCTGTGATGGACTGGCAAGAACCCCATTCCCTTAAAGCCGTGCAGCGCTTTATGGGGTTCATTAAATATTATCGCCAGTTCATTCCCCATTTCTCAACTTTGGTAGCTCCCTTGGTAGCCCTCACCAAGAAGGGAGCAAATCCCAAATTGTGGTCTGAGGAAGTCTCCAAGGCTTTCATCTCAATTAAGTCTCAGTTTGCTAGCGCTCCCATTCTACGCCGCCCTGATGTTGATAAGCCATTCATATTAGAGGTGGATGCCTCATCCGTTGGTGCTGGAGCAGTCCTCTTTCAAAAGGATGCTCAAGGTCGAAAGCATCCTTGCTTCTTCTCCAAGACCTTCACACCAGCGGAGAGGAATTATTCCATCGGGGACAGGGAGTTGCTAGCAATGAAATTGGCTTTCTCCGAGTGGAGACATCTGTTGGAGGGGGCTCGCTTTCCCTTCCAATTCTTCACCGACCACAAGAATTTGGTATATCTTCAGACAGACCAGCGGCTTAATTCTCGCCAGGCCAGATGGTCCTTGTTCTTCTCCCGGTTTCATTTCACACTCCATTTCCTCTCGGGAGAGAAGAACATTCATGCCGACGCTCTCTCTCGCTCTGTGGTGTCCTCTGAGGAGGAGATGGAGGAGCCTCGGCTTATTGTCTCCACAGAGAGCCTGAGAACAGTGGCCCCGGTTCGCTAGAGTCTGTGCCCCCGGGCAAGATTTTTGTGCCTACCAATTTGCGACCGGAGGTACTCTCTTGGGCACATTCGTCCAGGGTGGGTGGACACTTTGGGGCAAAGAGGACATCTGAATTGCTGGCGAGGACATACTGGTGGCCGCATATGGTCCGTGACGTTCAGGACTATGTTCGGGCGTGTGTCTCCTGCGCCAAGAATAAGTCTCCATGACAACGGCCAGCTGGGTTACTTTGCCGGGGGCAGACAGGCCCTGGGAGATGGTTGGGATTGACTTTGTGGTGGGCTTGCCCAAGTCTCGGGGTTGCACCATCATTTGGGTAATCACCGACCATTTTTCCAAAATGGTTCATCTGGTGCCGCTACCACGGTTACCTTCTGCACGGGCTCTGGCAGCGTTGTTCGTTAGGCACACCTTCCGTCTACACGGCATGCCGGACAAAATTGTCAGTGACCGAGGTCCCCAGTTTGCGTCTCGGTTCTGGAGAGAGCTTTGTCGTCTACTCAGTATTGAGTTAAATCTCTCTTCAGCGTACCATCCTGAGACGAATGGGTTGGTAGAGAGGGCCAACCAGACCTTGGTCACCTAGCTACGACATTTTGTCTCAGCCAGGCAGGATGACTGGGCATCCTTGCTACCGTGGGCTGAGTTTGCACTAAACAATGCTGTGGCTGACTCCACCGGACAGACGCCATTCCTCCTAAACTACGGTCGGCATCCGCGGGTTCCGGTGCCCATGCCCGTGTCTTCCGCCGACTCCAGGGTGGCAGACTGGGCTGTGGAGGCACGGGACATTTGGGACCGCACCCAGGATGCCATTCAGGCGTCCAAGGAGAGGATGAGGTCCTCCGCCGACACACATCGGCGCCCCGCTCCAACATTTGCTCCTGGGGACTTGGTGTGGCTCTTCGCCCGTAACATTAGGCTGCGAGTTGAGTCCACTAAGTTGGCACCCCGCTACCTGGGTCCTTTCAAGGTCCTCGAGCAGGTTAACCCTGTGGTATACCGTTTGGCTCTTCCACCACGCCTGGGTATGTCCGACACCTTTCACGTATCCCTCCTGAAACCCGTGCTCATGTCCCGGTTTTCCGAGTCATCTGCCGGGACATCGGGTTCGTCTACGGATGACCATGAGGTGAACCCCATCGTAGGGTGTAAGGTGGTACGGGGCAAAAAGTTTTATTTGGTGGACTGGAGGGGCTATGGGCCTGAGGATAGGTCTTGGGAGCCTGCCGAGCATGTTCACGCTCCGCAGCTCATCGCTGCCTTTGAGCGCAGCGAGGCCCAGAGAAGGGGGACCCTAGGAGGGGGGGGTAATGTTAGGGTTCGAGTTCCCGCTGTTGCACAAGGGGAGTCTCGAACCAGTCCCGCTGCGGTCCCCCATCCATCTCCGTCCGCTCTGGATCCTGCTCAGCTTAGACGTCGGTCCCAGCGTCTCGCCCAGTCTAACAGTGTGCAGAGGATTACTGCTGCCTCTCCAGGCTCTGCTATTGTGGCCAGTACTGGTTAGCGGCGAGCAGACGTCTTTAAGACAAAGTCCTTGTTTTCCCCTTCTGAGCATGCCCAGGGTGAGATCTCTCATTGGAGATCAGGGGTCACATGCTCAGGTACTGCAGCAGCTCCTATTGGTCCGCCAGGAAGGTCCTGTGACTACTGGTGTTCTGGAACAGTTTCATTGGTCCTTGTTTCTGGCAGGTCCTGTAGCTGTTACTATAAAAGGGTGGCATGGCTGGGCCGCCATGCGCTAGTATCAATTGCATTATGTGCTATGCGCCAGTGTGATCATGTACGCATGTGGTTAGGGCTCGGCTAAAATAAGCCCCTAGAATACCGGCACCTCCGGTGAGGAGATTTGGGTGCAAGTGGTTAGGGCTTGGCTGAAATAAGCCCATAGAATACCGGCTTCTCCGATGAGGAGATTGCTTGATTGCGTTGCTGTTTACATGATCACGGACTGCTATCCGCACAGCAGTTATCTGTGTATCCCTGTGATTCTAACAGGACAGTCTTTTTCTCAGCGGCTCTGTGACGCAACAGGGTTCGCTTTATAACGCTGGTTCAGCGCCCTAGCGTTTTACTTTGCGGCTCACTGAAGCTAAGTGAGTTCGCACTTATCGCCATATAGCGCTGTGGCATTCCCGTTAGCGGCTCTGGGGATTAACAGAGTTCGCACTTACTGCCACAGCATGCTACGGCGTTTATTTTAGCGACTCTAACATAAACAGAGTTCGCTACTTTCGCCATCTTACTAGCAGCGGGCTTCGCCTGCACGTTGGACCCCGGGCTGCGAACGCACCTCTCTACAATATCTATTAGGTGTGTTCCGCAGACCCTAACAGCGTCTGATCTCAATTCCAGCCAATTCTGCGTTGAAAAAGTCAAACGGTGCTCCTTCACTTCTGAGCTCTGCCATGCGCCCAAACAGTAGTTTACCCCCCACATATGGGGTATCGCCATACTCAGGACAAATTGCACAATAACTCTTGGGGTCCAATTTCTTCTTTTACCCTTGGGAAAATAAAATATTGGGGGCGAAAAAATCATTTTTGTAAAAAAAAAAAAGATTTTTATTTTTACGGCTCTACGTCATAAACTTCTGTGAAGCACTTCGGGGTTCAAAGTGCTCACTACACATCTAGATAAGTACCTTGTGGGGTCTATTTTCCAAAATGGGGTCACTTGTGGGGGGTTTCCACTGTTTAGGCACATCAGGGGCTCTCCAAATGCGACATGACGCCCGCAGACCATTGTATCAAAGTCTGCAATCCAAAACATCACTACTTCCTTCCGAGCCCCGACGTGTGCCCATACAGTAGTTTTCTCCCACATATTGGGTATCAGCGTACTCAGGACAAATTGGACAACAACTTTTGGGGTCCAGTTTCTCCTGTTACCCTTGGGAAAATAAAAAGTTGGGGACTAAAAGATCATGTTTGTGGAAAAAATATGATTTTTTTATTTTCATGCTCGTGCGTTATAAACTTTAGTGAAACACCTGGGGGTTCAAAGTTCTCACCACACATCTAGATAAGTTCCTTGAGGTATCTAGTTTCCAAAATGATGTCATTTGTGGGGGGTTTCCACTGTTTAGGCAGATCAGGAGCTCTCCAAACACGACATGGCATCCAGCCAATTCTGCGTTGAAAAAGTCAAACGGCGCTCCTTTCCTTCCAAGCTCTGCCATGCACCCAAACAGTGGTTTACCCCCACATATGGGGTATCAGCGTACTCAGGACAAATTGCTCAATAACTTTTGGAGTCTTGTTACCCTTGGGAAAAAAAAATTGGGGTGAAAAGATCATTTTTTTGGAAAAAAATATGATTTTTTAATTTTACGGCTCTACGTTACAAACTTGTGTGAAGCACTTGGGTTTCAAATTGCTCACCACAGATCTAGATAAGTTCCTTAGGGGGTCTAATTTCCAAAATGGGGTCACTTGTGGGGGGTTTCCACTGTTTAGGCACATCAGGGGCTCTCCAAATGCAACATGGCGTCCAATCTCAATTCCAGCCAATTTTGGTTGGAAAAAGTCAAATGATGCTCCTTCCATACAGAGCTCTGCCGTGCGCCCAAACAGTGGTTTTACCCAACATATGGGGTATTGGCGTACTCAGGAGAAATTGCACAACAACTTTTTCTGTCCATTTTCTCCTTTTACCCTTGTGAAAATAAAAAAAAGTTTGTAAAAGATCATTTTTGTGACTAAAGGGTATGCCACACTAAACGAGATCGCTAGCGAGATCGCTAACGAGATCGCACCTGCGTCACCATTTATGACGCAGTAGCGATCTCGTTAGCGACTTTAGCTGTGTGTGACATGTAGCAGCGATGTGGCCCCTGCTGAGATGTCGTTGATCGCTCATGAACGTTCTGAGCCGTTTTTTGGTCGTTGGTGTCCCGCTGGTGAGCCTGAATCGCTGAGTGTGACACCCTTTATGAACGACTTCACCAGCGTCGCAGGTGGGACTAGTTTTTCCCAACAACCGCAGAGGTCGTTATACAGATCGCTGATGAGATGTGTTTGGAATCACAGATCGCTGTTGAGATGTGTTTGGAATCACACAGCTAAATTGCTAACGAGATCGCTACTGCGTCATAAATTGTGATGCAGGTGCGATCTCGCTAGCGATCTCGCTAGCGATCTCACTTAGTGTGGCATACCCTTTAAAAGTTAAATATTAATTTTTTTCCTTCCTCGTTGCTTCAGCTCTTGTGAAGCACCTGAAGGGTTAATAAACTTCTTAAATGTGGTTTTGAGTACCTTGAGGGGTACAGTTTTTAGAATGGTGTCACTTTGGGGTATTTTCTGCCATATAGACCCTCAAAGTGACTTCAAATGTGAGGTGGTCCCTAAAAAAAATGGCTTTGTAAATTTTGTTGTAAAAATGAGAAATCGCTGGTCAACTTTTAACCCTTATAATTTCCTAACAACAAAAAAATTTTGGTTACAAAATTGTGCTGATGTAAAGTAGACATGTGGGAAATGTTATTTCTTAACTATTTTGTGTGACATATTTCTCTGTTTAAAGGGAATAAAAATTCATAATATGAAAATTGCAAAATTTTCAAAATTTTTGCCATATTTGCATTTTTTTCAAAAAAAAGCGCAAGTTATATCGAAGAAATTTTACCACTAACGTGAAGTACAATATATCACGAGAAAACATTCTCAGAATCGCAAAGATCCGTTGAAGCGTTCCAGAGTTATAACCTCATAAAGAGACAGTGGTCAGAATTGTAAAAATTGGCCCGGTCATTAACGTTCAAACCACCTTTGGGGTGAAGGGGTTAAACTGGACAGGGCACACCTGTGAAGTGAAAACCATTTCCTGTGATTACCTTTTGAAGCTCATCAAGAGAATGCCAAGAGTGTGCAAAGCAGTAATCATACCAAAAGGTGGCTACTTTGAAGAACCCCTAGACTATAAGACATAATTTCAGTTGTTTCACACTTTTTTGTTAAGTATATAATTCACAATGTGTTAATTCATAGTTTTGATGCCTTCAGTGTGAATGTACAATTTTCATAGTCATGAAAATACAGAAAAATCTTTGAATGAGAAGGTGTGTCCAAACTTTTGGTCTGTACTGTATGTGGGGGTAAACCACTATTTGGGTGCATGGCAGAGCTCGGAAGGGAAGGAGCGCCTTTTGACTTTTTCAGTGCAGAATTGGCTGGATGCCATGTCGGGTTTGGAGAGCCCATGATGTGCCTAAACAGTGGAAACCCCCCAAATGACACCATTTTGGAAACTAGACCCCTCAAGTAACTTATCTAGATGTGTGGTGAGCACTTTGAACCCCCAAACTTCACAAAAGTTTATAACTTAGAGCCATAAAATTCAAAAATCATATTTTTTCCACAAAAATTATCTTTTCACCCCTAATTTTTATTTTCCCAAGGGTAAAAAGACCACAAAATTATTGTGCAATTTGTCTTGAGTCCGCTGATACCCCATATGTGGGGGTAAACCACTGTTTGGGCGCATGGAAGGGAAGGAGCTCCATTTGACTTTTTCAACGCAAAATTGGCTAGAATAGAGATCGGACGCCATGTCGCGTTTAGAGAGCCCCTAATGTTCCTGAACAGAGGAAACCCCCCACAAGTGACCCCATTTCAGAAACTAGACCCCCCCATGGAACTTGTCTAGATGTGTGGTGAGAACTTTGAACCCCCAGGTGATTCACTAAAGTTTATAACACTCAAGCTTGAAAATAAAAAAAAAATCATATTTGTTCCACAAACATGATCTTTTAGACCCCAATTTTTTATATTCCCAAGGGTAACAGAAGAAATTGATCCCCAAAAGTTGTTGTCGAATTTGTCCCGAGTACACTGATACCCCATATGTGGGAGAAAAGTACTGTATGGGCACACGTTGGTACTCGGAAGGGAAGTAGTGACGTTTTGGAATGCAGACTTTGATGGAATGGTCTGTGGGCGTCATGTCGCGTTTGGAGAGCCCCTGATGTGCCTAAACAGTGGAAACCCCCCAAGTGACCCCATTTTGGAAACTAGACTCCTCAAGGAACTTATTTAGATGTGTGGTGAGGACTTTGAACCCCCAAGTGCTTCACAGAAGTTTAGAACGTAGAGCCATAAAAATAAAAAATCATATTTTTTTCCCAAAAATTATATTTTCGCCCCCAATTTTTTATTTTCTCAAGGGTAACAGAAGAAATTGGACCCCAAGAGTTATTGTGCAATTTGTCCTGAGTACGCTGATACCCCATATGTGTGGGTAAACCACTGTTTGGGCGCATGGCAGAGCTCTGAAGTGAAGGAGCACCGTTTGACTTTTTCAATGCAGAATTGGCTGAAATTGAGATCAGATGCCATGCCACGTTTGGAAATCCCCTGATGTGCCTAAACAGTGGAAACCCCCCAATTCTTAGTTCAACCCTACCCCCAACACATCCCTGACCCTAATCCCAACCCTAACCACAAACCTAACTCTAACACACCCCTAACCCTAATCCCAACCCTAACCCTAACGGGAAAATAGGGAAAAATTAAAAAATGTACTTATTTCTAACTAAGGGAGTGATAAAGGGGGGTTTGATTTACTATTTATAGCGGGTTTTTATGTTTGGCAGCTGTCACACGCTAAAATACGCTTTTTATTGCAAAAAAAAAATTTTTGCATCACCACATTTTGAGAGCTATAATTTTTCCATATTTTGGCCCACAGAGTCAAGTGAGGTCTTATTTTTTGCGAGACGAGTTGACGTTTTTATTGGTACCATTTTTGGGCACAAGACTTTTTTTGATCGCTTTTTATTCCGATTTTTGAGAATGAACAAAAACCAGCAATTCATAAATTTCTTTTGGGGGGGGGAGCGTTTATACCGTTCCGCGTGTGGTAAAATCGATAAAGCGGTTTTGTTCTTCAGGTCAGTATGATTGCAGCGATACCTCATTTGTATAATTTTTTTTTATGTTTTGGCACTTTTATACAATAAAAACAATTTTATATAAAAAATAATTATTTTTGCATCGCTTTATTCTGTGAGCTATAACTTTTTTATTTTTTCACTGATACTATATGGCGGCTCATTTTTTGCGGGACAAGATGACGTTTTCAGCGGTACCATGTTTATTTATATTGGTCTTTTTGATTGCGTGCTATTCCACTTTTTGTTCGGCGGTTTGCTGATAAAGCATTGTTTTTTTGCCTTGTTTTTTTTTTTTTAAGGGGTTCACTAAAGGGGTTAACTAGTGGGACAGTTTTATAGGGGGGGTCGTTACGGACGTGGCGATACTAAATATGTGTACTTTTATTGTTTTTTTATTTACATAATAATAATGTGTTTATTGGGAAATATATATATTTTTTTTTATTAAGGGATTTTTAAAAAATATTTTTACACATGTTTATTTTTTTTACATTGTCCCAGGGTGGGACATCACTGTATAGTGTCAGATTGCTGATCTGACAGTTTGCCCAGGCAGTGCAGGAGGTTTTGTTCGCCTTTGACGTACTATTCCGTCCTTGGGAATTAAGTCCCAGGTCACATGCACGGAATAGTACGTCAGAAGGCAGAAAGGGGTTAAAGATGATTTCAGGGAATTAGGCTGCAAGCTTAAAGCAAGGACCTCCAAGGTGGTATTCTCTAAAATACTGCCTGTACCATGCCAGAGAGGCACGGGAGATTAGGGAGGTAAATAAGTGGCTGAGGAATTGGTGTAGGAAGGAGGGGTTTGGGTTTCTGGAGAACTGGGCCGACTTCTCAGTTGGCTACAGGTTCTACGCTAGGGACGGGCTGCACCTCAGTGAGGAGGGTGCAGCTGTGCTGGGGGAGAAAATGGCTAGAAGGTTGGAGGAGTCTTTAAACTAGGGACTAGGG
>JARQOD010000003.1:60336930-60419430 GCA_033576555.1 Oophaga sylvatica
TTCCCATTAAAAAAAGTGAAGCAGTAGATTTTGTAAAATTTAATATTTGTGCTTTCTCAAACTTTTGGCCATGACTGTAGTCTACTACAGCTAGTGTTGAGCGATACTTTCCGATATCCAAAAATACGGATCGGAATGGTATCGCCATTTCACTAAAATAATGGGCGAAAACCCGAACCGATACCGGAAGCCCCATGTAAGTCATGGGAACAAAATAATCGAAACTAAAAAAACACTTTCTTTCCTTGTAAACACAAAATATACACACAAGAATACATATATATATATATTATATATATAAAAATTATAAATATACAGTCATTGTGACAATATATATACATATATTTAAATTATTCCACTTCAAACATATAAAATAGCCTCTGATTCAATTGCCGGTTAAACCGGCATTTGTGAAAAGACAGAAGCACCCGAGGTCCAGTCGCCACAGAGATGTTGCATCGCACCCAGCGTGGGGACAACTACTCTCAGTAAGGGGGAAACACCCCATTGACTCCAACCACTGCATTCAACAGTACACTATGCCAGCTGAGTGTAGGCGACCCAATGGGATGGTCTAGCTCAGGCTGGTTAGAACAGTGTAGCTATTTGGGAGGGAGGGTTGAGGCAGCCTTATGCTGCATGTTCTTTGTAGTAAGAATTGTTTCCTTTCCTGCTTTCTTACTACGTCCCCAATACTCCACTCTGCTACACCCACTCTGCACCATTGCTCTATCTCACATCTATCTGCCCTGGAAGGATACCGTCTTCCCTGTAGAAGACTTATCACCTAGCTCCCACTACACCATCCCTGCCAGAGGACCTGCACAGCAGCGCTGGTCACCCTGACCAGGAAATTACAGGGGGCGTCACGACAAACTACACAAACTTTCAAATCATCCCTGGAAAATCCCACATTCCGTGAGCGACCAGGGCACGGACATAGCTGTGCTCCCCAACGAAAAAATAGGAACAGCATCCAATCCAGGTGAAGATAACAAGTCTTTTTTTCAGCCACCATAAAATACGACGTTTCGGCCATTTTCAGGCCTTTATCAAGTATACACAAACAGGGAAAATGGTGTCCTTAAATGGTGTGGAGGACCAATCACCATCCAGGAAAACCCCCCATAATACAAATAACATATATACAGAATAAACAACGATAATTTTAAATTTTAAAAAAGTGATCAAAGCTCAGAATAGTGACAAACATAGAAAAAAAACAACAATGTTATAATTGTGCATGTAATATGCTGTAGATTACCCTATAAACAATATCACCATTTAGTCTGCCCAATCGATGATCTATTACTGCACACTCCCATTCTGGTGCTGCACCAATAAATGTACTCACTAGCAGCACGTCCTCCATATCCAATCAGTGTCAGTTCAGCGCGCTTAGTCAAGCACTTATCCAATAGCCCACAGGATAACAAATCGGGAGGCACCACCTAACTCACTCCCACTGTGTGGTAAACAAAGGCACATGTTCAGAAGTCATCATAGCAAACGCCAGTGGATCATGTGAACACCAGCGTCATCAGACACCCAGTCACATGACCGCAAGCATCATCCGAGGTCTAATCACATATAGTCCCATCATAAGCCCTATTCCAGGCTGAAAACACTAAAAAAGCGCGCGATCACCAGCATCATCCGACACCTGAAAAAAGAACACGCATGCACAATAAACTCTATCATTATTTATACTACTCCAGATATATCATCAGGAAACCTGCAGGTCACATGACCGTCAGTATTGGCATAATGTAAGCAAGAGACCGCACATGCGGATCTATATAGAATGGAAGATTAACAATATAGCAAACGCCTAAAGAAATATATATAATATCTACAAAATAAATGATGTCATCAGGAACCATTAAGTCACCACTTGCTCCGATCACTCCAGATAATAATCCTACGAAAACAACAAACATAAGTAAAATATATATCTAAAAACAAACACAGAATATAGATGCAAAAATTACCTAGCACAAATATGCAAATTATATTCGATATTCAACCCCTTTGGTTGCAATGTCTCCAAAACGGAGATCCACCGGATTTCTTTCTGTTTAAGCAACTTAATCCTGTCGCCACCTCTCCTAAGGGGTGGAACCCCGTCAATAACTCTAAATCTCAGCTGACTAACCAAGTGTCCACATTCTACAAAGTGCTTAGATACCGGCAGTTCCATCATCTTCGTCCTGATAGTACTTTTGTGTTTACTTATCCTAGCCTTAACTTCCATCGTTGTCTCGCCTATATACATGAGTCCACACGGACACACGAGCATATAGATTACAAAGCTAGATGTACAAGAGTACCGTTCCTGGATTCGAAAGCGTTGACCCGTGCGTGAGAGGCCAAAACTGTCACCCTTGATCATATTGCCACAGCATGCACAATTCAAACATGGAAAATTTCCATTTTTTGGAGGGCCCAAAGTTAACTGTCTGGATATTTTGGAGGATCCAATGTCGGATTTAACCAACTTATCTTTCAAATTACGCCCTCGCCTATAAGAAAGTAATGGCTTGTGCGCAAATTCAGCTACTTCCGGTAAACCTCTATGTAATAGACCCCAATGCTTATTCAAGATATTCCCTATTTTACCACTAACAGGGCAATAGGTAGAAACAAAAGGGACTCTTTTAGGGGAAATCTTAATACGTTTGTTTCTCACATCTTCCAATGTTGTCTTCAAGGCTTTCTCCTTGAATTTTCTAAGATCCTTCTCAGGATACCCCCTTCTGATGAACTTCTCACACATCTGATCAAGCCTCCTGTCCAATACAGTCTCGTCCTTTACTATCCTACGTACTCTCAGCATCTGACTCCAAGGCAGAGACTCTATCATTTTCCTTGGATGATTACTATCAAAAACCAGGAGACTATTCCTGTCTGTGTCCTTTATAAACAAATCAGTGCATAACAATCCACTGTGCTTGTACACTAAAGTATCCAGAAATTGAATCTGGTCAAAAGAGTGTGTCATTGTAAACTTCAGCTCGGGAAATATCATGTTAAGATGACTATGGAAAGATACCAGATCATTCATGTTCCCCTCCCAAACACAAAAGATATCATCAATGTAGCGCCACCAGGCTCTGACATGGCGCCAGTGGATGGAATTGTACACATGCTGGTCCTCGAATACCGCCATGTAGATGTTTGCATAAGTGGGCGCCACATTGGACCCCATGGCGGTACCACGCAACTGCAGGAAAAATTCATCCCCAAAAAGAAAAAAATTCTTCTTGAGGACAAACTCCAACAGTGCCAGGACCAGCTGTGTACCACCTGGGCCATGTCAGAGCCCGCCAGCACCACACCAACAGCCTCCAAACCATGGAGGTGTACAGTGATACAACATCAAACGAAACGAGAATAGTATCCTCTGTGATGTCCAGACCCTCAATCTTACTCAGAAAATGGTTAGTATCCATGATATAAGATTTGGCCTCAATAGCAAAATGACGTAACACTTTATCTAGAAAAATAGATACCTTACCACATAGAGAGCCCCGCCCAGACACAATTGGGCGTCCAGGGGGATCCATCAGATTTTTATGGATTTTAGGCAGGGTATACAGAATAGGTGTCACTGGAAACTCCACCAAAAGAAAATCAGAGAGTTTTTGGTCTATCAAACCATTAGATAATGCCTCATTGATCAGTATTCTCAATTCACTTTGAAAACAAGGTGTGGGATCTTTAGACAACTTAGCATAAACTGCCGTGTCCAACAATTGACCACAAATCTCAGCCCTATATTTATGGGTATCCATCACCACCAGGGCCCCGCCTTTGTCGGCTGCCCTGATGGTGATAGCTTTGTTACCTGAGAGCCTATCCAACACCTGTCTCTCACTGTGTGTTAAATTCCCTCTTTTGAATGGACCTACACCCTCACGTTTCAATCTAGCCATGTCCCTTTCAACCAAAGGGAAAGGGACATGGCTAGATTGAAACGTGAGGGTGTAGGTCCATTCAAAAGAGGGAATTTAACACACAGTGAGAGACAGGTGTTGGATAGGCTCTCAGGTAACAAAGCTATCACCATCAGGGCAGCCGACAAAGGCGGGGCCCTGGTGGTGATGGATACCCATAAATATAGGGCTGAGATTTGTGGTCAATTGTTGGACACGGCAGTTTATGCTAAGTTGTCTAAAGATCCCACACCTTGTTTTCAAAGTGAATTGAGAATACTGATCAATGAGGCATTATCTAATGGTTTGATAGACCAAAAACTCTCTGATTTTCTTTTGGTGGAGTTTCCAGTGACACCTATTCTGTATACCCTGCCTAAAATCCATAAAAATCTGATGGATCCCCCTGGACGCCCAATTGTGTCTGGGCGGGGCTCTCTATGTGGTAAGGTATCTATTTTTCTAGATAAAGTGTTACGTCATTTTGCTATTGAGGCCAAATCTTATATCATGGATACTAACCATTTTCTGAGTAAGATTGAGGGTCTGGACATCACAGAGGATACTATTCTCGTTTCGTTTGATGTTGTATCACTGTACACCTCCATGGTTTGGAGGCTGTTGGTGTGGCGCTGGCGGGCTCTGACATGGCCCCAGGTGGTACACAGCTGGTCCTGGCACTGTTGGAGTTTGTCCTCAAGAAGAATTTTTTTCTTTTGGGGATGAATTTTTCCTGCAGTTGCGTGGTACCGCCATGGGGTCCAATGTGGCGCCCACTTATGCAAACATCTACATGGCGGTATTCGAGGACCAGCATGTGTACAATTCCATCCACTGGCGCCATGTCAGAGCCTGGTGGCGCTACATTGATGATATCTTTTGTGTTTGGGAGGGGAACATGAATGATCTGGTATCTTTCCATAGTCATCTTAACATGATATTTCCCGAGCTGAAGTTTACAATGACACACTCTTTTGACCAGATTCAATTTCTGGATACTTTAGTGTACAAGCACAGTGGATTGTTATGCACTGATTTGTTTATAAAGGACACAGACAGGAATAGTCTCCTGGTTTTTGATAGTAATCATCCAAGGAAAATGATAGAGTCTCTGCCTTGGAGTCAGATGCTGAGAGTACGTAGGATAGTAAAGGACGAGACTGTATTGGACAGGAGGCTTGATCAGATGTGTGAGAAGTTCATCAGAAGGGGGTATCCTGAGAAGGATCTTAGAAAATTCAAGGAGAAAGCCTTGAAGACAACATTGGAAGATGTGAGAAACAAACGTATTAAGATTTCCCCTAAAAGAGTCCCTTTTGTTTCTACCTATTGCCCTGTTAGTGGTAAAATAGGGAATATCTTGAATAAGCATTGGGGTCTATTACATAGAGGTTTACCGGAAGTAGCTGAATTTGCGCACAAGCCATTACTTTCTTATAGGCGAGGGCGTAATTTGAAAGATAAGTTGGTTAAATCCGACATTGGATCCTCCAAAATATCCAGACAGTTAACTTTGGGCCCTCCAAAAAATGGAAATTTTCCATGTTTGAATTGTGCATGCTGTGGCAATATGATCAAGGGTGACAGTTTTGGCCACTCACGCACGGGTCAACGCTTTCGAATCCAGGAACGGTACTCTTGTACATCTAGCTTTGTAATCTATATGCTCGTGTGTCCGTGTGGACTCATGTATATAGGCGAGACAACGATGGAAGTTAAGGCTAGGATAAGTAAACACAAAAGTACTATCAGGACGAAGATGATGGAACTGCCGGTATCTAAGCACTTTGTAGAATGTGGACACTTGGTTAGTCAGCTGAGATTTAGAGTTATTGACGGGGTTCCACCCCTTAGGAGAGGTGGCGACAGGATTAAGTTGCTTAAACAGAAAGAAATCCGGTGGATCTCCGTTTTGGAGACATTGCAACCAAAGGGGTTGAATATCGAATATAATTTGCATATTTGTGCTAGGTAATTTTTGCATCTATATTCTGTGTTTGTTTTTAGATATATATTTTACTTATGTTTGTTGTTTTCGTAGGATTATTATCTGGAGTGATCGGAGCAAGTGGTGACTTAATAGTTCCTGATGACATCATTTATTTTGTAGATATTATATATATTTCTTTAGGCGTTTGCTATATTGTTAATCTTCCATTCTATATAGATCCGCATGTGCGGTCTCTTGCTTACAGTATGCCAATACTGACGATCATGTGACCTGCAGGTTTTCTGATGACATATCTGGAGTAGTATAAATAATGATAGAGTTTATTGTGCATGCGTGTTCTTTTTTCAGGTGTCGGATGATGCCGGTGATCGCGCGCTATTTTAGTGTTTTCAGCCTGGAATAGAGGCTTATGATGGGACTATCATGTGATTAGACCTCGGATGATGCTTGCGGTCATGTGATTGGGTGTCTGATGACGCTGGTGTTCACATGATCCACTGGGCGTTTGCTATGATGACTTCTGAACATGTGCCTTTGTTTACCACACAGTGGGAGTGAGTTAGGTGTGCCTCCCGATTTGTTATCCTGTGGGCTATTGGACAAGTGCTCTGACTAAGCGCTGCTGAACTGACACTGATTGGATATGGAGGACGCTGCTGCTAGTGAGTACATGATTGGTGCAGCACCAGAATGGGAGTGTGCAGTAATAGATCATCGATTGGCAGACTAAATGGTGATATTGTTTATATGGAGTAATCTACAGCATATTACATGCACAATTATAACATTGTTGTATTTTTCTATGATGTCACTATTCTGAGCTTTGATCACTGTTTTAAATTAATTATCGTGCAGTAACAGATCATCGATTGGCAGACTAAATGGTGATATTGTTTATATGGAGTAATCTACGGCATATTACATGCACAATTATAACATTGCTGTATTTTTCTATGATGTCACTATTCTGAGCTTTGATCACTGTTTTAAATTGATTATCGTTGTATATTCTGTATATATGTCTATTTGTATTATGGGCGGTTCCTGGATGGTGATTGGCTCCTCCACACCATTTAAGGACACCATTTTGCCTGTTTGTGTATACTTGATAAAGGCCTGAAAATGGCCGAAACGTCGTATTTTATGGTGGCTGAATAAAGACTTGTTATACTTCACCTGGATTGGATGCTGTTCCTATTTTTTCGTTGGACTGTTGTTCATTTGGATCCTTGAACGCTTGAACGTGCATCCGTGCTAACTCCCGAGTGCTGTCAGCTGCTTGAATACTTATAGCTGTGCTACCCGTCACATCCCCCATAGAAGTCGACGGGCTTGGTGCCGAGTACCCCAAAACCTGTGGCTCTGTGCGACTCAACTTTGGCGTCACGAACAGGATTCAGAAGCTCGCTATAAGCGAGTCCTGTGTGCCTTAATTGAACAGTTTTTTTGCTTGAGAATTGCAAAAATCATCATAGACTGTATTTGCCATTTTTCCGTCATATCTGCGCCACGAGGCACAGGTGAAGAATAAGGGCGTGCTCTCGTGGGCGTACACTCACTCCGTGGCGCGAAAACGATGTCCGCCCACTCTAAATGTTACTGCAATGTAAGATCGTGCCCCACAGCTCTGGAGTTCCGCCTCCTCATCCTCCTCAGTGGGCGGAAACGAACGCGAAGGTCCCGCCTCCCTACAAAAGATGGCGCCTCTCCTGATGCTAATGACACATGTGACTTGGCAGAGATGGCGAACGGACGTGAGCAGAAGTGGGAAGGGATGGAGGAGTCAGAGCTCTCCCCCCACGGAAGCGACCCGATCGCCACGGAGCCACCGTTTGGCACCCGGCCTGGAAACCCTCCTACGCTGGAAGAAGCGGAGGATACCCTGAGAGACCTGGCCCGGCACCGGGAGGATGTCGCCAGGATGGAAGCGAGCTGGCGGGCCCTAAAACTACACTTGGAGCGGCGCCAATCCCTCTTACCCCCTGAAGTGTCTGTACCGGAAGGTGAGGCACCCGTTCCAGTAGAGGAGGCCGTGCGGGCATCCCAGCCCTTGCAATCTGAACCGGTTGCCAGTATCTCAGTGGAGGCACCCGTTCCAGTACAGGAGGCCGTGCGGGCATCCCAGCCCTTGCAATCTGAACCGGTTGCCAGTATCTCAGTGGAGGCACCCGTTCCAGTAGAGGAGGCCGTGCTGGCATCCCAGCCCTTGCAATCTGAATCGGTTGACAGTATCTCAGTGGAGGCACCCGTTCCAGTAGAGGAGGCCATGCGGGCATCCCAGCCCTTGCAATCTGAACCGGTTGCCAGTATCACAGTGGAGGCACCCGTTCCTGCAGAAAACGCCGCACCAGCACCCCAGATCCCGCTGTCTGCCCCCGTCGCTGAGGCAGAAGAAGCGACACCCGTCCTCATGGAGGAGGCCGCGCAGGCACCAGAGCTCTACCTGCCTGTACCGGAGCCCCGACCGTCATCTGTTCCAGAGCCGGCTGCTTCCGCCACAGGTGAGCGCCGCCAGGACTGGCGGGCGCCAGGAGAGCTGCCGCAAACCGGACATCGTAAGCTGGCGTTTGATGGTGGAGACATGGAGCTGCTGGTGGAGGAGAATTACAACCGGCGTCAGGAGGAAGAGTGGAGACGTCGGGAGCGGGAAGCAGAGCGACAAAGAGAGCAGCGAGAATCCCAAAAGCTTCGGCAACGTCACCTGGACAAGGACCTGGCAGAGAAGGCACGTATGAGAAAGGATAAAAGTACGCTGAGGGATCCGCGGCGTAAGGGTGCAGTACGGAACTTTAAGTTAAAAGGTGGTTGGGTCTTCATCCAGGAGCCTGGACTTTATTTAGAAGTCTTTGTAACCCGGCGGGACGTGGAGGCTCACCTCCCAGAAGGACACCCGGGGAGGGACCTGTTGGCAGGAGACTTGGTGACTTACACCCGACACTGGGGTTACAATGGATGGTACGCCCTAAATGTTACCAGGTGCGACCCCTACTCCCCAGAGTGTCAGGAAACTGACAGACCCTCCGAGCCTTCAGCCTCCCCCAACCAGGCCTCTGCACAAGTGCCCACCCCACGCCGTAAATCTCCCCAGCCTCCCTCAGTGGTCTCCTCAGCAGCCCCAGCTATGGACATGATAATGATAGCTGGCCCGTACCCGGCGCCTGTTAGGCCCCCTGGGGTTCGTTCAGTCCGGGACATAGGGTTCCAGACCCAGAGGGAGACGAAAGAGGTGGCCACACAGACCCAGATAGCGGGTCACGACGTAACTGTACAGGCCACACGACGTCATCAGGTCTGGGTGGACCCTCCTGTCACGGATGTTTGGCAAGCTCCAGAAGAGTACCAGGTGGTACCTGTAAGAGGCCAGCCAAAGAAGTCTAAATAACCCGGACAGGGTCTCTGTATGTAAATAGTTAAATTATTGATGTACCCGGACGGGTGAATGTTCATAAAAAGAAGTTTATTGTTGCCTTAATATACCCAGGTTGGGTAATGGTTTGATGTACCCGGACGGGTGAATGTTCAGAAGAACAAGTTTATTGTTGCCTTTATATACCCAGGTTGGGTAATGGTGTTTCAATGTAATCAAAATGTTGAACTTTGAAGCCATGAACTGTACTGGCTCACAAACTTTTCTGTAAATAGTTGGCACTTCGGTGCTCCATCTTGGTTTTACAAAAAACTTAACTGTGCACTATTTTCAACTACCTCAGAAACTAAAAACCCGTTTGGTGTGGCCGAAAGTGAGGTCTGCTCAAGGAAAGTCTTGCAGCCCACCCAAGACCACAGTTGGAGGTTTGGAGCGGGTCCTCCACAAGCACAAGTAAAGGACACTGTGAAGTTACCCCGGTGGGGGTAGTCCTAAGAAGTCTCAACGAACTTCGGCAGTAATGCTATTTGCACTTTTGTAATGTTATTATTAAAAATTTTATTATGCAACGTTTAACTTGAAGTGTTTCCTGCTTTCTTACTACGTCGCATAGTCCACTCTGCTACATCACTCTGCACCATTGCTCTATCTCACATCTATCTGCCCTAGAAGGATAGCGTGTTACCTGTAGAAGACTTATCACCTACCTGCACTACACCATCCCTTCCAGAGGACCTGCACAGCAGCGCTGGACACCCTGACCAGGTACTACAGGTGGCGTCACGACAAACTACACGAACATTCTATCATCCCCTGGAAATATCCCACATTCCAGTGATCGCCCAGGTCACGGACCGAGCTGTGCTACTCGTGACATCCACCATAGAAGTCGACGTGATCGGTGCCGAGTACCCCCAAAACCCCTGTCTCTGTGCGACTCAACTTCCCTCACTGTGCTGGCACTTTACATTTACAATGCCTCTGGGTTTTTTTTTTGGGGGGTGGGGAACATTCAGACTTTTGCTATGGGGCCCCATGATTTATATGTACGCCCCTGCTGCTGAGGCATGGTATTTAAGGCTGTTAAGGAGCCAACATACATGGACCTTGCCAGCAGCGTCGGACTGGAGTACCTTGGGCCCACCAGAGAAAATATATTCTTGCGGCCCAACATCATACTTCCCAACCTTTGAATAAGGGAAAGAGGGACAAAGGCTGTGGCACGCTGTGCATGCTGCAGAAAATTTTAGGCCATGCCACGTTGCACCACAGACTGTCCAGGAGTTGGTGGATGCTTTAGTCCAGGTGTGGGAGGAGATCCCTCACGAGACCATCCGTCGCGCTCATCAGGAGCATGGCCAGAAGTTGTAGGGAGGTCATACAGCATACCTCCCAAATTTGGAAGACAGGAAAGAGGATTAAAGGCTGCGGCGCGTGTTGCGCGCCGCTGAAAATTTTAGGCCACGCCCCGACAACACCCATTTCACAGCTAATCACACCCATATCCTCGCCCCAAGCGTAACCATTAGCACTGCTGATCACACTGACTGGTAATGAGGGCACAGTGGCTGTTACTGAGGAAAAGAAAGAAAGAGCAGCGAGAGAGAAAGAACAAACAGAGAAAGAAAGAGGAAAGAAAGAAAAGAGAGAAAGAAAGAACAGAGAGAAAAAAGAACAGAGAGCGAGAAGGAAAGAACAGAGAGCGAGAAAGAAAGACTAGAGAGAGAGCCATAGGCGTAGCTAGGGTTTTGGTTTAGTGGGGGCAAAACTTCTGAGTGGGCCCATCATCAGAGAACCTCAGCAAATGACCGCGCTGTTGGCCAAAATAATCTATATATAAAAAGACCAATATTGATATTACCGCCATATGGTCTGTGGTAAATAATACCAGTCCTACAGAACATATAGATTACAGCACAGGTACAGATAATGACTTACCGCTGATGTTCTTTCTAATGGAATTGTTCACTTTTCATGTCTTTTCCATCTGGCCCACACCGACATGACGACTTCTCCAGCCAGGACTCGACTGCACCCCCATTAAAAAAAAAATAAAAAAAATACTCACCTCCCGGCTCCTGTGCTGCTCACTGTTCTCCCTCTCAGCGTCTGACAGCGGGCGCCGGCAGGTGATGTTATTGCGCCCGCTGTCATACGCTGAGAGGGGGATTATGGGAGAGAAGGAGCGCTCGCTCCTTCTCTCTCTATGCGGTCAGCTTTATCGGCTGGATGCCGATACAGCTGACCCTCCGATGACGGGTGGGGGGCCCACTGCTGGCACCGGGCCCCCCCCAACGCCTGTTCAGGCCCCATAGCTTCCGGGCGGCAGAGCAGGGAGAGCGATTCTCCCTGCTCTGCCGCAGAATGTAACTGTATCGTAGCTCCGGGTGGGCCCCCTCAGAGCGCGGGCTCCGGGGCCACCGCCCCCTCTGCCCCGCGACTTATCCTTTCAAATCAGGGCCCACCACGCAGGAGCTGGGGCCCACCGTAGGTTTCTCCGGTGTCCCGGTGCCTCAGTCCGACCCTGCTTGCCAGCCTGATAATACCAGGCCACAGCAGTCTGCTTATCTTTGCTGGTTAACAAAATTAGGGGATCCCCTCGAAAAAAAATTGGCGTGGGGTCCACCCTATTTTTGTTAACCAGCCAGATGAAGCAGACTGCTGAGGCCTGGTTTTTCAGGCTGGTAATGAGCCAATATCCATGGACCTTGCCAGCCTGATAATACCAGGCCACAGCAGTCTGCTTAGCTTGGCTGGTTAACAAAAATAGGGGATCCCCTCGAAAAAAAAAACGGCGTAGGGTCCCCCTATTTTTGTTAACCAGCCAAGTAAAATGCAGACTGCTGCGGCCTGGTATTAAAAGACTGTCAAGGCCCATGGATTTTGGCCCTCAACAGCCTGATAATACCAGGCTACAGCAGCCCCACATTTGGCGCATCAAAAGATGTGCCAATTGTGGCACTTTACCCGGCTCTTCCTACTGCCCTGTAGCGGTGGCAAGCGGGGTAATAAGGGGTTAATGTCACCGTTGATTGCACGGTGACAATAAGCCCGGTTAATAATGGAGAGGTGTCAATAAGACACCGATCCATTATTAATCCCAAAGTTTTTAAATGTATAAAA
The DNA here is from genome assembly GCA_033576555.1 of Oophaga sylvatica. Taxonomy (NCBI): domain Eukaryota; kingdom Metazoa; phylum Chordata; class Amphibia; order Anura; family Dendrobatidae; genus Oophaga; species Oophaga sylvatica. Next base: position 60,349,307 of record JARQOD010000003.1, read on the forward strand.
AAAAAAGACACAGCAAGAAAAATGTATTTTAATGAAATAAAAGAGACAACACAGTTTTCATTTCTTTTATTATACTCTCATTCCTGCGACGCCATCGATCTCCTGTAAAAAAAGGAAAAAAACAAACCAACAGTATACCACCTGTCCGAATCAGTCCATAGTAACGACTGTCCCACGACGATCCAGCTCTGCTACATCGGAATGACAGGTGTTATGTTTCGGTAGCTGAGGAGTGCAGGCAAAAAAGGCAATACACCAGAGCAGTTGGAATCTATGAGATTGCAGTACCCTGACTAACCACCACAACTAGAGGCAGCCGTGGAGCGTTCCTACGTTGGTCCTAGACGCCTCGTCACAGCCTGAGAAACTAACTACACCTAAAGATAGATATAGGAAAGCTATCTGCCCCGGAGCAGAACCCCAAAGACAATAGAAAGCCCCCAAACATGTAATGGCGGTTAGACAAGATGAAATACTGACACAGAAAGAAAATAGTATGAGCAAACGCTGGGGCCCAAACTAACTAAATAGAAAAGGATAGGAAGGGTACTTACTGCAATCCCAGAAAACCCTGAAAAGCACCAACTCTACTAATTTCAAAAACACCTGAGATCACACGACCTCTACCACCTAAATTAGCTCTCTGGTGTAACAAAATCAAAACAGCAGCCACTGAAAAAACTGGAAAAAGCAAAAGTACAAACATCAGTGGCTGAACAAAACTGAGAGGGCAGAAGCCCCTGGAGGGGACCCTGAAGGCCCCCACAGAAATGCAGGACAAAATGCAAAAATATAGCACAAACACAAAAGAAGAAAATGTCTTATCTGTTAGCAGGAGATGCAGACACGACACAGCAGGCTACAAGGGAAACTGAAATAAAGGATTCAGATCAGAACAATTGATCACCGGCAACCCTGATGGGAAGGTGACTCCCTTATATAAGACCAGTCAGTAACACCTGATTCCCAGTCCTCACAATCTTCACTGGACAGACTAGCACCGCTTGTAACCACCAGAGGGAGCCTCTGCTCAGAACTCATCTCAAACCCATTCACAACAGTACCCCCCCCTTGAGGAGGGTTCACCGAACCCTCATTTGAGCAACCAGTTCGGTCAGGATGAGTTCTATGATACGCACGGATAAGTCTCCTAGCATGGATGTCCGAAGCAAACACCCAAGAATTGTCCTCCTGACCATAACCTCTCCATTTAACCAAATACTGGAGTTTCCGTCTAGAAAAACGAGAATCTAATATTTTCTCAACCACATACTCCAGATTGCCCTCAACCAAAACAGGGTCAGGAGGCACAGCAGCAGGAACCACTGGCTCAACAAACCTCTTCAACAAGGACTTGTGGAACACGTTATGGATCTTAAATGTCCCTGGAAGAAGCAAACGAAAAGAAACAGGATTAATAATCTCCATGATCTTATAAGGTCCAATGAACCTAGGCTTAAATTTAGGAGATGCTACTCTCATAGGAATATTCTTTGAGGACAACCAGACCAAGTCCCCCACTTTAAACCGAGGACCATCAGTCCTATGCCGGTTAGCAAACCGCTGGGCCCTCTCCTGAGAGAGGGACAACCTCTCCACTACCTGGTCCCAAATCTGCTGCATACGCTCCACAACAGAGTCAACACCTGGACAGACAGAAGCCACCGTCTGTCCTGAAGAAAATCGAGGGTGAAATCCAGAATTACAGCAAAACGGAGACATCAAAGTGGCAGAGCTAGCCCTATTATTAAGAGCAAACTCAGCCAAAGGCAAAAAAGAGACCCAGTCATCCTGATCAGCAGACACAAAGCATCTTAGATAAGTCTCCAATGTCTGGTTTGTTCTCTCAGTTTGACCATTGGTCTGAGGATGAAATGCCGAGGAGAAAGACAATTGAACACCCAGTCACACAATGTTCTCAGGAATGCCGTGTAAACGAACCACGTGCTGAAGGAACAACGGCACCAATTCAGAGGAGGAAGGCAACTTAGGTAATGGCACAAGATGTATCATCTTGGAAAACCTATCACAAATTACCCAGATGGTGGTCATTCTCTGAGAAACAGGAAGGTCGGAAATGAAATCCATAGAGATATGGGTCCATGGTCTCTTGGGCACAGGCAATGGCATCAACAAACCACTAGAGCGAGAGCAAGGCTTGGAGCGAGAGCAAGTCCCGCAGGACTGCACAAATTCCCTGACATCACGAGACAAGGTAGGCCACCAAAAGGACCGACTAACCAAGTCTCTGGTACCAAAAATTCCGGGATGCCCAGCCAACGCGGAACAATGAATCTCAGACATCACACTCTTTTTCCACTGGTCCGGGACAAACAATTTTCCAACAGGGCAGCACTCGGGCCTATCCTCCTGACACCCCTCCAGAGCAAGTCTCAAATTGGGCGAGATGGCGGAAAGAACTACACCCTCTTTCAAAATAACAGCAGGATCAGATAACTCAGGAGAGTCCGCAAGGAAACTCCTCGAGAGGGCATCCGCCTTAACATTCTTAGTGCCAGGAAGAAAGGAAACCACAAAATTAAAACGTGTGAAAAACAAGGCCCACCTGGCCTGTCTAGGATTGAGTCGCTTGGCAGATTCCAGATAGACCAGATTCTTATGGTCCGTAAGGACCACCACCTGATGTTTGGCTCCCTCCAGCCAATGTCTCCACTCTTCAAAAGCCCACTTCATGGCCAATAACCCCCGATTACCCACGTCATAATTACGTTCAGTAGGAGAAAATTTTCGAGAGAAAAAGGCACAAGGGTTACTTTTAGAGGTCTCTGGATCTTTTTGGGACAAAACGGCACCTGCCCCAATTTCAGAGGCATCAACCTCCACCTGAAATGGCAGAGAAACATCAGGCTGCCGTAGAACAGGAGCAGAAGTGAATCTCTGCTTAAGTTCCTGAAATGCAGAGACTGCCTCAGGAGGCCAATTCACCACATCAGAACCCTTTCTGGTCAAATCAGTTAATGGTTTAACAATAACCGAGAAATTACCAATAAATTTACGATAAAAATTGGCAAAACCCAAAAATCTCTGAAGAGCCTTTAATGAAGTAGGTTGGACCCAATCACAGATGGCCTGAACCTTGACCGGGTCCATTTCAATAACAGATGGGGACAAAATGAAACCCAGAAATGAGATCCTCTGTACGCCAAAAAGACACTTTGATCCCTTCACATACAGAGCATTCTCTCTCAAAATCTGGAATACAGTTCGAACATGTTTCACATGAGAGTCCCAGTCATTAGAAAAAATCAAGATATCATCGAAATAAACAATCAGAAATTTGTCCACAAAATCCCTGAAAATGTCATTCATGAAGGACTGGAAGACGGAAGGAGCATTAGTGAGCCCAAAGGGCATCACCAGGTACTCAAAATGCCCTTCAGGGGTATTGAATGCCGTCTTCCATTCATCCCCGTGCTTAATGCGAATAAGGTTATACGCCCCCTGAGGTCAAGCTTGGTAAACCAAGTAGCGTTTTTCACCCTGGAAAACAGGTCAGAAATCAAGGGTAACGGGTATTGATATTTCACAGTAATATTGTTCAAGAGACGATAATCAATACACGGCCTTAATGAACCATCCTTTTTGGCCACAAAGAAAAAACCGGCACCTAAGGGTGAAGAGGATGGTCTGATATGACCCTACTCCAATGATTCCTTGATATAAGACCGCATAGCGTCATGTTCAGGTACAGACAAGTTAAAAAGGCGACCTTTAGGGAATTTACTACCCGGCACTAATTCAATAGCGCAGTCATAGCTCCTATGGGGAGGCAAGGATGCAGATTTACTTTAGCTAAACACATCAGAAAAATCAATCAAAAAGTCAGGAACATCCTGAGCCTGGGGGGAGCAGAAAAAACAGGAGTGTTGGTATTAACACATTGGCAGCCCCAACTGGTTACAGACACAGATTTCCAATCCAAAACAGGATTATGAGACTGTAACCAAGGAAAACCCAGCACGATAATGTCATGCAGATTATACAGAACCAAAAATTTGCAGCACTCCTGGTGATCAGGTTCAACCCTCATTATCACCTGAGTAGAAAACTGGGGTTTATTCTCAGCCAAAGGGGTAGAATCGATCCCCAGTAGGGGAATAGACTTCTGTAGGGGTATCAAGGGAAATCCACAACGTTTAGCAAAATCATAATCCATCAGGTTAATAGCTGCTCCAGAATCAACGAAAGCCTGAGCAGAAAATGAGGACAGAGAGCATATCAGAGTGACAGTTAATAAAAACTTACTCTGAACACTACCCAAGACAACTGAGCGTGCAAAACGTCTTCCCCGCTTAGGGCAGACTGAAATAGCATGAGAGGCATCACCACAGTAGAAACATAACCCATTGCGCTTTCGAAACTCATGACGCTGTGCCCCAGACACCACTCTATCACACTGCATGGGTTCAGAAGCTGGTTCACAAGGCAACACCATTCCACGCATACTTCTCCGCTCACACAAACGTCTGTCAATTTGAATCGCTAATGACATAGAATCATTGAGACCAGAGGGGACAGGGAATCCCACCATAACATCCTTTACATTATCTGACAGACCCTTCCGGAAAAGGGCTGCCAAAGCGTCGTCATTCCATTTGGTCAGGACTGCCCACCTACGGAATCTCTGACAGTATAACTCAGCGTCATCAAGCCCCTGATTTAATGCCAACAAGGCTTTCTCTGCTTGATCAGTGACATTAGGCTCATCGTACAATAACCCCAAGGCCTGAAAAAATGCATCAACATCACTCAAAACAGGATCCCCAGGTATCAGGGAAAAAGCCCAATCCTGAGGATCGCCGCGCAGGAGAGAGATGATAATTTGAACCTGCTGCGCTGCGTTCCCTGAGGACTTAGATTTTAAGGCAAAAAACAATTTACAATTATTTTTGAAATTCTGAAACTTAGCTTGATCCCCTAAAAACAAATCTGGCATGGGAATCCTAGGTTCCACAACAGGCAACCCAGCAAGATAGATAGCAATACTCCGAACCTCAGTGGCAAGCTGATCCACACGGCCAGACAACTGTGCAAACTCCATTGAGAGAAAAGATCCTCCCCAGCACCCAGAGATACAGAGGGAAAAAAAAAAAAAAAATGCAACAAACAGAAAAATATCTCTGACACTATTTTTTCCCTTCTGTGAGTACCATACAATTTTCAATTTTTAGGCCGGTGATACTGTTATGTTTCGGTAGCTGAGGAGTGCAGGCAAAAAAGCAATACACCAGAGCAGTTGGAATCTATGAGATTGCAGTACCCTGACTAACCACCACAACTCGTCACAGCCTGAGAAACTAACTACACCTAAAGATAGATATAGGAAAGCTATCTGCCCCGGAGCAGAACCCCAAAGACAATAGAAAGCCCCCAAACATGTAATGGCGGTTAGACAAGATGAAATACTGACACAGAAAGAAAATAGTATGAGCAAACGCTGGGGCCCAAACTAACTAAATAGAAAAGGATAGGAAGGGTACTTACTGCAATCCCAGAAAACCCTGAAAAGCACCAACTCTACTAATTTCAAAAACACCTGAGATCACACGACCTCTACCACCTAAATTAGCTCTCTGGTGTAACAAAATCAAAACAGCAGCCACTGAAAAAACTGGAAAAAGCAAAAGTACAAACATCAGTGGCTGAACAAAACTGAGAGGGCAGAAACCCCCGGAGGGGACCCTGAAGGCCCCCACAGAAGTGCAGGACAAAATGCAAAAATATAGCACAAACACAAAAGAAGAAAATGTCTTATCTGTTAGCAGGAGATGCAGACACGACACAGCAGGCTACAAGGGAAACTGGAATAAAGGATTCAGACCAGAACAATTGATCACCGGCAACCCTGATGGGAAGGTGACTCCCTTATATAAGACCAGTCAGTAACACCTGATTCCCAGTCCTCACAATCTTCACTGGACAGACTAGCACCGCTTGTAACCACCAGGGGGAGCCTCTGCTCAGAACTCATCTCAAACCCATTCACAACAGACAGGCAGAGGCTGTCATCCCAGCCCCATCCTCTCACATTCACCCCTGTGCCCTGTCCCCATCCTCTCACATTCATTCCCGTGGCCTGTCCCTCCTGCCTCACAATAACCCCATCCTCTCACATTCACCCACAGTGATCATGACATGCCAAAATTGAATGTAACCACTTACTGACGAGGTTTGCAGGCAGTGAGGCAGGACCAGGAAGTGTCCAGTTTAATGCACAGAGGGCACTAGGACCCAGTGTGCCTGAGACATTCAGAGCCTGCACGGCAGAAAGTTACTAACTGCATTATCCTGCTCTATCCCTGACACATCAGATATGGCCAAATGAGAAAAGTGTCCATGTCTCCCAGTGGGCCCTGCATGTGACGGGGCCCGGGTAATGGCCCCCCTGCCCCTCCCGGTAGCTACACTACTGGTGCGGTGACATATGCCTGACACGCCTCTCTCTAGGTCACGAGGTTGAATCACGTGCCTACATTAATTAATCCTCCACGGCATGAGAATTGCCTTCAATCCATCTTCCCCCTAATGTGGCTGGAGGATCTGCGTTGACGAACGCCCAGTGACGTCTCCCTCTGGGTCACTTGGTTGGGTCCTTCACTGTCGCGCTCCCTGTTTTTCTTTTTTCTGCACCTTTGCTGGACTGGGCGGGCGGGCCCCGCTATAGTTACACCTCTGCTCCCAAGCACCAACTGGCTCCCTTCCAACCTGTAATCCTAGCCCCAGCTGACCCCGATACCATAGGTGATAGCCGGAAGTGACGGCCCTGCTCACTTGAACTGTCCCTCCTCTCGTAGGCATGCCTCTCCTGTTGCAGTCGCCACACGGCTCTACTCAGGTTGACCGTCGGTGAAGTCTCTCAGGCTCGGGACAGAGAGGACCGGGCCTCAACTCCTGACAGGTGTAGTCCGACCTTGGAAGCTTGACCAGCGCAGGGCGCAGATTACGGCTCTGACAGCGTAACCCGTACTAGGGGATATCTTCTGGGGATCCGGACCTTGCCAAGTGGTGACGGACACCCAGGTAGCACAGACTCCCTGCTGAGGCCTGTCACATTGGTCTCAGTGGAGTTTCTGGAGCACATCTTCCCCTCTCTCTTTCCTGGCGCCAAATCCACCTGTGGTTTGGCGTGCTGGGCTAATATAACAGGGCAGTTCTTACAGAGGGTCACCTGATCTAGTCCAGCAAACAAGGTTCCTCCCTCTGCAAATCATAGAATAGTAGAGTTGGAAGGGTCCTCCTGGGTCATCTTCCAGCACACTTTAGTTCCGCTTGATTTTGGCTGTCCAGCAGATGGCAGTCTTTCCTCATTAATGGCACATCTTGCACCAATTTTACAGACTGCTCATGTTGCTGGTTACACATACACAGCTATTTTGAGATCTAGCCATAGATTTTCAATGATGTTCAAATCAGGGAACTGTGAGGGCCATTGTGAAACCTTCAGCTTACACCTTTTGAGGTAGTTCATTGTGGATTTTGACGTGTGTTTAGGATCATTATACATTTGTAGAAGCCAACCTATTTTCTACTTCAGCTTTTTTTTTACAGATGGTGTTATGTTTGCATCAAGAATTTGTTGAAATTTCATTGAATCCATTCTTCCATCTACCCATGAAATGTTCCCCATGCTATTGGTTGCAACACACAACCCCAAAGCATGATTGAACCACCCCCATTCTTAATGGTTGGTGAGATGTTCTTTTCCTGAAATTCTGTGCCCTTTTTTTTCTCCACACATACCTTTTATCATTGTTGCCAAAAAGTTCTATTTTAACCCCTTCGGGTTTGTTTAGATGTTATTTTACATACTTCTGATGCTGAATGTTACGGTAAGGAAGCAGGAGTAGAGAGAGAGGAGGCTAAGTGAAAGCCAGAAACAAAAACCTAAAGAAATGAACTGGAACATGTTCACACTGGCCACTAAACTGACAAAACTTGACATAAAAAAATGAGCAAATACTCTGCATTAAATAAACAACAATAGTGCATGAAAATAACATAGTGTACTTGGTTAACATAATTTTTATCAAAAAAAGTAAAAGCCATCCCACCACATCACAGTGACCCTGTTCAAGATGATCCTAACCTCTAGTATTAAAACCTTACCATTTGTCAAATGATGTAAATGTGAATAAGGATTTTAATACTAGAGGTTAGGACTGTCTCGAATATTGTCTACTGTGATGTGGTGGGATGGCTTTTAATTTTTTTTGTTCAAAATTATGTTCAAGTATCCTATGTTGTTTTCATGCACTATTGCTATTTACTTATTTATGGCAGAGTGTTTGCTCATTCTTTTACCTTGGGTTTTGTTTTTATAAGTGACGGCCTGACCTACCAAGGACAAGGACGGTTCACATGGCCGTCCTGATGAACGACCTGACATGACCGACAGTGCACATGACCGGATGTAGTGATTATTTGAAGCATGTAACAGCTCTGGAGATTTCTTACATGGGATCTTTATGATTTTATATCAGTTCATCTTCTCCCATTCAGTTTCATACAAGATCGGATCTTCATAGGAGAATTTTCCTGATTGACCCATCAAGGATGAATATGGACAAAGACAAGATGGCGGAGAGGATATTACACCTCACCCTAGAGATTCTTTTCCGGCTTACTGGAGAGGTGAGAGATTCTGATGACGTCACATTACATCATTCTTATCTATGGGAATAACAGATGGACAGAACTGGAGAGGTGAGGACTCTGGAAATGTCTGTAGTGAGATTTATTAATGTGTCTCTCCATAACCAGGATTACAAAGTAGTGAAGAAGACTTCTAGTGAGCGCTGTCAGGCCCCTGTGTCTGAGGGATGGAAAAGACCCCTGACCCAAGTCATGGGACCTCCACCTCACCCCCTGATACATGAAAACATCAATGACCAGAAGATCCTAGAACTCACCTACAAGATGATTGAGCTGCTGACTGGAGAGGTGACACTGCTGGGAATGCTGGGACATTTTACAGTGTCGCTATGAAGGGATTGGGGGGATGACAATATCATTGTATTTGTCAGGTTCCAATAAGGTGTCAGGATGTCACCGTCTATTTCTCCATGAAGGAGTGGGAATATTTAGAAGGACACAAAGATCTACACAAGGACGTCATGATGGAGGTTCCCCAGCCCCTCACATCACCAGGTAATAGACAGAACTAAATACACACGGCCTATAATTATCTGTATGTAAAGAATGAATTCAGTCTTGTATGTGTTTTCTCCAGTTCTATTCAGTAAGCGGACACCAGAGAGATGTCACCGTCCTCTTCTTCCACAGGACTGTAAACAAGAAGATCCCAATGTTCCTCAGGATTATCAGGTAAATAAAGAGAAAGTGTCATGAGATCTTCCCTTTCATGTGTAGAAAGCTGTGAAGGTCTTGTTTTATCCATGAGTATTATACATAAAGGGGTTATTCCCATATGGAGGTGTGAATTGTGTCCGTGTAGTCAGGGCCGGTTTTAAGCAAAGTGGGGCCCTGGGAAAAATTTAAAATGGGGCCCCAAATGCTAACATATTGCACATCACACAGAAACATTTTGGTTATATTTACATGCGCTGAGTTCAGGCCACTAAACCACTGGGATCGACAATATTAAAGTCGTTCGACGCTTGTTTCCCGGCCTTTTTCCACCGGCTGAGGAATAATGATGGGGACAGAACGATCACTAATATATCAATCTGTCCCCATGCAATATCATGTTATCAGCAGCATATCTGCAGTTTACACCGGCGATGTGCTGCTGAGAACAATGATTTTTGTTCCGGCATAAACAAGCCAATCATTCGATGAATAGGCAGCATTTTGCTTGTTTAGTATAATACACCCCGTAGCAGGGCTGTGGAGTCATAGCCGGAGCCCATTTTGGTGGAGCTGGAGTCAGAGGTTTGACTTACTGACTCCACAGGCCTGCCCCATAGTCCTCTAAATAGTATAATGCACCCCACAGTCCTCTATACAGTATAATGTGCACCACAGTCCTCTATATTGTATAATGCACACCCAAAGTCCTCCATACAGTATAATTCACTTCCCATAGTCCTCCATATAGTATAATACACTTCCCCTAGTCCTCAGTATACAGTGAAGGAAATAATTATTTATCCCTTGCTGATTTTGTAAGTTGTTGGTGCAATAATAAGAAAATGGAAAAAATACCAAATGACTGGCAATCGACATCGATCTGGGGCACCATGCAAAATCTCACCTAGTGGGGTATCCTTGATCATGAGGAAAGTGAGAGATCATCCTAAAACTACACAGGGGGAACCTGTAAATGATCTGAAGGCAGCTGGGACCACAGTCACCAAGAAAACCATTAGTAACACATTAAGCCGCAAAGGTTTCAAATCCTATAGGGTCCGCAATGTCCCCCTGCTCAAGAAGTCACATGTGCAGGCCCGTCTGAAGTTTACCAATGAACACCTGGATGATTCTGTGAGTCATTGGGTGAAGGTGCTGTGGTCAGATGAGACAAAAATTGAGCTCTTTGGCATTAACTCAACTCGTCGTGTTTGGAGGAAGAGAAATGCTGCTTATGACCCAAACAACACCATTCCCACTGTCAAGCATGGAGGTGGAAACATTATGTTTTGGGGGTGTTTCTCTGCTAAGGGCACAGGACTACTTCATCGCATCAATGGGAGAATGGATGGAGCCATGTACCGTAAAATCCTGAGTGACAACCTCCTTCCCTCCGCCAGGACATTAAAAATGGGTCGTGGCTGGGTCTTCCAGCAAGACAATGACCCAAAACATACGGCCAAGGCAACTAAGGAGTGGATCAAAAAGAAGCACATTAAGGTCATGGAGTGGCCTAGCCAGTCTCTAGACCTTAATCCCATAGAAACCTTATGGAGGGAGTTGAAGCTCCAAGTTGCACAGTGACAGCCTCAAAATCTTAATGATTTAGAGATGATCTGCAAAGAGGAGTGGACCAAAATTCTTCCCGACATGTGGGCAAACCTCATCATCAACTACAAAAAACCTCTGACTGCTGTGCTTGCCAAAAAGGGTTTTGCAACCAAGTATTAAGTCTTGTTTGCCAGAGGGATCAAATACTTATTTCTCACTGCAAAATGCAAATAAATTTATATAATTTATACAATGTAATTTTCTGAATTTTACTTTTGATATTCTATTTCTCAATGTTAAAATTAACCTACCCTTAAAATTATAGACTGTTCATGTCTTTGTCAGTTGGCCAAGTTACAAAATCTGCAAGGGATCAAATAATAATTTCCTTCACTATAGTATAATACGCTCCCCATAATCCTCCATATATTAAAATACATTCCTCATGGTCCTCCATATAGTATAATATACCCCATAGTCCTTCATATAGTATAATGTATTTCCAATAGTCCTCCGGCGGTGAGCCCACCTCAAAGTCGCGACATGTCAGCTGTTATAAACAGCTGACATGTCCCCGCAATAGGCACGAGCGGAATCGCGATCTGCCCGCACCTATTTACTAGTTAAATCCCGCTGTCAAAGCTGACAGCAGGCATTTAACTAGTGCTTCCGGCTGCCGGGCCGGAAATGAGCGCATCGCCAACCCCGTCATGTGATCGGGGGTCGGCGACGCATTGCCTTGACAAACAGAGGTCTCATAGAGACCTCTATGGTTGTTGCCGGCACATTGCTGTGAGCGCCGCCCGGTGGTTGACGCTCATAGCAATGCAGTAAATCTGCTACATATGGGCGATTTGCTCATCGCCCATATGTAGCAGAGGCGATAGAGTTGTGCATGCTTCTAGCCTCCTATAAAGGCTATTGAAGCATGCCAAAAGTAAAAAAAAAAAGTGTTTAAAAATTAAAAAAAGTAAAAAAAATAAGAGTTTAAATCACCCTCCCCCTTTTGCCCCAATCAAAATAAAACAATAAAAAAAAATCACACATACACATATTTGGTATCGCCGCATTCAGAATCGCCCGATCTATCAATCAAAAAAGGATTAACCCGATCGCTAAACGCCGTAGCGACAAAAAAAATCAAGACGCCAGAATTATGTTTTTTTTTGTCACCACGACATTGCATTAAAATGCAATAACGGGCGATCAAAAGAACGTATCTGCACATAAATGGTATCCTTAAAAACATCAGCTCGCCACGCAAAAAATGAGCCCTCACCCAATCCGAGATCACAAAAAATGGAGACGCTACGGGTCTCGGAAAATGGTAAAACCAATGGTAGTCTCGAAAGCTTGCAATTTGTTACCATCTTTTCAGTTAGCCATTAAAAGGTATCAACCACTGAGGACTCTCAAGTCTAAATATTTTTCATGAGTTCTATGTGCACTCCTGTTCCACCTCATCCCCAAGGATAGGCTGTACATGGATTATTTCCCTTATATTTCCCCAATTTGGGGATTGAGACCAATTGGACTTGTGCACATTCTAATCTATGTCCCTGGGAGCAGGGAACCACTTTCTCACGCAGGAGCACTAAATATGTAGAACGTTCCTGCTTTTTTTCATCTTTTATTTTTAGAACTATTTTTGCACCCTTCATGTAAGTCTGTTATTTCCCTAATTTTTCACACATATTAAGCACTGTACCTTTTGTGTATTAAAGCTTTAAACTTTAGTAGGTTCTTTAGAGCAAAAAGGCAAAGCTAAGTGTCTCTGTAAAGACTATTTGGTACTTTGTGCATGTGACCTGCGGGCTGTGAGTACCTTGTGTGCATAACATTGGTACTTGTTGCTTTTTCAGTATGTGGTGACAGCTTTGAGTGTGTTTGGTGTATTTGGGGTTGCATTCTGTGTTCAATCGATATCCTGAGTGAGTGGCGAGTGTGAGAATGAGCTGTAGAGTGACATGGACCCTTTATACAGTGGCATGTAAAAATGTAGGAACCTCTGGTCAAAATGCCTGTTTTTGTGAACAGTGAAGCAAGTTGAAGATGAAATAATCGCTAAAAGGGCTAACGTTAAAGCTGACACATTTCCTTTGTATTTTAGGCAAAAAGAAAATAAATTGTAATTTTTTTTACATTTTAAAAATTACAAAAAGGAAAATGGGCTGATGCAAAAGTTTGGGCACCCTGCATGGTTAGTACCTAGTATCCCCTTTTGCAAGTATCACAGCTTGTAAACGCTTTTTGTAGCCAGACTAGAGTCTTTCAATTCTTGGTTGAGGGATTTCAATCCATTCTTCTTTGGAAAATTCTTCTAGTTCTGTGAGATTCCGGGGTCATCTTCCATGCACTGCTATTTTGAGGTCTAGCCACAGATTTTCAATGATGTTGATATCAGGGGACTGTGAGGGCCATTGTATAACCTTCAGCTTACATCTTTTTGAGGTAGTCCATTGTGGATTTTGACGTGTGTTTGGGATCATTATACATTTGTAGAAGCCAACCTATTTTCAACGTCAGCTTTTTTTTACAGATGTTGTTATGTTTGCATCAAGACTTTGTTGAAATTTCATTGAATCCATTCTTCCCTCTACCTGTGAAATGTTCCCCATGCTATTGGTTGCAACACAACCCCAAAGAATGATTGATCCATCCCCATGCTTAATGGTTGGCGAGATGTTCTTTTCCTGAAATTCTGTGCCCTTTTTTTTCTCCACACATATTTTTGATCTTTGTGGCCAAAGAGTTCTCTTTTAACCTCATCGGGTTTGTTTACATGTTCTTTTGCATACTTCTGATGCTGAATTTTATGGTAAGGAAGCAGAAGTAGAGAGAGAGGAGGCTAAATGAAAACCTAAAGAAATGACCTGGTATATAAGTTGTTATACATACACCGTGTAAGTACATGTTAACACTGGCTACTAAACTGACAAAACTTGAAATAAAAACAAAATGAGCAAATACTCTGCAGTAAATAGCAATAGTGCATGACAATAACATAGTGTAACTTGGTTACCATTATTTTGATCAAAAAAGTAAAAGCCAACCCCCCACGCCACGGTGACCCTATTCAGGACGGTCCTAACCTCTAGTATTAAAACCTTACTATTTGTCAAATAATGTAAATGTGAATAAGGATTTTAATACAAGAGGTTAGGACTGTCCCGAATATTGTCACCGTGACGTGGTGGGATGGCTTTTACTTTTTTTTGTTCAAAATTATGTTCACCAAGTATTGTTTGTTATTTTCATGCGCTATTGCTATTTACTTATTTACTGCAGAGTATTTGCTCATTTTGTTTTTATCTTGGGTTTTGTTTTTATAAGTGATGGCTTGACCTACCAAGGGCAGGACGATGCACATGGCCATCCTGATGAATGACCTGACATGACCAGTGGTGCACATGACCAGATGTAGTGATTATTTGAAGCCTGTAACAACTCCGGAGATTTCTTACATGGGATCTTTTATGATGTTACATCGTCATCTTCTCCCCATTCAGGTCTCTACAATATCGGATCCTCTCAGTAGAGATCTTCTATATAAGAGAATTCTCCTGAGTGACCCTACAAGGATGGAGAGGGACAGGGACAAGATGGCGGAGAGGATATTACACCTCACCCTAGAGATCCTCTTCCGGCTTACTGGAGAGGTGAGAGATTCTGATGACGTCACATTACATCATTCTTATCTATGGGAATAACAGATGGACAGAACTGGAGAGGTGAGGACTCTGGAAATGTCTGTAGTGAGATTTATTAATGTGTCTCTCCATAACCAGGATTACACAGTAGTGAAGAAGACCTCTAGGGAGCGCTGTCAGGCCCCTGTGTCTGAGGGATGGGGAAGACCCCTGAGCCCAATCACGGGTCCTCCACCTCACCCCCTGATACATGAGGACATCAATGACCAGAAGATCCTAGATCTCACCTACAAGATGATTGAGCTGCTGACTGGAGAGGTGACACTGCTGGGAATGCTGGGACATTATATAGTAACGCTATGAAGGGATCGGGGGGATGACGGTATCATTGTATGTGTCAGGTTCCTATAAGGTGTCAGGATGTCACCGTCTATTTCTCCATGGAGGAGTGGGAGTATTTAGAAGGACACAAAGATCAGTACAAGGACGTCATGATGGAGGTTCCCCAGCCCCTCACATCACCAGGTAATAGACAGGACTAAATACACACGGCCTATAATTATCTGTATGTAAAGAGTGAATTCAGTCCCTGTATGTGTTTCCTCCAGTTCTATCCAGTGAGAGGACAACACCAGAGAGATGTCCCCGTCCTCTTCTTCCTCAGGACTGTAAACAAGAAGATCCCAATGTTCCTCAGGATTATCAGGTAGATGGAGAGAAGGTGTCATGAGATCTTCCCTTTCATGTGTAGAAAGCTGTCATGTTGTAATATCTCTTAAATATTGTGCTCGTCTTATCATAAAATTGCCTGAAGAAGGAGCCTCTGTGCTCTGAAAATTTTCCAACATATTTTTTATGGTTAGCCAATAAAGGTATCACTCTGAGAATACTTTTGTCATTTTTGGGCATAAAAGTATTTACATCAGTTTTTAAAGATTGTGTTGCTGCACAATTGAGCATAAACACCTCTGACATTCTTTTGTAACCAGCATTGCGTACTTGCAACAATGCCGGTCTGCTGATATTTTAAAATTTGGTGTAAAGCTGGTCATAAGTACCATATTTTTCGAGTTATAAGATGCACTTTTATGAACTCGAACATTGCTCTTACTGAGGGGTCAATCACATATCTGTCCCTGCACACTATTTAATGTTGCAACTAGGGCACTCACAAGTCCGAGATCCTTTTAGGAAAGGTGAGCAAACAACCCCATAATCCTTCAGAATATACTGTATCAATTGGTATATCTGAAGGTGATGGTGTTTTTAGCCATATTTAGTGTAAATATACACTGTAATGTAGTGTCCAAAGTGTTTATTGCAAATGTGACTACCACCTCCCTCATCTTTCAGAATACATCCATGTATACAGTAAGTGGGTGTATTCCTGAGGATAAGGTGGGTGGTAGTCACAATATACGTGACTGCAGGCACTGTACTGTAATTCACAGATCCCCATAACAGAGCGTCACCCACAGATCCCCCATAACAGAGCGTCACCCAAAGATCCCCATAATAGCGTCATCCGCAGATCCCCCCATAACAGATCGTCATCCACAGATCCCCCATAAAAGCAGGTCGTCATCCACAGATCCCCCATAACAAAGCGCCATCCGCAAATCTCCCATAAAAGCGCATAGTCATCCACAGATCCCCATAAGAGCATCATCCACAGATCCCCATAGCAAAGTGGCATTCGCAAATCCCCTATAAAAGCGTGTCGTCATGCACTGATCCCCCATAAAAGCTTGTCGTCTTGTCATCCGCAAATCCCCATAACAGAGCGTCATCTACAGATCCCCATAACAGCGTCATCCACAGATCCCCCCATAAAAGGTTGTCATCCACAGATCCCCCATAAAAACACATCGTCATCCACAGATCCCCCCATAACAAAGCGCCATCCGCAAATCACCCATAAAAGCGCATAGTCATCCACAGATCCTCCCAAAGGGCCTCATCCACAGATCCCCATAACAAAGCACCATCCACAAATCCCCTATAAAAGCATGTCGTCATACACAGAACCCCCATAATAGCATGTCGTCATCCGCAAATCCCCCATAAAAGAGCGTCATCCACAGATTCCCTATAACAGAGCGAGCATCTATTTAGCTTAAAATATTTTTCTTATTTGCCTCTCTAAAATCTATGTGCGTCTTGTAATCAGGTGCGCCTTATAAAGTGAAAAATACGGTACTAGATTTGTCTGGATCTTCTAACAATTTTATTGTTTTGGAGATTGCTGGATAGAATTAGGATCTGATTTATACAGGAGATCGTTATAGTGTCATTTTTTGGTTTTCATTTTAATTTATGATCTTTTCTGCCCTTCTAAGTCATTCCACACAACGTCTTCCCCATCTGTCTGTGACTTTACAATCTTTCTTTCAGGGTGAAGATCTGCCCCATATTAATACTACAGAGACATATGTGAGGGGTGATGAGCGGTGTAAAGAGGAGATTCCTACAGATAACTGCACAGGTGAGTAGTGACCACTAAATGCAGAGAAGTCACAGGTTCCACTGAGTCACTGACTGTAGAATTTCTTTATGTATGGAATGTTTTTAGGGTTTTCGATACAGAGCTTTTCTTGTGGATTTTACACTTAAATATTTAGTGTTTACAAATAAAAACACATTTTGACACTATTTTTTACCATAACCGTTTCTCAGTTGCAGCAGCGTTTCATACTTGCGGATCGTGGACCCACTGCTCCATGGGCTGGGCTTACCATGGAGGGGCGTGGCTAAGCGGCCACCTGATTTTCACTAGAGCTCCTATATAGCCTGGGAAGCTCCATGGGTATTATCCCCTTCCTAGGCTATAAACATCTGCCCCCAGCTGTCTGCTTTACCTGTGCTGGTTAATAAAATATTGTGGAATCTCGCGCCATTTTTTTTTTTTTTCAGAAAATAATTTAGTATGTAAAAAAAGTAATATATAGTAAGCTGCACGAGCACTGTACTAATTATATATGCAACTGCCATCTTTATATCTATCTATTCTATGTGTATTGTGGTAGGTTGAGTCATTGAGTCACTCAGCTGCTTGAGGTAGACACAGAAACACTTCTTGGGTCAAACACCTGCTGGTTTATTAAAGCACAACATAAAGCTTGGCAGGATTTAACAAAACAGACGTGGTCTTTCAGGCACAACGACAAAACAAAAGATAATGTATTTCAGAGTCTATAAGCCTGCAGAATTTGCCTGCCCAGGATATACTAAATCTTCAGCTCCTCTTGGAGCTACCGTCTGGAGGCTTGCCTGTCTCCAAACACAGAGAAAAAAAAACATGTAGCTGGCCATTTAACTTCCCAGTCACACCCTTGAAGTGGAGATATGGTGAGTGGGCATCCCGCCCATCTCTTATACCTACTCATAAAACCCCAAACCCTTATAATGGCTGGTTAACCCTTCAGCGCATAGCATGGTTGGGAGAAACTTATGGGTTTCACATCACGAAAGATAGCAATCTTCATGATACATATCTCCCCTCACATACAGTGCCAGTGACCCTGTCACAGTATATATCTATTCTATCTATTCTATTTTGTCGGGTCACGCTGTGATTTTACTGTACGTGGCAGATGAATTGCTGGCTTTTCAAAGGACATCGGTGCGTAAAAATCAGACAGCACTCGCATGGTCCGAGTCTTGTGCAACTTTTTTTTTCTTACACACATTGACTGGCATTGGCGAGTCTTGTCTGAGATACGAGGACAGTCGCAGCATGCTCCAATTTTTTTCTCAGTCTGATTTCAAGTGAGAAAAAAATCTCAGATGAACTGTAACTCATAAATTAACATCGGTGGAAACTGATTTTTTTTTATCAGATTGCACTCTTCTGTTTTTCTCACAGATGAGTATGAGCCCTCATAAAGGAACCTTGGCTACATTTTCTACTTTTGGATGGTCTTTATCAGCAGCGCTCGTGTATTTTATTTTCTTCTTTATCGTGTATCCTGCTGTTAGTGTAGTTTGTCCGTCATCACTCAAGAAAGGAGCAGCCACTGACAGACCAAAATTCTACAAGCCTTTACCAGGGTCATGTCTGGAGATGCACAACCCCGGAAGGTGAATTTATCCACCACTTATCTACACATTTTTTTAGGTTTATTGTGTGTAGGAGGCACCATGTCTGTTTTTTTTTTATTTTTTCATGCAGCAGTCATTACTTCTGATACAGAAGACAAAAACATTACCAGTCAGCCAAAGGCTGCTCTGTTATATGCTAGAGAATATTCTCAGCCTAAAAACCTTAATGACATTTTTTTTACAAGCACAAAATACTGGTCCATACAAGTATCTTATAATGCCAGTGTATTAGAAGATAACCTAAAGATGCAAAACAATTACAATAAACATGGACACAGTTTGTGCAATCGTAACAACCTGTACAATACACTGAGCACATTATTTTTGGTGAGCAGCAAATGTTGAGACCATAATGGTTCAATTGCACTTTTGAATAACATCATCCGTTTTAACACATGATGTACTGGAAAGCAGGAAAAAAAGTGTGGCAAAATAGTAAAAAAAAAGAGCAATTCCACAATTGTTTTTTTTTTTCATTCACAGCGTTCATTTTACTGTAAAAATTACATGGCTACAGTTCTTTCTTTGTGTCCTCTGGGACTGTTGTTTCGTCCAGACTGGGAGATACAGACTTAAATTCTGTTAGTGATTGCTCCCTGCTGTGTGGTCTGGGTGGTGCTACAAGCTATTTAAGCTCCTGAAATACTGCTGACCACTACCAGTTATGATTAGACTTGCCTTTGTGTACTTGTGCCTTGTTATTCTCCCAGTGTCTTATGACATCAGTAATCATGAATTTTTGCAATTAAGCATATAAAAGCTGACATGCTTTCCTGACATTTCTAGCCTTCTCATCCGGAGGACACTGAAACTATTTCTATTCTTGCAAAAGGTATAGTTCTGTCTTCTGTTTTCCTACATATTGTACAGGAAATCCGCAGGTCCCAAGAGTTAACCCCTCATAATGCTCCCACCCATGGGCAGTACGGTAGCTCAGTGGTTAGAACTGTTGCTTTGCAGCGTTGGGGTCCTGGGTTCAAATTGACAGTTCATTTTCCCACACTGAAGAATTCACCGCGGGTTAGGCTGTGAGGCTGCGCAGTATCAGTGACGTCAGCGCTAGTCACTGATACTGCCACTGGCAGCTTCTTATTCATTCCTCAGTGGTTTACAGCTGGGGGGGTCGGATTAGCACTCCTCCCGGTTGTAAACTATATATCCACCAGATAAGGATTACGGCGTGGGACAGATCGCCGGACAGGTATGGTATATGGTTGTTTTTTTATTTTTTCTTTATTAAAAAAGATCAAGGGCATCGTTTGAATTATCACAAGAATAAATATGGCAAAACTGTGTGGTCTTTCATTTCATTAAAATACTTTATTCTGCCCGTGTGTGTTTATTTAACCCTTTACAAACTTTAAGATTAGTGATGGATAGGTGTCTTATAGACACCTATCCATTACTAAGCCAGGCTTAATGTCACCTTACAATACAAAGGTGACATTAACCCCTTATTACCCCATATGCCACAGCTACAGGACAGTGGGAAGAGAGAGGCTAAGTGCCGGAATTGCATTTTTTCTGGGGTGGCTGGGGCCAGATGTTTTTAGCCAGGGGGGGGCAATAACCATGGTCCCTTTCTAGGCTATTAATATCTGCCCTCAGTCACTCCGTCACTGGCTTTCCCTTTCTGACGCAGAAAATTGAGAGCCCACGCCATTTTTTTCCGTGAATACATTCTTTTATTAAATACATACAGGTCTAAAATTTTACACACATATACTACTAACAGTATTAGTCACTGACATCTATAAATCTAACTGTTCTGCATGGGTTTACTGTATGTAAACCATGTCTCCTATCCTGTCGGCTTCTGCAGAGATTCTACAGACGACAAATGAATTACTGCCTATTCTTCTATGCATCTCTCTACACAATATAAAGACATGTATACCAGGAGAAAAAGAAGCAATCAGGTGACAAAAAGTAAAATTAAACTTTTATTAAGTAAGTACAAAAAAATAATGATAATTAAACAGTACACAAAAGATATAATGAAATAGACTCAAGCAGAAGAAACCAAAGGCACCTCAGGGCAGATGATCCCCCCAGAATATCCCAAATTCATCTTATGAATACAAAGAAGACCTCAAATCTTTAAAGTGCCAGTGCATATAGATATATGAACGGGATAGGTAAGTATCCTTAAATAACCAGTGCGGCAATAAGATGCCAGTATTCAAGGTTCAAAAACGAACCCATAAGTGAAGGAAAGCTTACCGGTATAAATAGTCCTGGGGAGAGTGCCCTGGGCCAGGTAGTGTGGACCCCCGATGCGCGTTTCGCGTGCCCTTAAGCACTGCTTCCTCAAGCTTAAGCAGTGCTTAAGGGCACGCGAAACGCGCGTGTGTTTGGGGTCATTGTCCTGTTGAAAAATAAATGATGGTCCAACTAAAGCAAACCGCATGGAATAGCATGCTGCTGCAAGATGCTGTTGTAGCCATGCTGGTTCAGTATGCCTTCAATTTTGAATAAATCCCAACAGTGTCACCAGCAAAGCACCCCCACACCATCACACCACCTCCTCCATGCTTCACGGTGGGAACAAGGCATGTAGAGTCCATCCGTTCACCTTTTCTGCATGCAAAGTAGTAATCAAAGCAAAAGGTGGCTACTTTGAAGAACCTAGAATATAAGACATATTTTCAGTTGTTTCACACTTTTTTGTAAAGTGCAATGTATAATTCCACATGTGTTAATTCATAGTTTTGATGCCTTCAGTGTGAATGTACAATATTCATAGTCATGAAAATACAGAAAAATCTTTGAATGAGAAGGTGTGTCCAAACTTTTGGTCTGTACTATATATATATATATATATATATATATATATACACCTAGTCTATGTTTATATATCTATTCTTTTTAACCTGCCAGTGTGATTTTACTGTACAGCGCACTGAATTGCCGGCTTTTCAAAGGACACCGGTGCGTATTTCGCATGGTCCGTGTGGTGTCCATTTTTTTTCTCTCACCCATAGACTTGTATTGGCGAGTCTTGGCCAATATATGCTGCAAATCGCTGCATGCTGCAATTTCACTCGCAGGTATATTACGGCCGAGAAAAAAACGCTGATGGGAGCTGCCCCATAGATTAACATTGGTCCTAGTGCTATGCAATTTTTTTTCTCACATAGCACTCGTCCGTATTTCTCTCTAGTGTGACCCCGGCCTAAGCTTAGTGTCTGTAGGAGGCGGACCTGGAATGGCTACCAGATCAGTATTTTCCTTTTCAGGTATCTTGTATGTTTTTATTAATCTTTTCTCTTTGTCTTTCAGGCTCTTCTTCCTTAGGGTAACAGGGTGTAATTTCTCACCCTGTTTTCCCGTACTTATGCAGCTGAGAGTGCAGTGTGCTGTTACCCACATCGCTTACTCTCAGCCCGCAAGCAGGACTTAATTACCTGTCACCCTTACTGGTGTTTCAGTGTGATTCCGATGGCCGGTCCTTTGCCTTTTCCCCACTCCACCCCTCTCCTCGGAGAGGGCTGGGTGTCACGCTGTATAGCAGATATATATATGTGATGTCAGTAATCTATATCAAAAGGGCAACATACTATATAACATGCGCATAGATATATGATAACATAGAATTACCTGACAGAATGTCCAGTGGGTCAATACTGAATCCGTTATACGCTGTCTCCGGCTAGAGGGTGACCGGGGTCTATGCTGACCCTAAACTGGGGTCCTGACTAATCCCTCTACCTGGAGGTACTGTTAAAGGTACAGAGGTCCAGGCCACCAGCGTAAACCCTGTCTCCTATCAATCCCTGCCAACTGTAATCTAGTCCTAAGAAGGACCCTGATTACCACCAAAGGGAATGAACAGGTAACGGTTAATGAACAGAAAGACATACAAGAAAGACAAGAAATAAAGTAAATAAAGTCTTACATACAACACTCACACACAGTAGGAACACCTAAGGTCTCAGAGATAAACTATAAGCTATAAGAGTAAAAACAACTAAGGAGCTCTTAGCTTAAGTATTCTCAGAACCGCTCCAGTCTGCTAGACTACATGAATGCTTTCACCGGCGTCTAACACCCAGACTGGCAGGAATATAAAGGAAACTAATTAGAACATAATCAAAAGCAGCCGGGCGAGGCTGGACCTAGTCTTAGCAAAGAGCTAGGTAAAATTAACTCTCTCATTACCAAACACAAAGAAACAGCAGCTCAGCTGTGAGAAGTCAGAATGTGCAATCGCGACGATCTTCGTGGCGATGCACCCATGACAGTACCCCCCCTTCTACGAGGGGCCTCCGGACCCTCATGACCAGGTCTGTCCGGGTAAGTTGTGTGAAAGGTCCGAACCAATCGATCTGCGTTAGCATCAGACGCAGGGACCCACGTCCTCTCCTCAGGACCATACCCCCTCCAATGAACTAAGTACTGAGGGGATCGGCGACTGAGACGTGAGTCAATGATTTTCGACCCATGAAATTCCACGTTATCATTGACTACCACTGAAGGAGGAGGTAGAGGTGACGGTATGACTGGTGCCACATACTTTTTAAGTAATGACTTGTGAAACACATTATGAATTTTAAACGTAGGAGGGAGGTCCAGACGAAATGCCACAGGATTAATTATGGAACTGATCCTGTACGGCCCGATGAATCTGGGACCCAACCTCCAGGAGGAAACTTTAAGTTTTATATTCCTGGTAGACAACCAAACCAGATCGTTCACCTTCAGATCTAGACCAGAAACTCTCCTCCTATCAGCCATCCGTTTGTAACGGTTCCCCGTAACCTTCAGTCTTAAGCGATCTGGAACTATCAGTCTCCCTGGAAGTCCCACAGGGGCATCCCCCTGAGCCCCCAATACCTCCCCTCAAGCTCAGAGCATACAGCTGACACTACAACTCCCTCCTGAGATATAGGAACCGGATCATCCGTCTTCCCGGCCCCTGGGAAAGTACGAGATAAGGCATCAGGAAGCAACTTTATTGAGCAGTCATATGCGCGATGAGGAGGTAACTCTTTACACCCCTCCTCTGAGAACATCTCCCCAAAGTCCTCCAGAAAAGGAGGCAAAGTCCTAGGCACAACCGCACCGATGACCGTGCTCATGCAGTTATTCCTGCAAAATTCACCCCACTGGCTTATCTTTCTGGATTGCCAATCAATCACTGGGTTATGTTTAGCCAACCAAGGAAGTCCCAACACAATAGGAGTAGGTAGACCCTCCAACACATAACAAGACAATTGCTCTTTATGTATTGCCCCTACTCGAAGATCTATGTTATGAACAGCTTGTACCAAGCTACCTTGACCGAGAGGTCTAGAATCAATAGAGACTATAGGGACTGGTTTGGCCAATACACTCAGTTGCATACCATGCACCTGGGCAAACTGAGCGTCCACCAGATTAGCCCCGGACCCACTATCAAGAAAAACAGAAATCCTCTCAGTTCTAGTACCAATCACCACCTCGGCAGGCACGAGAAACTGAGAGGGATTTGGGGACGAAATACACACTCCCAGGTTAACTCCTTTGCTCAAAGAGGCCCGGGATGGACACCCCCCAACAAAATGTCCCTCTCTCCCGCAAAAGAAACACCTTCTAGTCTTGCGGTGCACCGCCGATTCCCTCCTACAAAATGATGTCCCTCCCAACTGCATGGGCTCCTCAGAACAGACCAGGGGAACCTCAGTATAAGGGACTTTAGTAGTAGGTGGAGTCATCACGGGAGGCGGAGTTACCTCGCGTCTTCCCCGAATTCGTCTATCAATGCGAATAGCGAGGGCCATAGCAGCCTCCAGTGATGGAGGAGAATCATACTGAGCCAACACATCTTTTAATTTGTCAGACAACCCTTGACAAAACTGGCTCCTAAGAGCTGGGTCATTCCACTGAGTATCTGTTGCCCATCTACGGAACTCAGAAGAATATTCCTCCGCTGGACGATTTCCTTGCCGTATTTTACGTAACTTTGTTTCAGCAAGGGAGACTCGATCCGGATCATCATATACCAGACCCAGGGCAGTAAAAATCGATCCACTGACTGGAGATCTGGGGAGCCTGGAGGAATAGAGAACGCCCAAGATTGAGGGTCCCCTTGTAAGAGCGAGATAACAATTCCCACCCTCTGCTCTTCACTCCCAGATGACCGAGGCCGCAGCCGAAAGTACAATTTACATGCCTCCCGGAAGGTAAAAAATTTGTCCCGCCCACCAGTGAACCTGTCCGGGAGAGCAACCTTAGGTTCAGATCTGGTTTGCTCCGGGGGGGACAAAACCTTGGACTTAATGTCTGCAAACTCCATGGACAACCCCTGCAACTGCCGGGCCAGCTGGGCTACTGGATCCATGACAGCTGGGGAGAATCTTTAGTAGGGCCGGTGAAAATGTCACGCTGTATAGCAGATATATATATGTGATGTCAGTAATCTATATCAAAAGGGCAACATACTATATAACATGCGCATAGATATATGATAACATAGAATTACCTGACAGAATGTCCAGTGGGTCAATACTGAATCCGTTATACGCTGTCTCCGGCTAGAGGGTGACCGGGGTCTATGCTGACCCTAAACTGGGGTCCTGACTAATCCCTCTACCTGGAGGTACTGTTAAAGGTACAGAGGTCCAGACCACCAGCGTAAACCCTGTCTCCTATCAATCCCTGCCAACTGTAATCTAGTCCTAAGAAGGACCCTGATTACCACCAAAGGGAATGAACAGGTAACGGTTAATGAACAGAAAGACATACAAGAAAGACAAGAAATAAAGTAAATAAAGTCTTACATACAACACTCACACACAGTAGGAACACCTAAGGTCTCAGAGATAAACTATAAGCTATAAGAGTAAAAACAACTAAGGAGCTCTTAGCTTAAGTATTCTCAGAACCGCTCCAGTCTGCTAGACTACATGAATGCTTTCACCGGCGTCTAACACCCAGACTGGCAGGAATATAAAGGAAACTAATTAGAACATAATCAAAAAGCAGCCGGGCGAGGCTGGACCTAGTCTTAGCAAAGAGCTAGGTAAAATTAACTCTCTCATTACCAAACACAAAGAAACAGCAGCTCAGCTGTGAGAAGTCAGAATGTGCAATCGCGACGATCTTCGTGGCGATGCACCCATGACACTGGGAGGAAGACAATGGTCACCAGCAGTGGCCTCCCCCCTTCTTCTAAGGGGTTGATGCCATCTTCTGCACCATCTGGAGACGGTGTGGGAAGGAGAATCCCGGATTCCAGTGACCCTCTCACACCCGAGGGCTCCTGATCTGATCCTCATTGCTGCAGAGGGACCGGGACTCGCCAAAACACCTGAGAAGGCAGGTATATCTCCCTCCGCAGCGGCAGTTGTCATCCCGGGCTACGCTGTTGTGGCGCCCCTGAGGGTCCAGTCGCCACAGAGGTGTTGCATCTCAACCAGAGGTGTGACACCCCACTTCCAGGTAAGGAGGGAGCACCCCCTTAGACTCCAACACCGCATCCAACACACACATATCAGCTGGTCATATGGACGGACCCTACGGGAGGATGGTCTCATACCAGGCTGGTTAGCAAGGGGTGTATGGGTGGGTGGAGTTTAGGCAGCAGTAAGAGGAGAAGAGAAGTTAAGGAAGCAGCACTCTTAGGAGTGAAGGTGGGGAGGAGAGCTAGCCTTTAGGAGCTCGTCCTCTAAACAGAAAGAAGCAGACTGTGGAGCTTCTGGAGCGCCTGAGAAAGGGTCCAAGGGCACTGAGCTTGTACTTTATTGCCATGGCCCTAAAGGGACCAGGCCTACAGGGACCGGCCCCTAGACTAGTGGGAAACCTACAGGCCCCGCTAGTAAGCCGGCGGCGGTGATCACTTTACGGGTCATTGCTACCAACCACCAGCATCACCTCCAGGAAGGAACCTATTTAGGACCAAGGACGCACAGAATTAATCTGTTACCCGACAGGGTCCGCAGCTTCTGGACTGAGAGACTGCGTGGTGAGATGCTAGGAAGAGAGGAGTGGAGAAAGCACAGAGAGAAAAGGCCAGGAAAGGAACATACTGAAAGGGAGTCCTGGGAAAGTGCGACCAATCTACCTGGGGGCTGCTGGACCCCTCACCCGGAGGACACAGTGCCAAGCGGGCATCTGTCTTGTGGCCACAGACTGTGAGTAAAAATCCTGAAACTGCACTTGGACTGTTTCCCAGAATTATTTCAGCGACACACATCTCTCTCCGCTACATTCCTCAGCACCATTCCTCAAATACATAACATCTACCTGCCCTGGAAGGACACAGCTTCACCTGTAGGAGGTTTACCAACTAGCTGCACAACACCATCCCTTCCAGAGGACCTGCACCGCAGCGCTGGTCACCCTGACCAGACACTACAGGTGGCGTCACGAATCACTACGTGGACTTTATCCCCTGTAAATATAGCCCCTTTTTGGTGAGCGCCCAGGGCCACGGACCGGGTCGTAGCTGCCGTGACATCCCCCATAGAAGTCAATAGGCTCGGTACCGAGTACCCCATGGCCCTGGCGGGCGACTCACTGTCCCTTCATCGCAAGGGGACAGGGCAGTATTACTGGTAGTGATGACTCGGCAGCCGTGGCCATTTTTCCTTTTGGCAGGGCTCAGCACTTCCAGTTAGTCCCCCTCCCTTTGCTGGCTGCACCCCTTCCCTGTCTCACTTTAGCCAGTCACCGTTGCACGTTTAAATTTTGTGCTCTTTTTGTCCAATAGAAGGTGTCTTCCTCCTCTTCTTCTGACTCTGGCCACGCCCTCCGCAGCCCGCGCTTTTCGGCGTTCTTTTTGCCGCGACTATCACGGAGCTTCCCCTTCCTGGCTGTTCACGCCCCTGGTGTGTCAGCCAATCAGAGCGGGATCTTCGTTTTCTGTAGATTGTCCTGGCTGGTCACGCCCAGGCGTCTCAGCCAATAGGACGCTTGCTTTCTCTTTTGCCGGCCGGCAGATTACAGCAGTGTGGTGACACAGCTAAAGGCTGCATTAGACTCTTCATACTGCTTATCCTGCTCGCTCTGCAGATCTGCTGGCGCTCTGCATACGGGGGACATAGCCATAGCTATATCCTGCGCTCTCCGCAGACCTGCAGGATTCTCTGCATACGGGGGACACAGCTATATCCTGCGCTCTCCGCTGACCTGCAGGATGCTATGCACAAAGGGGGATTCGGCTTCCACAGTTATTTTTGCTGGTCATCGCTGGTATCGCGTAGGCTCTATTCCCTTTTTGTCTTGGCTCCTCCACAGCAGTATCCCCAAGGCTCAACTTATGCCCAATCCTTGAGAGGCTTCTTCTTACCCCTCTAAGCCCGCTGTGATTCACTATGCCTGTGCCCTTTGCAAAAGAAAGTGGTCTTCAGGCCAGTTCTCCCCTTTCTGCCTGTCCTGCAGCCCCTCCTCCATGTCTGCCCCACAGGAGCCCTCTAACACCCGGGATGAGAGCACTCCCCTCCCTCCGGAATGGGCTGTTGCCATGTCACAGTCGGTCTCCGATCTGACAAGAGTTTCACAGTCCCTGGTCTAGGTCCTGGAACGACTTCCACATTTGTCTACCGCCAACAGTGCTCCGAACGCCTCTCATGGTGATTCGCACGCACCTAACCGCGACCTTCACAGGGACAAATCGGGCACAAGTAAAGGAAGCAAGCTCTTTCCGTTTTTTTCCTCCAGTTCTCCAGGTCACTCTGCATCTTCCTGGATGCATTCCTCACCCCATGCCCCCTCCTCGTAGGCGGCTTTTGGGTCGGATGTGGATTCTCAGTCTAGACCAATAATAGCCTTATCCTGGAAATTATCCAAACTCTAAACGAGGTTGAGGCACCTGTTCAGGAGCACTCCATCTCCTTCAAACGGGTAAAACGACCCTCCCAGAATTTCTCTAATCACAGGGAATTTGAAGCGATTATGTCCAAACACTGGGAACACCCTGAGAAGCGCTTCCCAGGAAGGAAGCAACTTGACATTCCCTATACCTTTTAGCCCAGACCTCGTAAGTAGATGGGCAGAATCCCCTAATGTGGATCCGCCAGTTTCTTTCCTGTTTTCTAAAACAGCCCTGTCTCTATCGGATGATGCATCCCTTAAGGATTCTATGGATAGACAGAATCCTTGGCTAAGTCAGCTTTTGAAGCAGCTGGCACCTCTCTCTGTCCCATTTTTGCCTCCATCTGGGTGGCATAGTCCATGTCTGCCTGGGCAAGAATGCTTCGCCAGGGTATCCTAGCGACAGGTGCTCCAGATGAGATGGCAGAATTTGCAGACCAGATTGCCCATGCCAGCAAATATCTTTTGACCGCCTCCTTGGATGCGGCCGGTTGTGCAGCCAGGGCTACCAGCAATATTGTTGCTGTACGCCGCATTCTCTGGTTGAAAGCGTGAAATGCAGATCTGCTGTCAAAAAAGTCCCTCTCTGGCCTAGCCTTCCAAAGCTATAGACTTTTTGGGTCCAAACTGGATCAAATAATTTCAGATGCTACCGGCGGAAAAAGCACCTCGCTTCCCCAGTCCAAGTCTACATGTCTTAAAGGTAATCTGTCACCCCATTTTTGGACTATGAGATACGGCCACCACCATCGGGGGCTTATTTACAGCATTCAGTAATGCTGTAGATAAGCCCCGATGTAACCTGAAAGAGAAGAAAAACGAGTTATATTATACTCACCCAGGGGTGGTCCGCCGTCCGTTCCGGGGCGTCGCGGTCCGGCGCCTCCCATCTTATAGCGAAGACGGCCTTTTCTTTCCGTCCTGTCACGGCTCCTGTGCAGGCGCACTGATCTGCCCTGGTGAGGGCAGAGCAGAGTACTGAAGTGCGCAGGCGCCGAACCTTTCTGACAGTTCCCGGCGCCTGCGCACTGCAGTACTCTGCTCTGCCCTTACCAGGGCAGATCAGTGCACCTGCGCAGGAGCCGCGACGTAAAGAAGAGGCCGGCTAGAAAATGGGAGGCGCCGAACCGGACTGCGACGCCCATCGGACCGGACGGCGGACTGCCCCTGGGTGAGTATAATATAACTCGTTTTTCTAATCTTTCAGGTTACATCGGGGCTTATCTACAGCATTCCAGAATGCTGTAGATAAGCCCCTGATGGCGGTGGCCGTATCTCATAGTTCAAATATGGGGTGACAGATTCCCTTTAAGAATAGGTCACTTCAATTTCTTTCCTTTTGGCCCTTCTCTGCTTCAGGAACTTCTGCCCAGCAGGACCGCTTTCCCCCCAAGGGGAAAGAGAGAAGCCATCCTTCTAACCAGGCCCCTCACTGGCTACCCAAGGGTCGCTCTTCAAAGTCTTCAGGGTCCCGTGATGACAGGTCACTCCCACCCGGGAATCTCTGGGTGGGAGGCCGGTTTCTTCTCTTCCAGGAAGTATGGTTGTCGGTGGCCAACGATGCCTGGGACAGAGAGATGGTCATCCCGGTTACTAAATCCAACTTTTCTTTCCTTCCAGGAAGACGTTTCTTTCTGTCTCGTGTCCCAAAACATCCGTCTCGGGCCCATGTCTTCCTTCCAAAGGAGAAGTTTTCATCCCTCTGCAAGAGGGTCCGCACTCTAAAGCGACCTGGAGATCAGGGCAATTTTTTCTGCCCTTCGCCAATGGCTGTTCCTCCTCGCAGGCCAGCCAGTCAGTACACAGTTGGACAACGCCACGGCCATGGCTTACATAAACCTTCAAGGCGAGGCTCGTAGCAAACAAGTTATGGTAGAGGCAACAAGGATTCTGAATTGGGCGGAATGTCACGTTCCAGCCAAATCAGCCTGGCATATTCCGGGGGTTGAAAATAGAGCAGACGATTTTCTCAGCCATCTGGTCTCGCCTCAGGCAAGTGTTCTTTCAGCCCCGCCGTTTTCAACCCAATATTCCAGGAATGGGGCACACCGGACGTCGACCTGATGGCTTCTCGGATGAACCACAAGGTCCTTCAGTATGTAGCCAGGTCCCGGGATCCGCTAGCCATCGATTGACAGGTCTGAGAACTACCTTGTCCTGATGTAGAATCAGGAACAGAGAATGGCAGGATGATGCCGCTAAGTCCTCGGGTCACACTTACAAGAAACTCGCACGATTCTCTCACCTCAATACCTGGCACTGCCACCGGCACTCGGATCAGAGTGTTCAGCTGCATAGAAATACATGCAGCCACACACTCTGGTCCGAGTGTCGGTGGCAGTGCCGGGTATTGAGGTGTGAGACTCGTGCGAGTTTCTTGTAAGTGTGACCCGAGGACTTAACGGCATCATCCTGCCGTTCTCTGTTCCTGATTCTACATCAGGACAAGGTAGTTCTCAGACCTGTTCCTTCCTTCTTGCCTAATGTGGTTTCTTCACTTCACATTAATGAAGATGTTGTCCTTCCTTCTCTATGTCCCTCTCCGATCCATCCCCTAGAGAAGTCCCTCCACAGATTGAATCTGGTAAAAGCTATCCGAGTCTACCTTTCAAGGACTGTTTCCTTTCGCCACTCTGACTCATTATTTGTCATCTCTGAAGGTTGTCGTTAAGGGCTCCCTGCTTCTAAATCCACTATTGCCCGCTGGATTCATTCGGAAATATTGGAGGCATACCGCGTTCAGGACAAACAGCCTCCTCTGGGGTGAATGCTCACTCCACTTGGACAGTGGAGCTTCCTGGGCAGTTCGTCACCAGACATCGTCTTTACGATTTGTTCATCCTTGCACATCTTCACAAGGTGTTACATGGTTCATATCCATGCCTTGTCTGATGCAGGCCTGGGAAGGAAGGTGCTGTAGGCGGCGGTTACGCACCGGCCGACCTAAGTCTGTTTTCTTTGCCTTTTTTTCTGGTTCCCACCCTAGGGACTGCTTTGGGATTTCCCATGGTTACCTGTGTCCCCCAATGAAGCGATAAAGAGGGATTTTTGGTAATCATCGTAAAATCTTTCTTGGAGCCTTCATTGGGGGACATAGCACCCTCCCTAACTGTTGACTCTATTGGACCTATGTACCTTTTGTTGTTGGGTTGGTATATATGTTGAGTTTTGGTTGTTCTCCTACTGCTTTAACACCAACTGAGGCACTTGATACCTGTCGGTGGTTGTATACTGCTGGGGAGGAGCTGTTTTCTTTTTTTGCCTAGTGTCAGCCTTAATTTATACAGCAAACAAAAAGGCAGCAACACTTACCTGCCCAGATCTTAGAACAAATGCACTACAGGATGCAGCCAGCCCATAAAGCTAGATGTTAGCAACACAGGTGCAAAATACCAGATCAACAGCCACTCTCCACATACCCATTCAAGGAGGGGGTGACTGCCCAGTATACAATTGCACAATAAAGGCCCGCATAGGGTGCCATTCACGCAAGGATACTGCATAGTGTCCGGTTCACAGCCTATTAGTCACGCCCCTACTATTTGACTAGGCGGGCTGGCCAGCACACTCACAATGCGTACCAGTGTGAACACCCCTCATGCGAGACCAAACGTGCTTGGGCTTGGCTATACCCGAAAAATAAAGTGCAAAAATACAAAAATAGTGAGGTATTGGTTGATATTTTGGCCAAAATACGTAAGCTTGTAACCTGCGTCAATGGTCCCCACGCTTACAAGTCCCTACACTAAACTATTTAGCAAAGCCACTAAAGGAGACTCAAGGTCTCCAAAAATTCAATTTATACAGCAAACAAAAAGGCAATACGCCCAGTACCACATACAGAAGAACTGACGGGTCCAATAGCACCAGAAACATTTCCAGTCGAATCAAGTGAGGATGAAGAGGATGCTTGGTGTCATGAAACATCGTTCCCTCATGACCCAGACTTTTTGTCTGCAACCTCAACTGAGTCAGACCTCAGTATTGTCACATTAAAATAAGATGTTTGAAAGCGCCATGGATAAAGCAGCACCTGCTACACAAAGAACAACCCAACGTAAACTACGTCAACCCTGACACATACTGCAAACATGTTTTCCAACAGTGCTTACGGTCTGTTGAGCATCAGTGGAGAAAATCACTTTCAGCAGAAGACTTCCTCCACTATAAGTTAATGCTCAAAACTTGTAACTCTGCTCTCCATCTGGCCAAACAAGCCTACTTTACCATTCTCATCACATCACTATCCGTTAATCCAAAACAATTATTAAAAACTTTACACTCCCTCCTGAGCCTTAAATTACAGGCCTAGGTGTCACCCTGTGCTTGTCTTAGAGGATTAGGGTCTCTCACTATCCTGGAATTGGGACCCTAACTATCCCTGTCCCATGGGTATTCTTGATGGTAGAGAGGCCCGAGTCTCGGACCTTAGTATGCTCTCGTTAATCCCTGGTCTGTCCCCGCCCCCAACCCATGGAGCCTGGGACATAAATGTAATGTGAACAAGACAAAAAAGACAAAATAGGGATAACAGAAAATCTCTATTATACAAAAGCACTAACGAACAATAGGGAGGAGTATAGAGACAGAGAGGAATAAACTAAATGGAAACATGGACAAGGAGATAAACACACACATACTAAAGAACACCTCCACAACAAATTCTCTCCAAACACTTAGTTTAAGCACACCTCACAGGAAGACAAATCTCCAATATCAACAACGAACTCCTATTCAGCACAGCGTCTCCAAAAAGCAAGGAAGCAGAGCGTTCAGTGGCAAAAAAGAGGGTCTGGCTAGGTTTTATATGAAGAGGTAACGACCTCATCAGAAGCAGCTGAAAATGGAGCTGCACATTTCTGACCAGCATAGAAAGGGTCATTAACCTCTTCAGCACCAAAGGAAACCAAATCCAATTAATATGGGACACACAGGCTGAATAGAAAATCTGATTCACAATAAGCAGAGATAGTCTACCCCCAGATCTCCCAGCTTGTTGTGACACACTCGTGACACTAGGCCATCAACCTCAGCGCTGTGGATATGATCACTTATTTCCAAGAAAAAAATCAAACGTATCAATTAAGACATTTCATTTCACCCAATCCCCTCATACCTTAGATCCTTTCACTTCTGCATCTGAAGTTCACTTTTTACCTTTTAACATGTCACAGTAGTAGTTACAAGGCTCCTCACTATTTTCGCCTTAGAATCTGCACCAATGACCCTTTTCCCTCACATCTGTTTCATTTCCTCTTCCCGACTATCTCTGTTCATCTAACTACAATAATTTCACCTCTGTCTTCTTTCCTCATTCAAACATGCCATCATAACCCCTTTACTCAAAGAAACCATCCCTTGACCTAAATTGCATTGCTAATTGCAGACCAGTCTCTAATTTCCCCTTCATCTTTAAACTCCTGAAATTCTTGATCCGTTGGTGTCTAATCTTCTGTCTCTCAGATAACTCTCTTTTTGACCCTTTACAATTGAGTTTCCATTCTTTACAATCGACTGAAACTGTCATTACAAAAGTCTCTAACTATCTATTAACAGCCAAATCCAATGGTCACTACTCCCTACTGATTCTCCTTGATCTCTCTGTAGCATTTCACAATGTGGACCACCAGCTCCCCCCACACTATGTTCTGCTGTATAGGAAACCATTTTTTTTTGTTCTCCTAATACCTCTCTGACCGCTCCTTTGCCGACTCGTCTTCCTCTAAGCTTCCCTTTACTGTTGGGGTTCCTCAAGGTTCAGTCCTAAGCCCTCTCATCTACTCTATAAACACTGCCCCTTTTGGACAAACCATTAGAAGATTCGAATTCCCGTACCATCTACATCAGTCCCACCTTAATAGAAAACTACCTGGAATTGTGTGTCCGCTGTCTCTATCATAATTTCCTCCATTTATTTGAAACTGAATCTCTACAAAACTGACCTTCGAACATTTCCTCCCTTTACTAACCTACCTATACCTGATATTGAAATTTTGCCTTAGGTGGTTCAACAATAACTCCCAAGTAGCACACTTGTTGTCTTGAAGTCATATTTGACACAGAATTTTTCTTCATTCTCTATATCCAATCACACACTCGATCATGTTACCTGCATCTTAATAACATCTCCAGAATGCGACTTTTTCTGACATTTGAAACTGCAAAATATTTTACTTAAGCTATTATTCGTTTTCATCTGGCCTACTGCAATTCTCAATTGATTGGTCTTCCTCTAAACAAACTTTATCCATCCTGAAAGCATCAGCCAGGGTTGTATTTCTGTCCAGCTGTTATACTGATGCATCCACATTGTGCCAATACAATAAAAACTTATCTTTCTCACCAGAGGCGTAGCTAGGGTTTCGGTTTAGGGGGGGCGAAAGTTCTGAGTGGGCCCTAACCAGAGAACCTCAGCAAATGACCGCGTTGTTGCCAAAAATAATCTATATATAAAAAGATCAAAATTGATATCACCGCCATATGGTCAGTGGTAAATAATACCAGTCCTACAGAACATATAATAGATTACAGCAGAGTTACAGATAATAACTTACCGCTGACGTTCTTTCTGATGGAATCGTTCACTTTTCATGTCCATCTGGCCCAGACCGACATAACGACTCCACCAGCCAGGACTCGACTACAGAGAATACAACAAAGACACATTTCACTTCTCATATTTTCAGCACTGTCATGGTCACCAATTGGACTATTCTCAAGCTGCACAAACTCCCCATCCTGCTAACACCCCAATACTGAGCCGCTGCTGCCATATGTGTCCCTATTACTACACCTGATACCCCAATGCTGAGCCGCTGCTGCCGTATGTGTCCCTATTACTGCACCTGATACCCCAATACTGAGCCGCTGCTGCCGTATGTGTCCCTATTACTACACCTGATACTCCAATACTGAGCCGCTGCTGCCGTATGTGTCCCTATTACTGCACCTCATACCCCAATACTGAGCCGCTGCTGCCGTATGTGTCCCTATTACTACACCTGATACCCCAATGCTGAGCCGCTGCTGCCGTATGTGTCCCTATTACTGCTCCTGATACTCCAATACTGAGCCGCTGCTGCAGTATGTGCCCCTATTACTACACCTGATACTCCAATACTGAGCCGCTGCTGCCGTATGTGTCCCTATTACTGCTCCTGATACCCCAATACTGAGCCGCTGCTGCCATATGTGTCCCTATTACTGCACCTGATACCCCAATGCTGAGCCGCTGCTGCCGTATGTGTCCCTATTACTGCTCCTGATACCCCAATACTGAGCCACTGCTGCCGTATGTGTCCCTATTACTGCACCTGATACCCCAATACTGAGCCACTGCTGCCGTATGTGTCCCTATTACTGCACCTGATACCCCAATACTGAGCCGCTGCTGCCGTATGTGTCCCTATTACTGATCCTGATACCCCAATACTGAGCCACTGCTGCCGTATGTGTCCCTATTACTGCACCTGATACCCCAATGCTGAGCCGCTGCTGCCGTATGTGTCCCTATTACTGCTCCTGATACCCCAATACTGAGCCGCTGCTGCCATATGTGTCCCTATTACTGCTCCTGATACCCCAATGCTGAGCCGCTGCTGCCATATGTGTCCCTATTACTGCACCTGATACCCCAATGCTGAACCGCTGCTGCCGTATGTGTCCCTATTACTGCATCTGATACCCCAATACTGAGCTGCTGCTGCCGTATGTCCCTATAACTGCACCTCATACCCCAATACTGAGCCGCTGCTACCATATGTGCCCCTATTACTGCACCTGATACCCCAATACTGAGCCTCTGCTGCCGTATGTGTCCCTACTACTGCACCTCATACCCCAATACTGAGCCGCTGCTGCCATATGTGTCCCTATTACTGCTCCTGATACCCCAATGCTGAGCCGCTGCTGCCATATGTGTCCCTATTACTGCACCTGATACCCCAATGCTGAACCGCTGCTGCCGTATGTGTCCCTATTACTGCATCTGATACCCCAATACTGAGCCTCTGCTGCCGTATGTGTCCCTATTACTGCACCTTATACCCCAAAACTGAGCCGCTGCTACCATATGTGCCCCTATTACTGCACCTGATACCCCAATACTGAGCCTCTGCTGCCGTATGTGTCCCTATTACTGCACCTCATACCCCAATACTGAGCCGCTGCTGCCATATGTGTCCCTATTACTGCATCTGATACCCCAATACTGAGCCGCTGCTGCCGTATGTGTCCCTATTACTGCATCTGATACCCCAATACTGAGCCTCTGCTGCCGTATGTGTCCCTATTACTGCACCTCATACCCCAATACTGAGCCGCTGCTACCATATGTGCCCCTATTACTGCACCTGATACCCCAATACTGAGCCTCTGCTGCCGTATGTGTCCCTATTACTGCACCTCATACCCCAATACTGAGCCGCTGCTGCCATATGTGTCCCTATTACTGCATCTGATACCCCAATACTGAGCCGCTGCTGCCGTATGTGTCCCTATTACTGCATCTGATACCCCAATACTGAGCCGCTGCTGCCGTATGTGTCCCTATTACTGCATCTGATACCCCAATACTGAGCCGCTGCTGCCGTATGTGTCCCTATTACTGCACCTCATACCCCAATACTGAGCCGCTGCTGCCATATGTGCCCCTATTACTGCACCTATTGTGTGGTTCTGTGTGACCTCTAAATTCTAAAGCACCCTCTATAATATAGTAATGCCAGGTGCATGGGCCCTAGAAAACAGTGCATGATGGCCCCCTAGATAGCATCCATATAGCATAATACACCAGATAGTCCTCAATATAGTATAATGCACCCCTATAGGCAGCCTCTGTATTATAATGCACCTCCATAGGCAGCCTCTGTATTATAATGCACCCCCATAGGCAGCCTCTATATTATAATGCACTCCCCCATAAGCAGTCTTAATTATAATGCACCCCATAGGGAGTCTTATTTATAATGCACCCCCATAGGCAGTCTTATTTATAATGCACCCGATAGGCAGTCTTATTTATAATGCACCCCATAGGCAGTCTTATTTATAATGCACCCCATAGGCAGCCTTATATATAATGCACCCCATAGGCAGCCTTATTTACAATGCACCCCATAGGCAGGCTTATTTACAATGCACCCCATAGGCAGCCTTATTTATAATGCACCCCATAGGCAGGCTTATTTACAATGCAACCCATAGGCAGCCTTATTTATAATGCACCCCATAGGCAGTCTTATTTATAATGCACACCATAGGCAGCCTTATTTACAATGCACCCTATAGGCAGTCTTATTTATAATGCACTCCCCATAGGCAGCCTTATTTATAATGCACCCTATAGGCAGCCTTATTTACAATGCACCCCATAGGCAGCCTTATTTATAATGCACCCCATAGGCAGCCTTATTTATAATGCACCCCATAGGCAGCCTTATTTATAATGCACCCCATAGGCAGCCTTATTTACAATGCACCCCATAGGCAGCCTTATTTATAATGCACCCTATAGGTAGCCTTATATATAATGCACCCCATAGGCAGCCTTATTTACAATGCACCCCACAGGCTGTCTTATTTATAATGCACCCCATAGGCAGTCATATATAATGCACCCCATAGGCAGCCTTATTTATAATGCACCCCATAGGCAGTCATATATAATGCACCCCATAGGCAGCCTTATTTACAATGCACCCCATAGGCAGCCTTAATTATAATGCACCCCCATATGGAGCCTCTGTAGCATAATGCACCCCATAGGCAGCCTTATTTATAATGCAACCCCATAGGCAGCCTTATTTATAATGCACCCCATAGGCAGCCTTATTTACAATGCACCCCATAGGCAGCCTTATTTATAATGCACCCCCATAGGCAGCCTTATTTATAATGCACCCCATAGGCAGCCTTATTTACAATGCACCCCACAGGCTGTCTTATTTATAATATACCCCCATATGGAGCCTCTGCTCTGTAATATAATGCAGCCCCCTTTACAAAAATAATAAATTCTGTACTCACCTCTCTTGCTCCCGGCTCCTGCGCTGCTCACTGCTCTCCCTCTCAGCGTCTCACTGCCGGCGCCGGGCAGTGACGTCATCGCGCCCGCTGTCAGACGCTGAGAGGGGGATTATGGGAGAGGAGCGCTCGCTCCTTCTCTCTCAATGCGGTCAGCTGTATCGGCTGGATGCCGATACAGCTGACCCTCCGATGACGGGCGGGGGGCCCACTGCTGGCACCGGGCCCCCCACCGCCTGCTCAGGGGCCCCATAGCGGCCGGCGGCAGAGCAGGGAGATTGATTCTCCCTGCTCTGCCGCAGAATGTAACTGTGTCGGCGCGCTGTGCACGCCGATACAGTTACAGTAGCGTAGCTCCGGGTGGGCCCCCTCCGAGCGCGGGGCCCGGGGCCACCGCCCCCTCTGCCCCCCGGTAGCTACGCTACTGTTTCTCACCCATAAAGCTCTGCACAGTTCGGCATCAGCATAAATATTGTTCCTCTCTCTGTCACCCTACTCTAGGATTTTATAACTGCACAGATGCTGACTGATTACAGCTGATATTGCTTTATATCGTAACCCCTATGTATCATAATGATTACTGGAGCATACATGACGAACGCTTTTTATCTAATGTGTCCCCACCCAATTTCCTTATAGTTTATAGCTTGTGAGCAGGACCCTCATTCCTCCTGTAACTGCTGAACTATGTTTTTTTTTTTTTTAATAAACGTCTGTATTGTTTGTACATGCACCAGCTTATTTGCAAAGTCCTACAGACTATGTTGGTACTACAGAAATAATTACCGGTATATATTCAACTGTTCACCCTGTCAGTAATCCTCCTCTTCCCGTCCTGGTCAGGGGCCGTCTTGAGTAGGCGGTATAGAATCCTTGACTCTCTTTTTGTGAGAGGATCTCTTTAGTATCTTGTTTATTTGAAGAGTTATGTACTAGAGAAAAGATAGTGTCTGCTAATCTTCCCTTTCAGGCATTTGCCCGGTGGGCCACTGTGTGGCCTTGCTTGGGGAGCTACCAGACCATTTTTACAGCTGCCGGCCCCTTTACTATTCTGAACCTGGTGGTGCAGCTTCACACGGGGAATGCACATGCAGCGTTCTTCAACTGAAAGCTGCGACACGCATGATGTTTCTGTTATTCGGCAGAGCTTGGTTGTGGGTGGATAGCACGCACTCTGCTTTCCCACCCTAGTAAACCTGCAGTTGTGGCTGTATACTCTACTCCAGACCAGCAGTCAGCTGCGTTATTGTTGCTACTTCCCAAATCTGTCGTAATATGGATCACTGGGCGAATTAGTGTTATATCTGAGCCCAGAGACAAATTTAGTACATTTAAACAGGTTGTCCACTACTTTAGCATTGATGACCTTTCTTTTGGATAGGTCATCAATGTCTTATCGTAGGGGTGTGACACCCATGCCACCGCCGATAGTTGCTGAAATATAAGGGAGAGACGGGACTGTAGTCGTGACCTGAATTACTGCAACATCTCTTGCCAGTCCAACCCTCAGTAATGTAGACGCAGTCCAGAATAACTGGAACATTCTCTTTACTTAACTCTTCACACGTTACATCCACAGTTGGTACCTCATGGGTTTCACTTGTTTCCTTATCTATCCCTGCTTTGCTGTCTCTTCTGTGCAGTACACGCCCGGACCATACTAGACTACTTCCCAGTTCCTTCCAGGCCTGACCTCGCTATAATGATATTTCATTCAGCCTGTTTCGCCCCAGACATGAATTCATCAATCGCTACGTTTGGTGGCCCCCTGTGAAGCATCCGGCCCGTCTGTACCGATCCTGTCGAAGTTCCAACTCCTTTCATCTCCTTAGTCCAGCCAACTTCTGCCTTAAAAGCATTGCCCAGGCGGTAAGACGCCACATCTTCCTTCTCTGTACAGGCCCACTGATATGATATACAGTGGCCATGGGTAACGTGGACTGCAGCACTAGAACGTTGCGTGGCTGCCGGCTGTCCAGGCCTATAGCCCATGTGGACACTTGGCTTGGACACACTGGCCCTGTCTGATCTAACTACCTAGGAACTTCTCACTACTATCCGGCAGCCCTTCCTACACTTAACCCTCTATGAACTTCCTAAAAGCTATACCTAACAAGGCCCACTAGTATGCCCATATCTAGTGGCCCGCAACAGAACTACACTTACCCAATGTATAAGAACTATATACTAAGGTGCCTTCCTTTAGTGTTCCCAAAAGAAAGCACCTAACTTTCCCTAAACTGTACACATCACATATATTATACTAAAAGAACACAACGCATATACAATTATTATACATAAAATGGTAACACAATAGAGAATGTGGCAATACCATTACTATGTGTGGTAATACATGTTCATGTAGCAGTACCACCGAAATATTTGCAATGACACACAATAATTAGTACATATAAAGAACACTTAAGGGGGGGCAGGGCAAGGCAGTAATACTCCTTCACCCCCTTACAGAAACTACACAGCACAGCTCCGTTTAATGTATAGTAGCCATGGTGGGGTACTGCACATTCGCCCTCTATTTAAATCAGTAAAGGTCGAATGGGCAGTACCCGGCCACTGCCACAGTACAGTAGACAATGGAGTTGCATTGTGCAGCTCTGTAACTTAGCATTTCCAACCAGCACCAAGAACAACTGACAAGCCGGGAGTGCCTGGTGTCGAACCTCCACAGATCAAACATAAATGTCCTAAGGATATTTTATCTATGTTAAAGTAGTGGACAACACCTTTAAAGATTCATGTTTCCCTCCTCTGGTCCAGAACTGGCTGGTACCTGACTTCTTGTGCTGATAAGAACTAAATTTCTCACTACCAAAAACAGCCAGCCATCCAGCCAGTTTTGCACCAGGAGATTACCGTATATACTCATGTATAAGCCGACCCGTGTATAAGCCGACCCCCCTAATTTTGCCACAAAAAACTGGGAAAACTTATTGACTCGCGTATAAGCCTAGGGTGAAAAATGATTATGCCCCCATATGATGCTCCACAGATTATGCCCCCATATGCTCCACAGATTATGCCCAATATGCTCCACAGATTATGCCCCCATATGCTCCACAGATTATGCCCCCATATGCTCCAGATTATACCCCCATATGCTCCAGATTATGCCCCATATGTTCCACAGATTATGCCCCCATATGCTCCATATTATGCCCCCATATGTTCCACAGATTATGCCCCCATATGCTCCATTTTATGCCCCCATATGCTCCAGATTATGCCCCATATGTTCCACAGCTTATGCCCCCAAATGCTCCATATTATGCACCCATATGCTCCATTTTATGCCCCCATATGCTCCAGATTATGCCCCATATGTTCCACAGCTTATGCCCCCAAATGCTCCATATTATGCCCCATTAT
This sequence comes from Oophaga sylvatica, assembly GCA_033576555.1. Taxonomy (NCBI): domain Eukaryota; kingdom Metazoa; phylum Chordata; class Amphibia; order Anura; family Dendrobatidae; genus Oophaga; species Oophaga sylvatica. The sequence goes on from JARQOD010000003.1 coordinate 60,391,144, forward strand.
GCTCCATATTATGCCCCCATATGCTCCATATTATGCCCCATATGCTGCACAATTATGCCCCATAGTATAGGCCTCATATGCTGCTGCTGCTGCAAAAAAAAAAAAAAAAAAAAATGACATACTCACCTCTCGTCGCTGGGGGCCAGGTGCCGGTGTCCTGAGCAGGCGGTGACACCAGCGCGCTATGGGGGACAGGTGCCGATGTCACCGCTCACTCAGGACCCCGGCACCTGAGATATTTACCAGTCCCTCGATCCACCGCTGCGCTGCTCCCTTGATCTGACTCCTCTGTGTGTGATGATGTGGCAGGGGGCGGGGCACGCACTAACGACGTCATCGCGCCCTCTGCCTGATCATTCACACACAGAGGAGTCAGACCGAGGGAACAGCGCTGCGGTGGACCGAGGGACTGGTAAATATAGCATATACTCACCCCTCCGCCGCGCGTACCTGCAGCCTCTCCTCTTCTCCCGGCGCTCTCCGCAGCGCTTCCTTCCTACAGCGGTCACATGGTACCGCTCATTAGAGTCATGAATATGTGCATATTCATGACTTTAATGAGCGGTGCCATGTGACAGCTGCAGGAAGGAGCCGGAGATCGTGGGACAAGCAGGGGTGCTGCAGAGACCGCGCCGGCGGAGGGGTAAGTATGATCCGACACCCCCGCTCCCCCTCCCCCACCGACCCCCGTATATGACCCGCGTATAAGCCGAGAGGGGACTTTCAGCCCTAAAAAATGGGCTGAAAATCTCGGCTTATACATGGGTATATACGGTATTTGGCCAAGAAGATGTTTTTCCAGCCCATATAGAAGACATATCAGCCATTACAAAGTTCACTTTAGGCCCCAATATTTTGTTGATGCTGCAGTCAGCCTCTGTATGCGATAGGGTGGGGATAGCGAAGGAATAAAGCTGCATGAGAAGTGATATATAAGCACAAACAAGTTCTTAAAGGGGTTTTCCAGGTTCATCCTGATAGTCGGCAGTTACTCAATGTGACTAGAGACTTATGAATCCTCACATCATGCACTGTACATGCTTTGCGGATTCTCCGATACCGGTGGCCAGACAGAGCGGTCATGTGATTACAAGTACCGTATTTTTCGGACTATAAGACACACTTTTTTCCTCCAAAAATGTGGAGGTAAATAGGGGGGGGCCCATCTTGTTGTCTGGATGTACCTGATCTGACTGTGGTGGTGATGTGGGAGTGCGGCAGCAGTGGAGCAGCGAGTCACAGGAGGCCGGAGCCTCCTGAAAATTCACTGCATTCCATGCCCACGGGCGTTGAGGGCAAAGAATATTCATTTCTCTTTAATAGCATCCTGGTATGCATGGCTCCATCCTTATCCTTGTATGTTTGGCCCCCATCTCCATCCTGGTATGCATGGCCCCATCAGAAAAACATAAAAAAAAAAAATTACACTTACCTTACAGCACTCCCTCGCAGTGTCTTGCAGCTACTGTATGTTTGTAAGCAGCGCATATTTTGTAAGCAGCGCATGTCAGGGATGTCATGCGCTGCTTACAAGCCGAAGAACAGCTGCCAGAATACTTGCTGCTCTCCTCGCCGGGACTATGTACGTGGAGGGCAGTGAGTATCCATTGCTCTTAAGTAGTGCACAGTGTCAGCCAACGGTTTCATGCAGCTGCCGGCTGTCACGTTTGCCCGCTACTTAAGAGAAATGAAAATTCACTGCGCTCTACTCCCTTGGACTCTAAAATTAGTTGTGTAATTTATCCTACATATGCCGATGCCCCATATGAGCGGGAATACTACTATTTGGGAGCACGGCAGGGCTCGGAAGGGAAGGAGCACTGTTTGACTTTATGAACGCAAGATCAACTGGAATCGAGAGCAGACGCCATGTCGCGTTTGGAGAGCCCCTGATATGCCTAAACAGTGGAAACCCCCCACAAGTGACCCCATTTCAGAAATTAGACCCCTAAGGGAACTTACCTAGATGTGTCATGAGCACATGGAACCCCCAGGTGCTTCACAGAAGTTTATAACGTAGAGCTGTGAAAATGAAAAAATCACATTTACCCTCAACAGACCTCACGAGATCCCGGTTCTTTGCTAAAGAGCTTCCCCCCTGCAACATAGGTGACAGTCCCGATGGTTCCAGACCCAAAGCAGGAAAGCCACCCCCTCATTTATTCATCCTCTTACATTGCCCTCTCTTTTAGCTCGCCATTCCACGGGCGAGAGTTTCTTAAGTTCACGCTGACAATCTTCCAGCCCTTGCACTATCTGCTGCCAAACAAACTGATCTTGAATATACCGATTAGGGGGTACACCTGCAGTGGAACGTTTGGATTGCCGTAGGATAGAAGGAGTAGGAGAGTCCACAGGAGCTGTTGAATCTGGCTGTCTTCGGGGAATGGAGGACACTTCTTCTTCGACGGTACTGTCGATGACTGACTCATCATCTGCATATTTATCAGGAACCTCTGTGTCCACCCTCGGCATCTTTACTGTTTCTTGTTCAGGGTTAGGGTCCTTTGACAGACAAGGCCGCAACATGTTGTGATGAACTATCCGAGACGGGTCCCTTAGCATCAACTCTATGCTTCACCCGATATGGGCTCTTCTCCCAACGAGACTCCAACTTATCTCGGGGACGCCTCTCCCATACCAAAACACGGTCCCCAGCACACAGAGCTGTCCCACGTAGAGATGTGACACTAGGATGTTCCAAGTCTTGAAGCTTAGTTTTCACCAAACGATGTAGTATCTGTAGTCGGTGTCAATGTTCTCGAACCCAAGTGGACACCCCCGTCCGTGGGTAGTCCTCTTCAGGCTCTAGCTCTAGCTCAGTAATCTCCTTACTGAGGCGAACAAACAGGAGGGCGTAAGGCGAATACCCGGTGGTGCTGTGCTTTCTGTTGTTGTACACCCATACCAACTCAGGCACATATTCAGGCCATCGGCTTTCTTGTCTTCTTCCAAAGTTCTCAACATCTGAATTAGGGTATGATTGAACCGCTCGCAGGCCACATTTCCCTGAGGATGGTAATGTGTTGTGCGGATTTGTCAATACGGTACAGCCGATGCAACTCTTCCATTACTTTCCGAGAAAGCAGGCACCTTGGTCTGAATGAATACGCTTTGGACACCCGTACACTTGAATAAAGTTTTTACAGATGGCATAGGCTGCTGATTCTGCCGTTTGATCTCACGTTGGGGTCACCACAGCAAACTTCGAGAAATGATCTGTCATCACCAAGCAGTGTTCATACCCCTGATGTGGTGGACCTATGGTCAGATAATCAATCATTAGCAACTTGAAAGGTGCCGACGTCACGATGGTCTGTGTCGGAGCTCTTTGTTCAGGGGGCTTGGCCAGCTCACAGTTTTGACAGAGTTGACAGATTCTCTCTATGATGATTTTCAACTGGGGGTGATAAACTAATCGCTGCAGCCATTGGAAAGTCTTTTCTGCTCCGAAATGAACCCCTTTCTTGTGTGCTTCTGTAGCCAGCTGAGACAACAACGTTTCCGGGATCACCATTTGCCAGGTGACATCCAGCTCCTGCCGCAAGAGAACTTTCCGGTACAGAATCCCGTCATTCAGCTGCAGACTCTCCCACTGTCGTAGCATCCGCAGCGTATCCGGGGACAGAGTACTTCTTTCTTGCTAGCTGGGTAGTTGTCTATCCAACACCCACTGTCTCAGGCGGGCTAGTTCCATGTCCTCCTGCTGCACTTGGACCCACTCATCACTAGATTGCCCCAGAAGAGCTGTATGAGCTGATGCCTGTACCTGTTCCATCGTGGCTGCCACCGTCCTGGCAGAATCCTTAAATCTAGGAATCTCTTCTGCCTCCAACTCTTCATCACGGTTGGGTCCGGGCTTTCCATAGTCTACTCGGGACAGAGCATCGGCATGGGCATTTTCCGCTCCTCTCTTATACGTGATGTAACCAGTTCAGGGGGTATATAGCTCTGGGATCGCCGTCTCGGGTAGACGGAGTGGCACAAAGAGTCCAATCACCGACAGCAGCACTGGTGCAAACTGGCGTCAACCAACTTTTATTAAAGTCCACAGCAACCAACATAAAACAAATCATAAACCAAAATCCTAAGCCTGTCAGGCTTCTAACTAGACACAATTAGTTACCTCACTACCGTGGTCTAGACTCTAACAGCCTGGCCACAACAACACAGAGTTATAATAGGTATTTACCAGAGCTTGTCTTCCAGGAGACTCCAACAGCGTCTGAAGTCAGATCCAGACTGAGAGCTCTGTCTGTGTAACTCTACCACCTATTTCTGGCTGCTTAATTAGGCAGCTGTGTGTACTCAGGGTTGAGCTGCAAGCCTGTACTGGATGGGGAGTGGAGTGAACGTCGTACTGCCATCCTACCTTCACTCCTATATTCCTTATGCGACCCAGCTAAGAAACCTGGGCGAGATATACACCCCGTCCAGTACGCACCCCTTCACTGTCTCACATATCCCCCCCCCTCTTCTCCAGACCGGAGGGCTGGTCAACAACTCCAAAGAGACAGTGAACTCTGGACAAGGCATCGGCATTACCCTGTAACTTCCCAGGTCTATGCTCTACCGAGAAATTGAATTCTTGAAGCGAAAGGAACCACCTTGTCACCCTGGCATTCCTTTCCTTGTTCTGCTTCATCCATGCCAGAGGAGCATGGTCTGACTGCAATTTAAATTTCCTGCCCAAGAGGTAATAACGCAGCGAGTCCAGCGCCCATTTGATTGCGAGGCACTCTCGCTCCAGAATGGCATAATTTTGTTCAGCCAGTGTTAGTTTTCGACTTAGATACATGACCGGGTGCTCCTCACCCTTCACGACCTGCGACAACACCGCCCCTAACCCCACATTAGAGGCATCAGTTTGAACAAGAAACTCGTCCCTGAAATTAGGGGTGACCAGAACTGGTCTTTGACATAAAGCCATTTTCAAAGACTGAAATGCTTTTTCTGCCTCTGGATTCCATTCTACCATTTTTGACTTCCCACCTTTTGTCAGGTCGGTCAACGGGGCAGCAATTGAGGCATAACTTTGTACAAATCTGCGATAGCACCCAGTGATGCCCAGAAATGCTTTGACCTGTCGTTTTGTGAGGGGTGTAGGCCATTTCTGAATCGCCTCTACCTTATCGATTTGAGGCTTTATCAGCCCCCTGCCAATGACGTAGCCCAGGTACTTGGCCTCTTCTAGGCCAATTGCACATTTCTCTGGGTTTATGTTCAGCCCAGCTCCGCCTATCGAGTCTAAGACGGCTTGTACCTTAGCGAGGTGGCTCTCCCAATCGGAACTGAAAATTACCACATCATCCAAGTAGGCAGCTGCATAGGCTTGATGCGGGCGCAGGATCAGGTCCATAAGCCTCTGAAAGGTAGCCGGGGCTCCATGCAACCCGAATGGCATCACAAGATACTGAAACAAGCCTTCAGGGGTTGCAAAGGCCATTTTTTCTTTTGCCTCATCAGACAGGGGTATCTGCCAGTACCCTTTTGTCAGATCGAGGGTTGTAATATAACGGGCACATCCTAACCTCTCGATTAGCTCGTCTACCCGTGGCATCGGGTATGCGTCAAACTTTGACACGTCGTTCAACTTTCTAAAATCATTACAAAACCTCCATGTTCCATTAGGTTTTGGGATCAGGACAATCGGGCTACACCACTCGCTTTGAGCCTCCTCAATGACCCCGAGGTCTAGCATCCGTTTGATCTCAGTAGAGACTATCTCTCTGCGGGCTTCCGGTATCCTCTACGGCTTCAGCTTGACCTTAGTACCGGGCTCGGTCTCGATATGGTGTTTCACGAGAGAAGTCCAGCCGGGCAAGTCTGAAAACCTCTGCTGATTTTTCTGCAGAAACTCCCGTACTTCCTGTTTTTGGTGTACGGACAATGTCTCACCAATTGTCACAGGAGGTAGAGGTGGTTTTAGCCCTTTCTCTACTTCACCCGAGGCCAATAATGACTCTCTGTCCCTCCAGGGCTTGATCAAGTTGATATGATAGACCTGGTAGGGCTTCCGTCTCCGGGTTGGTGTACTTTGTAGGTGACCTTGCTCATTTACTGTACTATCTCATATGGGCCATTCCACTTGGCCAAAAACTTACTTTCCACCGTGGAATTAGGATCAGGACCCGATCTCCGGGTTGAAAGTCCTAACTTTTGCTGACTGATTATATTTTCTGCTTTGAGCTGCTTGGGCTCTCTGCAGGTGATCCTTAACCAATGGCATAACCTTAGTGACCCTATATCAGGTGTGAGACAGTGAAGGAATGTGTGTTGAATGGGGTGTGCATTTCGCCTAGGTATAAGGGAAATATGTGGCTTTGTAAACCTAGTGGTAGAGAAAGGTCACTACACCTCACATTCAGCACACACTTGCAGCACAGGCCTGAAACTACTCAGGTCTTGATTAGGAGACCAGAAGTAGGTGTCTGCAAACACAATCTGAGAGCTCATTCAGTCTGGACAAGAGGTCCAGGCACAGAAGGTGTCTCCAAGAGTGTGGGAGCTGTCTTTAGCCCGGACACAGGGAGGTGTCCTGGCACAAGGAAGCAGTCTCTAAGAGTGTGAGCTATCTCAGTCTGGGTGCAGGAAGTACCCCGGACACAGGAGTAGTCGCAGTGAGAATCCGTGCGAATAGCGACTGAATAGGAGGTGACCTCTCTCAAGTCTGGACATTGGAGTTGCCTTCAGACATAAAGAGGAGTGTCTGTGAAACTCCACACTGGTAACATATATCATATGTGTTGTTTTGGGCACAGACTGGTAGAGTCTGGGTCCCGGATAGAGAGGGCCATCTATCTAAGTGTAATTAGAGGCTAGACAAGCCCAGGTTTTCTGTTTATGATTTGTTTTTATCTGTGTGCTGTGGACTTTAATAAAACTGGTTGCGGCCAGTTTTCACCAAACTGCTGTCTGAATGAACTGTTTCCGTGCCATTCTGTCTACCCAGACAGCGATCCTAGAGCTAAACCCCCCGGAAAGGCTACAATTGGCGGAGAATGCTGGGGCAGCGCAGTGGCTGATACAGTTAGTGCTGGAGTGTGTATGCAGCACAGTGGCGAGAGACAGCATTAAAGGTGAAGTCTATTGAAATAGCAGCAGAAAAAAAAAAAAAAAAAAAAAGTGTGTCAGCAGAAACGTCTGTTTGGAGCAGTCTTGGAGAGACAGTGGCCCTGATAGGGTCTGCAGAGAGAAAATGTATGCACAGCAAAGCTGAACTTGTTGTGAAAATGACTGTGGAATGTGCAGCAGCAAGAGAAATGTCTGTGGAGCAGTCTTAAAGAGACAGGAGCCCTAATAGACTTTGCAAAGGAAAAAAAAAAAAAAAAAAGTGGTTGCACAGCAAGGCTGAATTTTCTGTGGAAAAAAGCTGTGTAGTGTATGTCTTGAGTGAAGACTGCCGTTGTTAAGACAGAGAAGTCTGACAGCATGGATGACAGCATGGAGGCGCTGTTTGAACAAATGGCACAAGTTAATGTGCAACATAAAACTGCCGTGGTTGAGACAGATAAGTCCGGCCGTGTGAAGGAGCTCATTGAGTACCTGGTACAGGCCCAGCGAAGCATGCAGCAGAGCATGGAGCAGCAGCGCCTGCAGTACCAGCGGCAAATGCAGCAGTACCAGCAGCAAATCCTGCAGCAGCAGCAGGAGAATAACCGGTTGTTTTTTGAGCAGGTTGCAGCACTGCAGGGGACTTGTGGTGCATCGTCCCAAAGTAATGTTGCAAAGTCACCTGACTTGTCCGCTGTGAAGAGGGCGGTAAGACGGTCCTTGGAAAAGATGACACCTCGTGATGATGTGGAGGTATATCTCACTAGGTTTGAGAGACTGGCAGAGAAGGAGAATCTGCCCCTATCTGAATGGGCCATGATGGTCGCACCATATCTGATTGGAGAGCCCCAAAGGGCATATGCTGACCTGAGCGAGCAGGACAGCCAAGACTATGCTAAGATGAAAGTGGAGATTCTTACCCGGCTGGGTGTTACGGTGACAGCCCATGCCAGGGGAGTTCATGACTGGAAATACAGTTGGGAGTCTGCAGTCAGCAGGCCTGATTATGGAGTTGAAAAGGTGGTAGTGAACCGCTACACCCGAGCATGTCCTACAGTGAACCGCTACACCCGAGCATGTTCTCCTGAGGTACAGCCGTCTGAGAGGACGTCACTTCAGAGTTCCCGGACGTCGAACTCTCCCGGTAAGAGCGTTCCAGCTGTTGGGGACATGGGGTATGCTGATAAGCGGGTTCAGGCCCGAGGGGACATGTGGGTGGAAGAGTGTGATGGACAGTGTTGGAGATGTCGTGAAATTGCAGCCAACTGTCCACTAGAGGGGGAGCCTATGTGCCGTGATGTTGGCAGATCCCTCTCTCTCTGCGCAGAACCTGTGTGTGTGACCACCGCAACCGAAGAGACTGGACCACAGGTGTCCCCGGTGGTTACAAATGGTTGCTCAGCGCAGGCCCTCTTGGACTCACAGAGTCCAGTGACTTCCGGATGTGACAGCCTGATTGATAGGGACTTCATCCCTGATAAGCACTTGAGTATGGTGTGCATCCATGGAGACACCAAAGTCTACCCAGAGACTGCCGTGGACTTGGTCCCCAAACTCGGGGAGATTTCATGTGAAGTGGGGGTAGTGAAGACCCTGGTGCAACCCGTTATATTGGGTAATGACTTTCCCCGGTCTAAGGATCTCTGGGGGAAGGGTGATTCTGATGGACAGTGTGATGAAGCCCCTACTGAGGGTACGCAGTCCCGAGGGGCGGAACACGATGCTAGTGGGATGTTAAAATTATGTGATAATGATGATGATAATGCTAATGATGATGATGATCCTGATAATGATGATGACCATGAAAATGGTGCTGATGCTGATAATGATAGTGATGATAATACTGATCATAATCATAATAGTGATGATACTGATAATGACCGTGATAAAGATGAAATTTCTTTGCAGGTAATGTTGGGAGACGAGGATGGTGGTTCTCGGGAACCGAGTGTCCCTGACCTGCCTGTGTCCTGTGACAATTTTGGGAGAGAGCCGGTGCGAGACCCCACTCTTAAAGCGACACAGGAAAATGTAATTGTTCTGAATGAGGTTCCCCAAGAGCCTGGCTCTGAGGAGAGGTTTCCTCATGCTGCCATGAACAATAGCCTATTGTATAGGGACACTGAAGTCCAGGGAGAGGTCGTGAGTCAGCTCCTAGTACCTGAGCTATATAGAAGTATAGTGCTGGGGTTGTCACATAGTCACATACTTGAGGGACCAGATGATGAAGTTAATGTTGTGGATGACATGTTAACTAAGGTTCCAGATCAGGATGTGAATGAGAATGAATTCTATACTCCTGAAAGTGAGCAGGATATGAATGAGAATGAATTCTATACTCCTGAAAGTGAGCAGGATATGAATGAAAATGAAGGGTATAGCCCTGACAGTGAGCCAGATGTGACTGAGGAAGTAGAGTGTGGGACGGACGGTGGGGCTTCTGGGCATGTCTTGCCAGAAGAGCCTGAAAGTGGGGAACTGGAGAAAAGTGAAAGACCCCCTATACCTTCTGTGATAGTTGGTGACACAGGGTCAGTGCACCAGGGACAGGAGGTACGTGAGTTTCTGAGGAAGAGTCAGCAGAAGTGTTCTGATGTGTCGGGTCGTACTTCTCTGGCCAGGCACTATATCGAAAATGAGCCCGGCCCTAAGGTCAAGATGAAACCGTGCAGGGTACCCGAGGCCCGCAGAGAGTATAGGCCTGGGAGGGTACAGGGTAGTGCGGATGCTTCAGATGAAGAGAAAGCTGATGTTGGCTATGACAGTGGTGAGGATGAAGTTGATGAGGGCCATGACTGGTCCAGAGGTCACTGTCTCTGTTGGATTGTTGACCAGCCCTCCGGTCTGGATGACCAGCCCTCCGGTCTGGAGAAGAGGGAGGGGATATGTGAGACAGTGAAGGAATGTGTGTTGAATGGGGTGTGCATTTCGCCTAGGTATAAGGGAAATGTGTGGCTTTGTAAACCTAGTGGTAGAGAAAGGTCACTACACCTCACATTCAGCACACACTTGCAGCACAGGCCTGAAACTACTCAGGTCTTGATTAGGAGACCAGAAGTAGGTGTCTGCAAACACAATCTGAGAGCTCATTCAGTCTGGACAAGGGGTCCAGGCACAGAAGGTGTCTCCAAGAGTGTGGGAGCTGTCTTTAGCCCGGACACAGGGAGGTGTCCTGGCACAAGGAAGCAGTCTCTAAGAGTGTGAGCTATCTCAGTCTGGGTGCAGGAAGTACCCCGGACACAGGAGTAGTCGCAGTGAGAATCCGTGCGAATAGCGACTGAATAGGAGGTGACCTCTCTCAAGTCTGGACATTGGAGTTGCCTTCAGACATAAAGAGGAGTGTCTGTGAAACTCCACACTGGTAACATATATCATATGTGTTGTTTTGGGCACAGACTGGTAGAGTCTGGGTCCCGGATAGAGAGGGCCATCTATCTAAGTGTAATTAGAGGCTAGACAAGCCCAGGTTTTCTGTTTATGATTTGTTTTTATCTGTGTGCTGTGGACTTTAATAAAACTGGTTGCGGCCAGTTTTCACCAAACTGCTGTCTGAATGAACTGTTTCCGTGCCATTCTGTCCACCCAGACAGCGATCCTAGAGCTAAACCCCCCGGAAAGGCTACACAGGTCATTTTTCATGGCAAAATGGGGAAATCGTTTATCAGAGCTGGGCTCTTGTGGGATCTCATTCAGAACAGTTATATTTTCCCTGGCATTTTTAAGAGTGGGGTCTCGCAACTGCTCACTCCCGAAATTGTCACGGGACACAGGTAGGTGAGGGACATTCTGTTCCAGAGAACCATTATCCTCCTCCCCCAACATCACCTGAAATGGAAATTCATCATTATCATTATCATCATTTAAATTCAACAACACATTAGCATTGTGTTCCGCCCCTATGGACCGCACAACCTCAGTAGGAGCTTCATCACACTGTCTGGTAGAACCTTTTTTTTCCCAGAGACCCCAAAACAGGGGAAAGTCACGACCCAATATGACTGGGTGCATCAGGTTCTTCACTACCCCCACTTCATACGAGACCTCCCTGAGTTTTGTGACCAAGTCCACGGAAATCACCGGGTAAACTTTGACATCTCCATGGATGCACACCACGCTCAGGTGTTTATTGGGGATGAAGTCCCTATCAACCAGGCTGGCATGTACCAGAGTCACTCGACTCCCTGAGTCTAGGAGGGCTTGTACTGGGCAGCCATTTATAACCACCTGGGACACCTGTGGGCCAGTCTCCTCGGCTGGGGTGGCCACGCACACGGGTTCCGCGAGGAAAGAGAGGGACCTTCCAGCATCACAGTCAATAGGTTCCCCCACTAGTGGACAGTTGGCTGAAATATGACCCCGTTCACGGCATCTCCAACACTGTCTCTGGTCTGGGGGTTCAGACTGGAAGACCTTTCTAGGCCTGGGGACTTCCGACAGGGAAGCATCAGCCATTGCCTCTGCAGGGTAATAAATACAGAGGAGGATAATTTTATATTACAGGAGGATTTATGTAAACTAGAAGCTTGGGCTGATAAATGGCAAATGAGCTTTAATGGGGATAAATGTAAGGTCATGCACTTGGGTAGAACAAATAAGATGTATAATTATGTGCTTAATTGTAAAACACTGGGCAAAACTGTCACTGAAAAAGACTTGGGTGTATGGGTGGACGACAAACTCACATTTAGTGGCCAATGTCAGGCAGCTGCTGCCAAGGCAAATAAAATAATGGGATGCATTAGACGAGGCATAGATGCTCATGAGGAGAACATAATTTTACCTCTATACAAGTCACTGGTGCGACCACACTTAGAATACTGTGTGCAGTTCTGGTCTCCGGTGTATAAGAAAGACATAGCTGAACTGGAGCGGGTGCAGAGAAGAGCGACCAAGGTTATTAGAGAACTGGGGGTCTGCAATACCAAGACAGGTTATTACACTTGGGGTTATTTAGTTTGGAAAAACGAAGGCTTAGGGGTGATCTTATTACAATGTAAAAATATATGAGGGGACAGTACAAAGACCTTTCTAATGATCTTTTTACTCTTAGACCTGTGACGGGGACGAGGGGCATCCTCTACGTCTGGAGGAAAGAAGGTTTAGCCATAATCACAGATGCAGATTCTTTACTGTAAGAGCAGTGAGACTATGGAACTCTCTGCCGTCTAATGTTGTAATGAGTGATTCCTTACTAAAATTTAAGAGGGGACTGGATGCCTTTCTTGAAAAGTATAATATTACAGGCTATATTCACTAGTTTCCTAGATACAGCGTTGATCCAGGGAGCTAGTCTGATTGCCGTATGTGGAGTCGGGAAGGAATTTTTTTTCCCCAATGTGAAGCTTACTGTTTGCCACTTGGGGTTTTTTTGCCTTCCTCTGGATCAACATGTTAGGGCAGGTTAGGATAGGATATGGGTTGAACTAGATGGACTTAAAGTCTTCCTTCAACCTTAATAACTATGTTACTATGTAACTATGTTACATGTCCCCTCGGGGCTGACCCGGTCTATCAGCAGTCCCCCTGACCCCAACAGCTGGAACTCTCTTACTGGGAGGTGTCGGAGGCCGGGTACTCCGAAATGACGACCGCTCGGACGGCTGGGCACGGAGGTAGTCTTTGGTGGCGAAGTACCTCTCTATCAGGCTGACCAGTTGATTGGCGTCTTTGGGGTCTCCCTATCCGACCCAGTGCTGCACCTCAGGAGGAAGGGCCCAGATGTACCGGTCCATCACAACTTTTTCGACCATTTGGGCAGGTTTGCTGACGTCAGGCTCCAGCCTCTTCTTTACCAGATAAATCAGGTCATACATTTGTGAGCGAGCAGGCTTATCCCAACTGTATCTCCAGTTATGGACTCTCCTGGCATGGACTACAACCTCAACACCCAGCCGGGCAAGAATCTCTGCTTTCAGCTTGGCATAGTCTCTGCTGTCCTGCTCGCTAAGGTCAAAATAGGCCTTTTGGGGTTCCCCAGTTAGATAGGGTGCGACCACCATGGCCCATTCAGATGGTGGCAGATTCTCCTTCTCTGCCAGTCTTTCAAATATGGCTAAATAAGCCTCCACATCGTCATGAGGCGTCATCTTTTGCAGGGTCTGTTTTACCGCCTTCTTTACAGCGGACAATGCAGGTGACCTTGCGTCATCACTCTGGGACGAGGTGCTGAGAGCCTGGCGTAGTGCTGCAATCTGCTCCATTAGCAATCGGTTAGTCTCCTGCTGTTGCACACTAATTTGCGCCATATGTTTGAGCATGCTGTCAGACTTGTCTGTCCCGGCACCGGCAGCTTTTACCCAGGACATGCACACTCCAAAGTCTTTTCCACAGCAAGTTCAGCTTTTTTTTTTTGTTCAGACACTATTAGGGCTACTGTCTCTTTAAGGCTGCTTTAACAGATGTTTTCCTTTGCTGCTGCTTTAGCCACTGTGCTGCCCGCATTCGAGCACCAATTGTAACCAGTTCAGGGGGTATATAGCTCTGGGATCGATGTCTCGGGTAGACTGAGTGGCACAAAGAGTCCAATCACCGACAGCAGCATTGGTGCAAACTGGCGTCAACCAGCTTTTATTAAAGTCCACAGCAACCAACATAAAACAAATCATAAACCAAAATCCTAAGCCTGTCAGGCTTCTAACTAGACACAATTAGTTACCTCACTACCGTGGTCTAGACTCTAACAGCCTGGCCACAACAACACAGAGTTATAATAGGTATTTACCAGAGCTTGTCTTCCAGGAGACTCCAACAGCGTCTGAAGTCAGATCCAGACTGAGAGCTCTGTCTGTGTAACTCTACCACCTATTTCTGGCTGCTTAATCAGGCAGCTGTGTGTACTCAGGGTTGAGCTGCAAGCCTGTACTGGATGGGGAGTGGAGTGAACGTCGTACTGCCATCCTACCTTCACTCCTATATTCCTTATGCGACCAAGCTAAGAAACCTGGGCGAGATATACACCCCGTCCAGTACGCACCCCTTCACTGTCTCACAGTGATCTTATACCGAAACTTCGCCATCCGAGCTTCCCAGCGTTGTTCCAGCGCCCCAATCTTGCTTTATCCAGATGGGCTAACGGGTTGTTATCGGTTCGCACATGAACTTCAGAGCAAGACAAGTAGTCAGCAAACTTCTCCTTCATGGCCCACACCAACGCCAACAACTCCAATTTGAAAGAACTGTAGTTATCCGGTTTCTTCTCCGAGTCATGTAGAGATCGGCTTGCATAAGCAATTACTCGCTCCTCCCCTCTCTGTATCTGTGACAACACTGCTCCGAGTGCATGCAGACTCCATCTGTGTGTAAGAGGAAGGGTTGTGTGAAGTCTGCGTATGCCAACACTGGTGCCTCCGTCAGGGCGAATTTCAGGTCCCGAAAGGCTTCCTCCTGATGTCTGCCCCTTCATACAGGACTGTTTCTTGCATGGGATGGTACTCCTTTCAAAAGTTCCAACAGTGGGTTAGCTATGCGAGAAAAATTCTTGATGAAACGTCTGAAGTATCCAGTTAGTCCCAGAAAGGCTCGCACATCTTTCACGGTCTTTGGAGTGGGCCAGTCCTGTACCGCAGCAATCTTTTCCCAAGATGGATGTACTCCTTCTGCTGAGACCATATGTCCTAAATACTCAATTTGAGTACGAAACAGATGACACTTCTGCGGTTTTACCTTCAGCCCGTGTTGTAAAAGGCGACTCAACACCTGTTCCAGTCTCAGGAGATGTTCTTCAAAGGATGGGGCAAAAACGATAATATCATCCAGATAGATCAGGGTGGATTCAAAGTTCAAGTCCCCCAAGCACCTCTCCATGAGCTGTTGAAATGTCCCTGGGGTATTGGCTAGGCCAAATGGCATGCGATCAAATTCGTACAACCCATGGGGAATATAAAAGCTATTTTCGCTCGGTCTTGTTCTGACATAGGTACTTGCCAGTAGCCACTAGCGAGATCCAGAGTGGAGAAATACTTGGCGTTTCCCAGAGCAGAAAAAAAATCCTCAATCCGGGGCAGCGAATAAGAATCCCGCACTGTACAGGCGATAAGCTTACGGTAGTCCACACAGAAACATATCGTTCCATCCTTCTTATGCACTAACACAATGGAGCATCCCATGGACTTTGGCTCTCGCGTATCACCTCTCTCTGGAGCAACTGAGTCAGCATTCCTTTTACTTCCTGATACATTTGTGGGGGTATTTGATGTTAACGCTCTCTTATGGGTGCAGTACTTCCAGTGGCGATCTCATGGGTAATGGCCGTTGTGCACCAAAAATCATCTTGCGAACACATCCTGAAATTGTCTTACTAACGCCTCCACCTGTTGCACCTGTTGTGGTGTAAGTTCAGTCAACCCTGCTCTCATTTGTTCCAGAATTTTGTGTCCTTCCTCCAAATACCGCAGATCAAGAGATGACGTAGAGTCCACAGTGACCATCCAGGGATCTCCGTGTCTGACGGTTAACTGCACAGCTTGGAACGGTATCAGCTCCTCAGGCATGCCCAGGACATGAGCCACTTCACTTCTGGGGGTAAGTTAACATAATTTTTCCCCAAGTTCACACAGCGGACCTGCACCGTCCCGTCACGCACCGTGGCCAGCGTCCATGCCACACATATTCCTGGTGGTAACTGATCAGATTGACTCAGCTCAATTTGAACTTCTACACCTTCTAGAGGGGTACAAGCCTTGACAGGCAAGGGTGGCACTGTCTGTCCTGGGGGTAGAACCCTATTTATTGACATGGGAGCGATCACTTTCCCCAACTTCTTTCCACTGCTGAAGGTTTCTTGAGCCTGGGCAGTCCTAATCAGCTGTCGGAAGATTCTTCTCTGAGGTGTTCGAGTACTCCATTGTTTAAGGAACTCATCTGGGGATTCATTTACAAGAAGACTTCCGAACTCTTTTAGCACGTTCATGACTAACGTGACAGTATGTTTCTTGGTCATCTCGCAAGCCGTCAGCACTAGTACTACTCCCTCTGGCCTAAGTCTTTCCCGCAGACCACTATGTTCATCCACGCCACCCCTGCGACCGGGATGGGTAGATGGTTAGCAGCCGAGAGCTTGATTACCTGCCCCCACTCGGGCCGCACTACTTAATAAATTGGCGACGGAAATAGCCTTTGGGCATCGTGGTGACTTGTGAGCCCTTATTAAGCAGACAGCGAACAACTCGACCCTTTATTGACCCAGACAAGGGGACACATGGACATAAGATTTATGGGACTTCTAGCACTCCTCAGCACTTCAGGCTCCGGGCGGTGTCCCCCAGACTTGGAGCCCCCTAGTTTAACGAGCAGTGCTGCAAGGGCCTGCCCCGTCAGGTTAACCATCAGGCTACATGTCCAACTTCTCCACAGTTATTGCAAGCGGGGGATCCTTCTCTGCAGAACATTTTCGTCTCACTCCGGAGGACAGGCCCATGTTGACTAACAGGAGGGCTTGCTGTGACTACAGGCGTTTTCTTTGTCTCAGCTAATTCTTTACGTATCTGCTGTATCTCCTTCCTCAAATCTTCTACCCACTCGGGTGCAGTAGCCACGACAGCAGACACCTCCCCACTCCAGATCTTCCCAACCGGAACTGTCACCCCCTGCTCCTGCTGCTTGCGCGTGCGCACTTCACTCCCTACCTTGGAAAATGTCGTACTGGGCTTCACTCTCAAACGCTCCCTCAGAGCCTGTTTCAACACATTACGTAGGCCTGTCACAAGTTGGTCTCGCAGCACTACATCAATGGAGCCTACGCCATGTTTGTGCACGATAGCAGTTAAAGCTCCGGTAAGGCGTTCATAAAATGCGTCATCGTCTCCCCTCTCTTTGAACCCGCCCGAACAGGCGCATGTGCAACTCCCCTAGGTCTGTGGGGTCCCCATGCGTCTCCTCGAGTATCACTAAAACTTTGTCCAGGGTATGACGTGCCTGTGGGGGCCGAAGCATGACAGAGTCTCTGGCCTCCCCATCTAAAACCATCATGGCCACCTCTGCTTCTGTCATGGGGTGCATCCTCATCATACCCCTTATCCACTCTGTCCAACTCCACAGCATGGTGTTATTCCCAGTGAACTTGGGGAGGTTACTTATCATGGCACCCAGGGAGATGCTGGACCGAGGACCCCCCAGACTGGGTCTGCGATGGCCTGGCCTGCAACTACTTGATCTGCCACCCCCCGCGCCACTGAACGACATTCTGCCGACTACGCCAATATAGATATTGCAGGAACGGGGGATGTCCCCACGGACAGGTGGCAGATCAGGAGTTAACAGATTTATTGTAACAAACAATGACCTACACGCAGGGAGCTAAGGGATGCAGGGAAGTGGCAGGGAATGGGACAGAACTGGGTGACGGGACAGGCGGGATAAGGGGCGACGGTAGTTCAGAATAAAAGTAATATGACTAAACAGATGATGATCCTCCAGCATGCAGCATCATAGGGTTCCAACGGTGGCACCGGCAACAGCGGCACTGCGTATCTCAGTGAAGTCTCTGTCAGGCGGGAATCCAACGATGGTGCCGACAGCAGCGGCACGTGTCGTCTCGTCGCAGTCTCTGAGGTAAAAGTATGATTCCCGTGCTCAAAAGTGTCCACCACAGTACTTAGTCCAGAGGAGGGAACTGATGGGACGAATCCTCGCCCCACGGTATGTCCGAGAGTCTGCTCACAAGGTTCAGGACTGGTCGTCTGTCTATCTACGCACGGCGCACGTGTCACAGTCACAGCTTGCTGATCAGTGAAACTAATAGCCGGGTCGGATGATGGAGCAGGAGCACGCTGTAGTCTAGTTCCAAGAGGTGTCTCACTCAGGGCAATGTCTGACGGGCCTGATCTACCTGGGTGCTTTGTCTCTCAAGTCAGACCCACACGCGTCTTTCCACACAGCTCCCTTGTCACCCGTCTCTCGCAACTCACTCACGAGACCCCGGTCCTTTGCTAAAGGGCTTCCCCCCTGCAACATAGGTGACAGTCCAGATGGTTCCAGACCCGAAGCAGGAAAGGCACCCCCGCGTTTATTCATCCTCTTAAGGGTATGCCACAATAAACGAGATCGCAAACGAGATCGCTAACGAGATCACTAAAATGTCACTATTTTGCGATCTCGTTAGCGACCTCGTTGTGTGTGGCATGTAGCAACGATGTGGCCCCTGCTGTGATGTCGCTGATCGTTCACTAGAGTTCTGGACCGTTTTTTGATCATTGGCGTCCCGCTGGTGAGCCTATATCGCTGTGTTTGGCACCTTTTGCGAACGACGAGCGACCTCGTTTGTGACGCATATGACTGTTTTGCGTCACGGAGTGGATCGCAATATCTGTAAGTTCTCTTTTACGTCACAGAGAGGATCGCAGAAGTTGCAAAGCAGGCTAGCAGGACGCAGAGAGCAGGAGCGAAGCTGGAAATTCCTATGAATCAGAAGCGCTCAGTACATGCTAATGACATCCTAACGACCGCCAAAGTCGTTAAAGAGATCGCTGACCGCTGATGTGTCGTTTATGAGATCTCCTGTTTGGCAGCTACTAGCGACCTAAAAGAGATCACACCAACGATTGCGTCGTTATCGTGATCGCTAACGAGATCGCTAAGTGTGGCAGTACCTTTAAGGGTATGCCACACTAAACAACATCGCTAACGGGATCGCTAAAAAACGTCACTATTTAGCGATCCCGTTAGCGATGTTGTTGTGTGCGGCATCTACCAGCGACGTGGCCCCTGCTGAGATCCTGCTGTGATCTCGCTCGTCGCTGACATCGTTCCGGACCCTATTTTATCGTCGGCGCCCCCGCTGGTAAGTATATATCGCTGAATGTGGCACCTTTTCTTAGCGATTTAGCAGTACTTTTGTACCGCTAAAGTCGTTAAGGAGATTGCTAACCGCGATAGCGTCCTTAACGACATCGCTAAGTTAAGCCGCTATCTGCGATATAGAAACAATCCCGCTAGCGATCGCATTAGTATGCATCGTTATCGTGATCGCTAGCGGGATTGTTTAGTGTGGCAGTACCTTTACACTTGTACCTGTCAGAGAGTGAATGAGATGGAATCACCTAACAAAACTGATTACAGGCCTCTTTGAGTCTCTACTGATAATGTAACTGGAAATGATTGGTGACAATCACAGTGAAACATGAACCTAGAGAGAAAATGGCAACAATACAGAAATTGAAATTTGAAAGGGCAAAACCTGGTGACCTAACACCATGAACTATCAGTCTCAGTTTTGAAGCTTACTGTCTTAGTTTGTTAATAATTGAATTTTTGTTACAGTTTGTTGTATGGAAATGATATAAAGCAGTAACAAAACAAATATTAATATAATTTAAATGCAGTGTTACATAAAAATAATTCTGTTTTATTTTTGGCAGGTGACTGTAACGGGAGCTCTGAGGGACATGTGATATTCTCAGATTTTGCAGCTGATAATCATGGTAGCACATCTGATACATGTGAAGAACGTGTAATTTTCGCAGCTACACCTCAAGGTCATCTAAGAAATTATCTGACACCTGATCTTTTTCAGCAGGTTCTCTCTTCTGCTCCATCAAAGACAAATATGCAAAATGAAAGTCAGAGAAGTGTTGTTAAAAATGAAATAGCTTACATAGAGGAGAAATCATTTTCATGCTCAGAATGTGGAAAATATTACAGTCGTAAATCAAGCCTTGTTACACATCAGAGAATTCACACAGGGGAAAAACCATTTTCATGTTCAGGATGTGGGAAATGTTTTAACCGGAAAACAAATCTTGTTGCACATCTGAGAATTCACACAGGAGATAAGCCATTTTCATGCTCAGAATGTGGGAAATGTTATAGTGTGAAAGCCGAACTAGAAATACATCAGAGAACTCACACAGGAGAGAAGCCATTTTCATGCTCCGAATGTGGAAAATGTTTTACATACAAATCAGATCTTGTTAGACATCAGAAAATTCATTTAAGGCAGAAGTCATTTTCATGCTCAGAATGTGGGAAATGTTTTAAATTGAAAAAAAATCTTGTTACACATCTGAGAATTCACACAGGAGAGAGGCCATTTTCATGCTCAGAATGTGGGAAATGTTTTAAATGGAAAAAAAATCTTGTTACACATCTGAGAATTCACACAGGAGAGAAGCCATTTTCATGCTCAGAATGTGGGAAATGTTTTAAATTGAAAACAAATCTTGTTACACATCTGAGAATTCACACAGGAGAGAAGCCATTTTCATGCTCAGAATGTGGGAAAAATTATAGTGAGAAATGTATTCTTGTAAAACATCTGAGAATTCACACAGGAGAGAAGCCATTTACATGCTCAGAATGTGGGAAATGTTTTAGATTGAAATCCAAACTTGTATTACATCAGAGAAGTCACACAGGAGAAAAAAACATTTTCATGTTCAGAATGTGGGAAATATTTTACCCGGAAAACAAATCTTGTTGCACATCTGAGAATTCATACAGGAGATAAGCCATTTTCATGTTCAGAATGTGGGAAATCTTATGGTGTGAAAGACAATCTTAAATTACATCAGAGAATTCACACAGGAGAGAAGCCATTTTCATGCTCCGAATGTGGAAAATGTTTTACATACAAATCAGATCTTAGTAGACATCAGAAAATTCATTCAAGGCAGAAGTCATTTTCATGTTCAGAATGTGGTAAATGTTTTAAATACAAATTAAGTTTTGATAAACATCAAAGAATACACATTGGAGAGAAATCATTTTTATGCCCAGAATGTGGGAAATGTTTTAAATGGAAAAAAAATTTTGTTACGCATCTGAGAATTCACACAGGAGAGAAGCCATTTTCATGCTCAGAATGTGGTAAATGTTTTCATCAGAAAGCAAATCTTGTTACACATCAGTCAACTCACACAGGAGAGAAGCCTTTTTTCTGTTCAGAATGTGGAAAATGTTTTAATCTGAAAGCAAGTCTTGTTAAACATCACAGAATTCACACAGGGGAAAAGCCATTTTTCTGTTCAGACTGTGGGAAAAGTTTTAGGCACAAATCAAATCTTGTTACACACCAGTTAACTCACAGAGGGAACAAATAATTTTCATGTTCAGAATGTGTGAAAAATGTAATTGGTAAATTAAGTCTTGTTCTACATCAGAGAAGTCACACAAGGGAGAAACCATATTCATGTTCAGAATGTGGGAAAGGTGTTAGGAATAAATCAGAACTTTCTATACATCAAAGAACTTACACGGGTTAATACCATTTTCATGTGTGGCACCCCAGGAGTTTGGTTGGCACAGTGACCTTACCTCCTACCAGGGGAGAGTGATGTCATGCCTGAAAGCAAGGAAGGATCCCTTTACAGGTAACACAGCATGCAACACCTTTTCATACTCCAGACCAGAAGGAGGAGCTCTAACACCTGATTTTCAGGAGAGCTTCTCTGGAAGATTCTGTCTGGGGGAGGAGTTAGGAGTCTGGCTGGAGGGACGAGAGAGGACAGACGTGTAGAGACAAGCTGGGGACGGAGGGGCTATAGAGAGCTCTTCCCCATGTCTGAGCGCCAGAAGCCGGACCCCCGGAGTCCGAGGGTGAAGTAAAGTCCCAGCAGCAGAATCCGGAGGGCAGAGGACAGCAGGTCCTCTGTCCCAATTAAGACCCTTCTACAAAGCAGCAGCACATGTGAGCTGGAGACTGCATAGAGAGTGATTCCTGAAGCAGGTTACAGCTGCCTGTTATGAGAGTGAAGTTCTACTTAAACGAGAGACAGAGAGAGAGAGGAACTTGGACGGAGCTTGGCCAGTGCCTCAGAGAACAGCGCTAGAAAGGAGACCTCACATCCCACCTGAAATAAGGGGATTCCAAATTGCTTTCAGGCTGACCTACTCCAGCACTATCTGTACTCAATGCTCTGGATACTTTGCCTGCAAAACTGAAAGTAAATCTTTGGAAACTGCAACTCACTGATTGTTTCTCAGTTTCTTCCTGCGTCACCTACTACACTCAGCTACATCTCTCAGTACCATTACTCTCGTAGTACAACATCTACCTGCCTTGAGACTACCAGCTTGTGGGAAGCTATTCCAACTCTGCTGCATCACACCATCAGTCTCAGAGGATCTGCACTGCAGCACTGGTCATCTCTGACCAGATACCACAAGTGGCTTCATGAATACCTTACTACAAACTCTAACATCCCCTGTAAATATTCCCCTTTTTATTGGACGCCCAGGGCCACGGACCGGGTCACTGCCGCTGTGACACATCCCTTCAATACACTGGCCCGGTACCGAGTATCCACTGCCGTGGCGGGCGATCCACATGCTCAAATAGTGGGAAATGTTTTAGTTGGAAAACAATACTTATCACACATCAGAGAACTCACACAGGGAAGTAGCTATTTTCTAAATTGTTTCACTGACATGCAGCAGAAAAACATAAGTTATAGTAAAGTCACTCATCTACAAAAGAAAGGGAAAGCAATTTAGTGCACTAAATGATTAATGGAAAATGTATACAATTGCCAATGACTATTTGTTTTTGAAAACTAATAAGTATAAAATAAAACGCCTATATTTAAATAAAATATGTATTTTACATTTGTATAACTACAGTATAAAGGGTTGTCTGTCGGATGATTTCTTTCTCCTATTGACATTGAACATGGAGAGATGATGCTTTACATAATCGGGACAATTGCCAGGTAACCATTTAGGCCTCTTTCACACATCCATCTTTTTGTATCAGGTATGATCCGTCGAACACCTGAAGGGACGGATCCGGCACTGAATAAAAAATCTGATGCAACGGATCCGTTTTTTTGCTGGATCCGACCTGAACTTTTGAACCCAGAAAAAGAGGGTTTCGGATGCCCGGAGACACTGGAAAATGTAGTAGTAGTAGTAGACCTTGATTTCCAGAAACCGGATCAGACTTTTGACGGATTGCACAAAAGTCTGATCCGGTTCCATTGACTTCTATTGTTTCCGGCCGCCTGATGCGCCGCTTCAGGCACATCAGGCGGCTCCGGCAAAAAAGAAACGCTACATGCTCCGTTTTGTCCGGCCGCCGGAATGTACATTTCCGCCGGATCCGGACAAAAACGGATACAACGCACTGAAATCAGACGCCATCCGGCGCTAATGAAAGTCAATGGTAAAAAAACGCATCCGGTACCGGATCCGTTTTTTTACCAACACGCCGGATCATGCCTGATACAAAAAGACGGATGTGTGAAAGAGGCCTTAATGCCCCACTTTTCTCTTCCAGTTAATAGAATGACCTAATAATTAGATGAGACCAGGAGCGTACATAGACATCAGTAGGCGTCAAAGGAAAAGATAGTCCTCGATACATTTGTGTCCCTTCTCCTCATGCAGGAAAATGTACAGACACAATAAATAAATCGCCTAGCCTTGTCCCCATTATATGCTGCTCCATTCTGTGCTGTGTGAGGACTGAGGCTCCACACAGAAGGCACAATGATATTCCCTGCAGCGCCAAAACTGACACGCTGCCTGAATGATGGAGCAACAAGCTGATGGCTCCCTGTTCCACCATTGTATGCAACTGGATCTATGTCCTGAAGATGCAGATACCATTGACCTTGAAAATGTCCAGCACTGGATGAGAATAGTTGGTGATCAAATAGTGACCTTGACAACTGTCTCAATCTTGTTGTTACCTCTGGTACAAAGCAGCATTTGTAATCTGTGCCCTCCAGGACATATTTCTAAACCACATCATTCCTATCGGAGTGGTGTGTGACTGGGAATGCCGGGAGGTAAGGATATTCGCAGGACTCCGGTCTAGTGGTCACAGATTACTGACCTGGCCGAGCGACCACAGTCCTAAAAATCATTTCTTCCTTCTATAGTTAGTACTTCTCCGTTCCCCTGCTTCTCTGCCCTCCTAGTCAGTAATGTAATTATGTCCAGTGTGTTTATGTATGTTTTAATATCAATGTACAATAATAATAAATAAAAATAAAGTATATTGTAGTACCGTATTAGCCAGAAAATAATTCAATGTAAATACTTTTGTGTGCCTGCCTGAGGAAGGAGCCTCTCTGCTCTGAAAGGTAGCAAATATAATTTTTCTGGTTATCAAATTAAGATATCGTTAAATACTTTTCATGGATATAAAAGTAAAAGTATGCACATTGTTGTGATAATCGACTGTACCCTGAATAAAGATTTATATTTGTGTTTTTTGATTGCTTTGATATTTATTTATTATAAGTTTGGAGATTTGCAGGAATTTGATATTCATGATGGTGTCTTGTAGTTTGGTATTGATAATACGGAAGGACACCATCTTGAATATCAAGTTCCTGCAAAATCTCCAAAATTCATTCTTTTATATTAAACGATCTATAAGTATCTTACTCCTTGTTTATGGAAAATCCTGATATTATGTTATAGACCCTGTTATCATAGAATTTTTGAATATTAGAAATAATGGTCTGTCTATCGTGGTGCTTACCGTATTTTTTGGACTATGTGACGCACTGGACTATAAGACGCACCGCAAAATTTTCAGAAGGAAAATAGGGAAAAAAAAATAATGCGTCAAATCGCGGTCCATTTACAGTCCGAATTCAGCTTACCAGGGGTGGAGATCAACAGCGCTGGTGGAGCGGGGTCACAGGAGGTGTTCGTTGGTCCAGTGATGATCTGACTCCCAGACTGGTGCGGCAGGTTTGGCAGTGCGGGGGCTCCGCTGACATTTTGTGAAAGCTCAAAGCCCCTGCAAATCCATTACTGTAATGTGGTGACCTCGGAAAAAATGGTCACCGTAGGCACCGTAAGTGCAGATTGAGAGTTTGGCATAGAGATCTTGATGCTGACATCTCAAACTGCTCATGTGCCGCCACCAGTGGCCATTTTCTCGGAGGCCACCGCATTGCAGCAATGGAAGTGTTGGGACCCCAGGTTTTTATAAAATGTCGGAGGAACCCCCGCATCACCGAACCTGCTGCTCCAGCCTGGGATGGGAGTCAGATAATCGCCCTGCAGCGTCGGACCACCGAATACCCCTTATTCCCAGCACAGGGCCGGCAGAATCGCACTACTCCTGCTGCCGCCACACTCCTGGTGAGTACATGCGATCTGTAAAGACGCAATCTCATTTTACTCAAAAATTTTGGAGAAAGAATGTGCGTCTTATAATCTGAAACATATGGTAATTCCTGCAATACTCAGGGGTGTATGCCATTTTGGTGAATTGTCTGCTTTAGTGTTTTGAGGTGGTGCCGTGTTTCCTTCTCGGTTAAGCAGGTGACATTTAATGGATATTTCTGGTAGCCCTGATCATGTCATCTGTCGTGGAATTTTCTAGTATAAATACTGTAGAGAAGAAGGCATTCAACAAATTGGCCTTTCCTCATCCTATTCCATCATTTCTTCCAAATTATTTTTGAGAGGCCAACACTAAAGTTTTTTAGTTTCTTACTGTTTATGTAATTGCAGAATATTTTTAGATTCTTTTGACTTTTTTTTGGCAATGAGCTTTCTCAGTCTTTGCTGCTTTGATTTTTTTCTTTACATAACTGTAGAGAAAAAAATAAATGATATATTTCTTCATCACTACGTCTCACGTAGAAACTTCTCAGCACGTGATGTGCGGTGTGCCTGCAAGGGTTAATTTATCTCCTCTCACTGAATCCAGCACTCAACCTCGGTTATAGAGTATAAGTGAGTATAAGTCACACCCTGACACAGTCCACGCACCCTGACTACACAACACGCTGCCACCACTCATCAAAGACACGGGGTGATGAGTCCTCAAAATATACTACTATCTGACAATCAAAAAGGTCACACACTCTCTGAAAGGCAATGGATTCTTCAGAGAATATGAGGACCAAACTATTTAAAGGTTTTAGCTGTAATCTAAAAAGTATAGTGCTTACAAGAAAAGATATAGGAAGAATGTGCTTGCCGACACTGCTGCAATGGACTAAGAATGGGGCGTATAAGCTTTTTTATTTTCACGGAGGCAAACATTCAGAAAGATTTCTTACATATTACCTGGTGATGTAAGAGGCTGAGGAACCTCCATCATGACGTCCTTGCAATGTCACCTCTCCAGTCAGCAGCTCAATCATCTTGTAGGTGAGTTCTAGGATCTTCTGGTCATTTATGTCATCGTATATCAGGGGGTGAGGTGGAGGCCCCGTGATTGGGTTTCAGGGGTCTTCCACATCCCTCAGACACAGGGGCCTGACAGCGCTCACTAGAGGTCTTCTTCACTACTGTGTAAACCTGGTATGGAGAGACACATTAATAAATCTCACTACAGACATTTCCAGAGTCCTCACCTCTTCAGTTCGCCATCTGTTACTCCCATAGATAAAATGATGTAATGTGACTCATCAGAATCTCTCCCCTCCCCAGTAAGCCGGAAGAGGATCTCTAGGGTGAGGTGTAATATCCTCTCCGCCATCTTGTCCCTGTCCCTATCAATCCTCGACGGGTCAATCAGGAAAACTTCTCTCAGGGCTCATACTCAAAAATCGGCTCTGTTAATCTGTGTTCCTGCTCATCAGCAATTTTTTTCTCAGATCAGTCTAGAAAAAATTGCAGTATGCTGCGATTGTCCTCGAATCTTTGACAAAGACTCGCCAATGCAAGTCAATGGGTGTGATAAAAAAAATTCACAGCACTCGGATTGTGTGAGTGCCGTCCAAATTTTTACGCACCCATGTCCTTGAAAACCAACATTTTATCTGCCATGTACAGTAAAATCACAGTGTGTCCCGACAAAATAGAACTGATAGAATACATACATAGAAAACAGATATGTCAGTCAAATATAAAAATTATTACAGTGGTTGTGTAGCTTTACTGTACATGTATTTTATTACTAAATAAATTATTTTCTGAAAGAAAAATGGCGTGGGATCTCCTGAAATTTTAATAACCAGCAGAAGGAAAGCGGACAGTGGGGCCAGTTGTTTTATTCTGGAAAGAAGGTAATAATCCATGGAGCATCCAGGCTATTAATATCCGCTCACAGCTGTATACTTAGCCTTTACTCATTATTAAAATGGGGACCCTCCCAATAAAATGACGTAGGGTATCCTAATAACCAGCAAAGGCTAGGCAGACAGCTGGGGCTTTATTAACTAGGCTAGGAAGGGGCCATGGATATTGGCCCCTTTCCTATACTAAAAACATCAGCTCTCAGCTGCCCCAGAAAAGGCACATACATAATATTATCGCCAATATGAAGTAGACCAATACTATCATCTGACTTGCCAATGCACCAGGGCAAGTGTGCAGAGCGAGGCTAAGCACCAGAAATGTTGTTTTTTTAATGGATGTGAATTTTCTGGGGCGGTGGGAGCTGTTGTTTTTAGTTAATTATAGTGGGACCCTGCGTAAATTTTAATAAGAGAAATACTTTATGTAAAAGTTCATGTTAAAGTTGATAGTTGAAAAAAATCGCATTGTACTAGTATGAAAATCGCATGACACTCGTCCCACTTTTTCTGGACCAACATCGGAATGTTTTTATTTTTATTTCAACATTTTTATTGAAGAACAATAGTATCATTTGACATAGAAAACATTAACATAGAAGCACAGGAATCCCCTCGCAGGGGGAATTATGTGGAGAATAAAGCAATAAAACATACAATATCCCTGGCTTTATAGTTTCGTTTGTATACAACTGTAAAATAGCAATAGCTCAAGTAAATTGGGGTTGAAAGGGAAGGGGAAGGAAAAGGGGGGAGCACAGAATGAGTTTTGACAATGAGAAATAAACTGACGTAGGATAATGGAAAATGCGATTCATAATCTATTTCAGCAGTAATGATTTCTGTATGTTAGGTATTATATAGCTAAGGACAGTAATCTAGAAAAAATCATCAACATTTTGTGCCTGGATCCAAGGATCCCAAATCCCTCGAAAAACCTCAAATGAATCTGATCTAGTGGCCTCTATTTTTTCATACAGCATTATCAAATTAATACCCTCTTCACCTGTGTTGTCGGTAACGTGTTTGTTTTCTAATTACTTGCTATGTGGTTCCTAGCTGCCAAGGTTATAAATCGACAAGGCGGCAAGTCTTATTATTGGCGTTGACTGGTCGGTCCCCCAGGAGTAATATTGACGGTGTTATAAGTAATTTCTTCCTTAGAACAGTTTTCAATTAATTTTATAACATCTTTCAAGAGAGACTTCACTATCGGGCATGTCCACCAATGTGGAGCATATCTCCATCATCAGGACATCCCCGAAAGCAATTGCCGGGAAACTGTATGATGAATTTTGTGTAGAAAGCTAGG
>JARQOD010000003.1:60421930-60461324 GCA_033576555.1 Oophaga sylvatica
GTACCTGCAAAAGCGCGCTGAGTCCTGGACACGCCCCCAGCGCTGACGCGGTGGCAGGTCCTGCGGAGAGCTTCAGTGAACGCTCTGATGTCAGAGCGCCGGCGACGCAGGTCCTTCTAGCAACTGTGCCCTGCGGAGCTGCGGCCTACAGGAGAAGGTAGGCCAAGTTTAACTAGGGGGACGCAGTGATGTCGCAGCAGCAGGACGACGGCGCGGCCCAGGCTGACAGCCCCAATGACTTACCCACGGGGGCTGCCGCGCAGGCTGGAAACGCTGGCCCCACACCTGGGCCCTGATATTACCGCTGACACTGCCATACATGCCCGGAGCAAAGTGGCTTCCCCAGTACAGCGGCAAGACAGACACCCTGTCAGGGTTCAAGCGAAAGATATGCAGCATACTTGACATGTACTCAATGTCAGAGAAGCAGAAAGCTGCAGTGGTAGTGGGACAATTGACTGGTGCTGCAGAGAGAGAAGTAGAGACTTGGTCAGCTGCAGACCAGGAGTCAGTGCTTGCAATTTTCTTAAAGCTACAGACTATCTTTGAGGACCGCACCGAAACAGACCTCCGCATGAGGTTCTACCAATGCTCCCAGAAACCAGATGACAGCATTCGGGAATACGCCTGCCGACTGCAAGGAGCCCTGCGAGCACTCAAACAGGTTAACCCAATGAGTGTCACCAAAGAGAATAAAATGTTAAAAGAACAATTTGTACAGGGACTGAGGTCCCAAGCTGAAAGCAGGACTGTGCATTGGTGGTCCTTGGATCATCCTGACGCTACCTTTGATGCCCTTAAGGATATGGCTATAAAAGGACTGCGACCCCTGGAAACACCCGAGATGGCAACCCAGCGTCACCCGGATAAGACCACTCTAATGCCCGCAGCGTCCACCTTCTCCCGCTGGTTGCTGAAGCCAAAACGCAGGTGGCGCCCTCTACTGAGCTGGACTGTCTACGATCGGAAGTGCGTCAGCTGACCAAAAACCTGGCCACTGTAATGAGTGCCCTGCAACTGTCGACGGAGGAAGAAGGAAAGATCCTGCTAGCTGACTGCCCAGAGGATGTCCCTTGGATGAACCGGAGGAGGAGGAGGACGTCGCCCCACCGGAGGAGGACAACGCCACCCCCAGGAAGGACCCGCGACCAGCATCATCCTCGCCGAGAGATCGTCTGCTACCGCTGCCACAGAGAAGGTCACCCAGCATGTCGGTGTCCTTTAAACGAGCAAATCCTGGGTCCGAGGGCCAACACCCAGGAATAGATTCATCCGGCCCCTCAGACTGGAACCGCAGGTTTGTGGGAGGAAGACTGTACCTGTCCATCATACTGGACGGGATCGAAATCCCTGCCCTGCTGGACACCGGATCTCAGGTAACCATCATACCTGATGTTCTTTACAATAGATACTGGCCCATGGACGGTCTCCAACTCCCAAACCCCGACTTTGCAGTATACGCCTCTAATGGCCTCCCTCTTGACTTATTGGGGGCTAAAAACGTAGACGTAAAAGTGGGGAGAGTGGAGCTAAAGGATCAGGGACTTCTTGTAGTGAAGACTGTTAATGAGGAAAATGGGTTGAATGTGGTTTTAGGCACTAACATTATTAGTAACTGTTTGGAGGAGGTTGTGTTTTTACTCCAACAGCTCGCTGATGTTGCCAGATCAAAGCAAAAGGGAGTGATCCAGAAAAAGATCCGGGCCCTGATGTGCCAGCAGCAAGTGAAACTGACCGGTGGTGAGATTGGTAATGTACGGGTAACAGACCCGAACCCCATTGTGATACCCCCAATGAGTGAAATGCTTATTTGGTGTAGAGCAGCAATAGGTCTGAGAGGACAGAACTACCAAGCAGTAGTAGAGCCCCATTGTTCAGAACACAGACCTACTGTCACGCAGTCTCTGCGTACAGGAGGTCAGGGGCCTAAGCTGACCCTAAGCTGGGGCCCTAACTAATCCCTCTACCTGGAGGTACTGTTAAAGGTACAGAGGTCCAGGCCGCCAGCGTAACCCCTATCTCCTGAGGATCCCTGAACCTCAGTAATCTAGTCCTGAGAAGGACCCCGATCACAACAACAGGGGACAGGATAATATAAACCAACACACAGTACTAGACGAACGAGACAGTACAAGGGGAAAACCAAAAAACCACCTTGCATACAAAAACTCGCACCACAACAACAGAGGGAACACCAACGGGTAAGGAGATAAATAGTAAAGTGAGGAAAGGGAAAAAAACACACAAAGTACACTTCACTCCAAACTCCAAAATACCACAAGCCGCTCTGTTTGTCTGCAAGGAATGCTTTCACCGACGACTTCCCTAACAGACTGGCAGGTATTTGAAGGAGTCCCACTTCTGCAGCATTGACTGCAGCTGGGCGAGGCTGGGCCTCATCTAGCACAGAGAGAGAGAATTAACTCCCTCACTGCCGAAAAATACAAAGCACCAAAAACTCAGCTGCGAGAAGTCAGGCTGTGTAATCGTGACGATCTTCGTGGGGACACACCCGTGACAGTACCCCCCCCTTCTACGAGGGACCTCCGAACCCTCAGGGCCAGGTTTATCAGGGTGAGTCGTGTGGAAGGCCCAAATTAATCGGTCTGCGTTAATATCCGACGCAGGAACCCACATCCTCTCCTCAGGACCATACCCCTTCCAATGAACCAGGTACTGAAGGGACCGGCGATTAAAGCGTGAATCGATGACTTTTGATACCTGAAACTCCAAGTTACCATTGACCACCACTGGAGGAGGAGGTAAAGGTGAATTTTAAACGTAGGGGGGAGGTCAAGACGAAATGCCACCGGATTAATTATAGAACTGATCCTGTACGGCCCAATGAACCTGGGACCCAGTTTCCAGGAGGGAACCTTAAGTTTTATATTCCTGGTAGACAACCATACCCGATCGTTCACACTTAGGTCCGGACCAGACACTCTCCTCCTATCAGCCATACATTTGTATCAGTTCCCCATAGTATTCAGATTATTCAGCACCCCTCTCCACACTGAAGCGAGTGATGACGAAAATCGTTCTTCCTCAGGAACCCCCGAAGAGCCCCCCCTACTGAAAGTACAAAACTGGGGGTGAAAACCATATGCCCCAAAAAACGGGGACTTACCAGTGGAATATTATTAAGAGCAAACTCTGCCAGAGGCAAGAAAGAAGCCCAGTCCTCCTGGTTCTCTGACACAAAACACCGGAGATATGTCTCCAAGCTCTGGTTCAGACGTTCCGTCTGACCATTAGTCTGAGGATGAAAAGCCGATGAAAACGACAAATGCATCCCCGCCGTGTACAAAATGCCTTCCAGAATTTGGACACAAACTGAGACCCCCGATCAGACACCACATCGGAGGGTACCCCGTGAGGCCTCACAATCTCCCCAATGAACACCTGCGCAAGAGTTTTAGCATTAGGAAGAGCAGGAAGAGCGATGAAATGTGCCATCTTGCTGAACCTGTCCACTACAACGAGTATGACCGTTTTACCCGAAGACGGCGGGAGGTCCGTAATAAAGTCCATGGACAGATGAGTCCAAGGACGCTCCGGGATCTTCAAAGGTAAGAGGGCCCCAGACGGACGGGTATGTGGGGTCTTAGAGCGCGCACAAACCCCACAGGACACGACAAAAGTTACCACCTCCCTATGTAAGATAGGCCACCAAAACCGACGCGAGAGGAGATCCACAGTTGCTTTACTCCCTGGGTGTCCTGCCAAAGCTGAGTTATGGTGTGCCTCGATCACCTTTTGTCGCAACTGATCTGGAACAAACAGTCTCCCTGAAGGTCCAACAGGGGCGTCCCCCTGAGCCTCCAATACCTCCTCCTCAAGCTCAGAGCATACTGCCGACACCACCACTCCCTCCTGAAGGATAGGAACCGGGTCATCCGTATTCCCGGCCCCAGGGAAACTACGAGATAAGGCATCCGCCTTTACATTTTTTGACCCAGGACGATATGTGACGACAAAATTAAACCTGGTAAAAAACAACGACCACCTAGCTTGTCTGGGATTCAGACGTTTTGCGGACTCCAGATATAGCAGGTTCTTGTGATCGGTGATGACGGTGACCGGATGGACTGCCCCCTCCAAAAAATGGCGCCACTCCTCAAAAGCTAACTTAATGGCCAAGAGTTCCCTATTGCCGACATCGTAATTCCTCTCAGCGGATGGCAATTTTTTAGAGAAAAGGGCGCACGGATGCCACTTACCAGGGGACGAACCCTGTGACAATACTGCTCCCACCCCTACCTCGGAAGCGTCTACCTCTACAATGAACGGCTGTGACGCATCAGGTTGAATGAGTATGAATGAGTAACATTTTTTTAAGGAGGAGAATGCTTGACAAGCCTTGTCAGGTCTAGGTGGTCACCTAGAAAAATCCGTCCCTTTTTTTGTCATGTCTGTGAGAGGTTTAACCATGGACGAGAAATTACGAATAAATTTCCGGTAATAATTAGCAAACCCCAGAAAACGTTGTAGTGCCTTAAGATTCTCTGGCAGATCCCACTCAAGAACTGCCCGCACTTTCCCAAGGTCCATACGAAAACCGGATGCTGACACCAGGAAGCCTAAAAACTGGAGTTCCTGTACGGCGAACACACACTTTTCCCATTTGGCGTACAGTTTATTATCCTGCAAGATCTGTAACACCTGCCTAACATGCTCCTGATGAGACACAAGATCCGGCGAGTAAATTAAGATATCATCCAGATATATGACAACAAACTGTCCCACCAGGCGGCGAAAAATGTCATTTACAAAGTGTTGGAACACCGCCGGGGCATTAGTCAGACCGAATGGCATGACAAGGTTCTCATAATGCCCCTCCGGAGTGTTAAACGCCGTCTTCCACTCATCCCCCTCCTTCATCCTAATCAGATTGTACGCCCCCCTGAGATACAACTTAGAGAACCATTTGGCGCCCACGATCTGATTGAAGAGATCGGGAATAAGTGGGAGCGGATACGGATCTCGGACCGTAATCCGATTAAGTTCACGGAAATCCAGGCAAGGGCGTAGGCCTCCATCTTTCTTCTTCACAAAGAAGAACCCCGCGGCCACCGGGGAAGATGAAGGTCTAATATGCCCCTTAGCCAGACTTTCAGAAATATAATCCTTAATGGCCTGCCTCTCTGGACCAGATAGGTTATACAACCTAGATTTAGGTAACTTGGCCTCAGGGAGCAGTTTTAGAATACAGTCATACACGCGATGAGGAGGTAGTTCCTGACACCCTTTCTCCGAGAATACATCCTCAAAGTCCGCCAGAAATGGAGGTAAGACCCTAGGAGTGACCGCACCGATGACCGTATTCATGCAGTTTTTATTACAGAATTCACTCCATTGGCTTATCTCTCTGGATTGTCAATTAATTACAGGGTTATGCTTAGTTAACCAAGGAAGGCCCAACACTATAGGAGTGGGAAGACCCTCCAACACGTAACAAGACAACAGTTCTTTATGTATCGCTCCCACTTGAAGTTTTACGTTATGCACAGCTTGCAAAAAACGTCCCTGACCGAGAGGCCTGGCGTCGATCGAGAATATGGGGATGGGTTTAGCCAACACACTCAATCGCATACCTTGAACCCGGGCAAACCGAGCGTCCACCAGATTAGCCCCGGCCCCACTATCCAGAAGAACAGATATCCTCTCAGTTCTCGTACCCACCACCACCTCCGCCGATACGAGAAACTGAGACGAACCTAGGGACGAAATACCTACTCCCAGATTGCCGTCCACCACACAACCTGGGATCAATAGTTTTCCGACGACCCTTTATTCTGCAAAGGACGGGATGTACACCCCCAATAAAATGTCCCTTTCTCCCGCAGAAGAAACACCTTCCTGTCTTGTGGCGCACCGCCGGTCCCCTCCCCCGAAATGATGTCCCTCCTAATTGCATAGGCTCCTCTGGACTGACCAGGGGAACCTCCATATAAGGGACCCTTGAAGAAGGTGGAGTCATCACAGGGGGCGGAGTTACCCCGCACCTCTCCCGAAGCTGTCTGTCAATGCGAATAGCAAGGGCCATAGCGGCTTCTAGTGACGCGGGAGGGTCATATTGTGCCAACGCATCCTTTAATTTGTCAGATAAACCTTGACAAAACTGGCTCCTAAGAGCCGGGTCATTCCACTGGGTGTCCGTGGCCCACCTATGGAACTCCGAACAGAATTCCTCCGCCGGACGATCTCCCTGTTGGATCCTACGTAACTAAGATTCAGCAAGGGAGATCCGATCCGGGTCATCATATACGAGACCCAGAGCAACAAACAACCTATCCACTGACTGGAGAGCCGGGGAGCCCGGGGGATGAGAGAACGCCCATGATTGTGGGTCCCCTTGTAGGAGCGAGATGATAATTCCCACCATTTGTTCTTCACTCCCCGATGACCGAGGCCGCAGCCGAAAGTACAATTTACATGCCTCCCGGAAAACAAAAAACTTGTCCCGCCCCCCAGTGAACCTGTCAGGGAGAGCTACTTTAGGTTCTGGTCTGGCTTGCTCCAGGGGATACAAAACCTTGGACTTAACGTCCGCCAGCTCCATGGACAAACTCTGCAACTGCCGAGCAAGACTGGCTACTGGATCCATGGTAGCTGGAGAGAATCTTTTGTCGGTCGGTGAAAATGTCACGCAGTCTCTGCGTACAGGAGGTCAGGGGCCTAAGCTGACCCTAAGCTGGGGCCCTAACTAATCCCTCTACCTGGAGGTACTGTTAAAGGTACAGAGGTCCAGGCCGCCAGCGTAACCCCTATCTCCTGAGGATCCCTGAACCTCAGTAATCTAGTCCTGAGAAGGACCCCGATCACAACAACAGGGGACAGGATAATATAAACCAACACACAGTACTAGACGAACGAGACAGTACAAGGGGAAAACCCAAAAACCACCTTGCATACAAAAACTCGCACCACAACAACAGAGGGAACACCAACGGGTAAGGAGATAAATAATAAAGCGAGGAAGGGAAAAAAACACACAAAGTACACTTCACTCCAAACTCCAAAATACCACAAGCCGCTCTGTTTGTCTGCAAGGAATGCTTTCACCAACAACTTCCCTAACAGACTGGCAGGTATTTGAAGGAGTCCCACTTCTGCAGCATTGACTGCAGCTGGGCGAGGCTGGGCCTCATCTAGCACAGAGAGAGAGAATTAACTCCCTCACTGCCGAAAAATACAAAGCACCAAAAACTCAGCTGCGAGAAGTCAAGTTGTGTAATCGTGACGATCTTCGTGGCGACACACCCGTGACACCTACACTCTTGACTGCCAGAGGGGAAGTGGAGGTACATAATGGGAGGGTGCCAGTGCGTCTTTTCAACTGGGAAGAGGATGAAGTCAAATTACCACGTTATGCCACTGTTGCCAAATTACATGCTGTGGATAATAACTTCATTCACCCGACAGAGCCCTTAACCTCCCCACAACCAGTGGAGGATAACAGCCCGACCACCAAAGTTGGGGATTGGTGTCAACAGCTCCATGTCGGGACGGACACCACTCCAGCCCACCAGAAACAGGGAGTACATCGAGTAGTTCAGGAGTACGCACAGGTATTCAGCAAACACCCACTTGACTTTGGGAAGATAAAGGGTCCAACATCACATCCCCACAGGCAACCATCCTCCCATTAAAGAACGGTACAGGCCTATACCACCAGCACACTACCAGAAAGCCAAGGAGATGTTGCGTGACATGAAGGAAGCAGGGGTGATAAGGGATAGTTGTAGTCCCTGGGCAGCTCCCCTAGTCCTAGTCAGGAAAAAGGATGGAAGCATGAGAATGTGTGTAGATTACAGACAAGTAAATCGCATTACACATAAAGATGCATAACCTCTACCACGCATTGAGGAATCCTTAGCTGCCTTAAAGACTGCTAATTACTTTTCCACCCTTGACCTCACTAGTGGGTACAGGCAAGTGGCTGTGGCTGAGGAGGATCGGGAGAAGACGGCTTTCACCACCCCAATGTGACTCTGTGAGTTTGACAGAATGCCGTTTGGACTCAGCAGTGCCCCTGGAATGTTTCAGAGAGTGATGGAGAGCTGCCTGGGACATCTCAACTTCGAAACTGTGTTACTGTACCTGGACGACGTAATTGTGTACTCCAAGACGTACAAAGATCACTTGAAGCACCTGGCGGAGGTATTCGAGTCACTGTCCAAGTATGAGATGAAACTGAAGCCTTCAAAGGGCCACCTGCTCAAACAAAAGGTACAATATCTGGGACATATTGTCAGCTCAGAAGGAGTAGCGCCAGACCCCGAGAAGGTCACTGCCATCCAGAAATGGCTGGAGCCGAAGAACCTCAAAGAGGTGCGTCAGTTCCTGGGACTGACCGGATACTACCGGAGGTTTGTGAAGGACTACACCAAGAAAGCAGCGCCTCTGCAAGACCTCCTGGTGGGACAGTCCCTAAAGAGCAGGAACTCTCCATTCCACTGGGGTAAAGAACAGGCCGAGGCATTCAAGGAAATGAAGGAGATCCTGACAGGTGATGAGATCCTAGCCTACCCTGACTACAGCCAACCGTTCCTGCTGTATACTGATGCCAGCAATGAAGGATTGGGAGCTGTCCTCAGTCAGAAGCAAAATGGCCTGGAGAAAGTCATCGCCTATACAAGCAGGAAGCTCCGCCCAACCGAGAGGAACCCCGAGAACTATAGCAGCTTCAAGTTGGAGTTCTTAGCGCTGGTCTGGGCCATCACAGAGAGGTTTAAGCATTACCTAGCCTCCAGCAAATTCACAGCCTACACTGACAATAACCCCTTGACGCTTCTTGAAACAGCCAAGCTGGGAGCCATGGAGCAACGCTGGATGGCTCGGCTGTCAAACTACCAATTCACAATCAAGTACAGGGCGGGCCGCAAGAACGCCAATGCTGATGCCCTGTCCAGAATGCCTCATGAGTCGGACACAGAAGAGGAAGTGGATGACCTAGAGGAGATTGAACTACCTGCCTTTCACAAGAATGGGATGATCCATGAGCAACGAGCCTGCAGGAGGCAGCGTGGTAAGATGTTAAATCCTTTACCTCACCACAGCTGGAAGGAGACTCAGGACAGCGATCCAGTTGTCAGCCGTATCAAGGAGCTGATAACTCAAGAAGGTTCCTCCTTGGAGAAGGATGCGTCTCTACAGGCAAGGCAGCTGTGGAATGAAAGAAGCTGGCTGTTTATCCACCGTGAGAAGCTGTGCCGGAGGTACGTCAATCCAAAAACCCACGAGATGGTTTGGCAGATAGTAGTTCCCAGAGCAGACATCCAGATGGTGTTGGAAGCCTACCACGATCAAGCGGGGCACTTTGGCTGGAAGAAGCTGGAGACCCTGTTGAAGTGTCATTTCTACTGGGTGGGAATGCGCAGCTCCATTGAGAGGTGGTGTCAAAACTGTGGACCCTGTGGCCTCAGAAGAAAAGACTACAGCAGTCAGAAGGCACCCTTACAACCCATCAAGAAGACTCGACCCTTGGAGATCGTGGCCCTGGACCATGTCAAGTTGTCACCCAGCCGGTCAGGATACTCCTATGCCCTGACCATGGTGGATCACTACTCCAGGTTCCTGGTGGTCGCCCCTGTCAAAGATCTGATGGCAGAGACAGCAGCAAAGACGTTCCAAGCGTATTTCTGCAGAACACATGGATATCCTGAGCAGGTGCTGACTGACCAAGGCCCAGCCTTTGAGGCCGAATTGTTCAAAGAGTTCTGCCATCTGTACGGCTGTAAGAAGATAAGAACCACACTGTACCACCCCCAAACCAATGGACTCTGTGAAAAGATGAATCACATCGTCATTGATCTGCTGAAGACTGTACCACTTGAGGAGAGAAATCGGTGGCCAGACCTACTACCTGATCTGGTAGATCTGTACAATCACATACCTGTGAGTTCCACCAATTGCACCCCAGCTTACCTCATGCGGGCAAGACCAGGAAAGCTGCCCATGGATCTAGAACTTGGAGTTGTAGAACCAGAAGCGGATGTGACTACTGAAGACTGGGATACGACCAGACAGGAGCAGTACAGAAAAGTACAGGCCTGTGTTGAAGACAGTCTCACCAGGGTAAGAGACAAACAGGAGGATCACTACAACAAAAGTGCGCCAGCCGAACCTTTCGCACCTGGTGAAGTCGTGCTGAAAAGAAAGAGGAGGATGCACAAACTCGACGATCAATGGGAAAGAGAGCCCTACGTTGTACAGAATTCAAGGTTTGACAACAAGAAAACGTGTATAATTAGTAAAGATGGAGGAAGAACGACTACCACTGTATCAAGAGATAACCTAAAGTTGTGTCTGGATCCGTTAAAGCTTCAAGAGGAAGAACCTGTTGTCAATAAGGAAGAGCGTGATGAAGCAGACATACATACAGATTTAGGAAATTTCCCCGCGGATTGGCCCCGAATTGGAGAAGCTGAAATCATTCCCGTACTCCAATTCTACCAACAACAAGGAGAACCTCTACATCCAGTTGAGCCGGTTGTTGCAGTAGAATCAGTTCCAGAGGAACCTGTTCCAACAGAATCTCAGGAAGCCGAATCACAGGAAGAAGAGTTCCCTGCTGAGACAGAACCGGATCACCCAGCTCACAGTGTACTTGCCAGCCCAGTGGAGAGGTTAAGGCAATTCTACAAATCACTTGCACGTAGAACAGACAGATTAACTGACACCTCACCTATCACCTCACCACGTAGGTCAGTGCGCCTAACAAGTGGACAATTACCTGTTAGGTACAGAGAGTAAGACTTAATAAATGTAGAGGATTGCTTATAGCATTGTACATAAATGTAGATATTGTTGCTTACATTATGTCTTAACCGTTATTTATTAAGTTGTTTTTCTCTTTGGTTATCAAAACAAGTAGATGGACATTATTTTTACTTGTTTCCACTACCCTTTGAGCAGCCTTTTTTCCAAAAGAGACTAGGACTTTTTCTGTTGCTCATTTCCTCATCGCTTTTACCTATGTATATAGTTATATATGTTACCTGTTATGCAACAGTTCAAGATCCTTACCTCCCATAAAGGGAAGATATAGTTGTGCAATGTTTATTGTTATGTGTTTTGTATTTCAGCCCCGGAGTGCTGAGTCTTACTAGGGGGGAATGTGGAGCCCAGCTGCGTCTGGATTCATATCTCCCAGAAGGGTGCGCAGAAGGAATTCACCACTAGAGGTTTCAATATACATTCACACACCTTCACCCATCCCTAAGACCACCAGAGGGAGCTGTATAGACATATAAAAGGAGGGTGAAGACAGGAAAGAGAGCTCAGATTTTGAGAGACTTCAGTTGAGTTCAGTCAGATTAGAGAGACTGCAGAGCAGTTCAGTTCAGCAAAGTGGAGGCTAGTAGAGTGGAACTGAATCCATTCCAGTCTAGTCAGAGCTGAAGCAAGCGAGTAGTCTGCAGACAGAGCAGACGAGTGGAGTTTGCAGCAAGGGACTCCAGAGCTCAAGTTGAGAGCCAGGAGCGTGCCGACGCTCAGAGAGCGGCGAAGAGGCGGCCCACCAACGGCCAGTGTGTGTGATCGTGTGAGGGCCCGGGTAGGGTGGAAAGAGAAGTAGGCGAATGGAAAGAGAAGTGAAAGAGGCAGAGGAGCCTTCATAGCTCACCTCAACAAGTATTTACCGGACGCCGGGGTCCGAGCCTATAGGGATCTCCACGACCCATTAGGAGAACAGCAGAGTTCCTGGAGGACTACAAGTCCCAGGAGTACCACGGAGCTGATACGTAGCAGGATCAGGAGGACGGAGTCCGGTGGGATCCAGCCATCAGAGGCCTTGTCCTTTCAGAGAAGGTCCAATCACAAGGTCAGCCAGGTGAAAGACGGAGACTAAGTTAGGCCCAGCTACATGCAGGCCAGGACTTCATTGCAGAAAGGCAAGGAACAGGAGGCCACACACCTACTCAGTGGGAGACTCTGAATGTGCACCCTTCACCCTACAGCGCTCCGGGATGTGCCTGCAACATCTTCAGTAAAGGTACCAAAGTGACGTGTGTGTGTCCTATTACTGACCCCTAACTGCCGGGTTCCCTTCTGTCCTGCACTCATCCTATCTATCTGCCCTGAAGGACTCAGCCTCACCTG
The DNA here is from genome assembly GCA_033576555.1 of Oophaga sylvatica. NCBI lineage: Eukaryota > Metazoa > Chordata > Amphibia > Anura > Dendrobatidae > Oophaga > Oophaga sylvatica. Next base: position 60,434,036 of record JARQOD010000003.1, read on the forward strand.
TGGGAGCTTAACACCTATAGCTGCACAACACCAACCCTTCAGTGGATCTGCACTGCAGCGCTGGTCAACCTGACCAGGTACCACAGGTGGCGTCACGAATCCCCATACCAATATTCAACTCCCCTGTAAATATCCCACATTAACGGGTGAGCGCCAGAGCCACGGACTGAGCTGTGTTGCCATGACATCCCCCATAGAAGTCTATAGGCTCAGATCCGAGTTCCCATTGCTCTGGAGGGCGACTCATCTTAAACTTGGTGTCACGAACAAGATTGCGTGCCCTGCAGCAACGGAGTAATTTGTGCCCATTGCCACCGGGTACTGTGTGCCTTAATGAAAGACTGTGTTTTGTTTTGTGGTGAAGATTTCCCGCCGTTGCCCGCCATTTACAGCGCTACCGCGCGAAAAACTAGTGGGTGTACCTGCAAAAGCGCGCTGAGTCCTGGACACGCCCCCAGCGCTGACGCGGTGGCAGGTCCTGCAGAGAGCTTCAGTGAACGCTCTGATGTCAGAGCGCCGGCGACGCAGGTCCTTCTAGCAACTGTGCCCTGCGGAGCTGCGGCCTACAGGTGAAGGTAGGCCAAGTTTAACTAGGGGCGCAGAGATGTCGGAGCAGCAGGACGACGGCGCGGCCCAGGCTGACAGCCCCAATGACTTACCCACGGGGGCTGCCGTGTAGGCTGGAAACGCTGGCCCCACACCTGGGCCTGTGGCCCCGATATTACCGCTGACACTGCCATACTGTTATGATCTGCTACAAGCACTAAGGAAAGGTGGGAATTCTGTCCCTACAATAGGACTGAGCTGGATCCCTACGATGTAACGGGGAACCTGATCCTGCGACCAGACCCGCTAAAGTCCTCAGCTAGTCTGAACAAAGACCTATAGTTGCGAGGGAGGAATCCCTACAAGATCTAGGGACTGGGTGAAAAGGTGGACACCTCCTAACAGAAAGTGTAGCAGGGAATATAAAACAGAAAACAAATACTAAGAGATCCTAAGATCAAGCAAAACTGACAGAGTAAGGCACCTAAGCACCCGGCTAGCTTAAGAGTAGATAATACAATGAAGTCCAGCAAAGCCAGAAGGGCGGAGCCAGACTAAATAGGGAAAAAAGGTCATATGACCAGCAAACTGAAACAAAATCTAACAAGAGGGTTCTAACAGTACCCTCCCTTCTAAGAGGATCCTCCGGATCCCCTAGGACTTAGGCTTATCCGGAAACCTCTTGTGAAACGCTCTGACAAGTCTAGATGCAGAAACATCATCCGCCCTCACCCATGAGTTATCCTCGGGTCCATAACCCTTCCAAGCGACGAGGTACTGCAAACTCCCTCTATACCGTTTAGAATTTAGGATGCGGGAAATCTCATATTGCCCGTCCTCCACCACCAGGGGAACAGTGGCCGAGACGTCTCCATCTGAGACCTCAGCTTTTTTCAAGAGAGAAACATGAAACACCGGATTAATCTTCCAGGAGGTAGGAAGCTCCAACTTAACAGCAGATTGGTTAATAACCTGAAGCACCTTAAAGGGCCCTACAAACTTGCGACCCAATTTCTTAGACGGAATCCTCAAGCGCAGATTCTTAGAGGACAACCAAACCATGTCACCAATAGCAAACAAAACCTCTTGTCGTTTTCTATCAAAATACACTTTGGATCTTTTGTTAGCCTCCTGAAGATTACCACGTACATCAGTCCAAACTCTCTCCAAAACACCAGAAAAATTCTCCTCTTCAGGTATAGCCGATCCCAACTTGGAAAATGACCCAAAAGACGGATGTCTCCCAGTACAACAAAAAAAAGGCGAACAACCAGCAGAAGCGGATGTATGATTGTTAAGAGCAAACTCAGCAAGTGGCAGAAACTCAGACCACCCCTCTTGATTATCAGTCACAAAACAACGCAAGAACTGCTCAACATCCTGGTTTTTCCTTTCTGTCTGGCCATTAGACTCAGGATGATATCCGGATGAAAACGACAAATGAACTCCCAACCTGTCACAAAAAGCGCGCCAAAAATGAGCCACAAACAGGTCCCCTATCAGAAACAATGTCAGTAGGAACACCATGTAGTCTGACTATTTCCTTGACAAAGGCCTTAGCGAGAGTCTTAGCGCAGGGCAATTTGATGAAAGGAACCAAGTGACACATCTTGCTAAAACGGTCCACGACCACCCAGATGACAGTGAAACCCTCAGAGGGAGGAAGGTCAGTAATAAAGTCCATAGCCAAATGTGTCCAAGGTGCACTAGGGACCTCCAGAGGGCAAAGCAACCCCGCAGCAGGAGTATGAGAAGACTTAGATCTAGCACACACCGTGCATTGACGCACCCACTTAATGACTTCCTTCTGCCATCCTGGCCACCAAAAACTGCGACCCACAAGTCTATTGGTCTCAGAGATTCCAGGATGACCTGCCAACCGAGAGTCATGACATTCAACAAACAAATCTCTCCTCAGGGTACCAGGCACAAACAACCTCCCATGCGGCGTGTTAGATGGGGCATTCTCCTGTGCTTTAAGAATCTCATCTTCCAACACGGAGTCCAAAACAGCAATAACAACCCCCTCTTGCAAGATGTTTTCCTCCTCCTCCTCAGTACCCACCATAGGAGAAAAGCTGCGAGACAAAGCATCAGCTTTAACATTTTTAGTACCTGGGATGTAAGTAACGGTAAAATTAAACCGTGAGAAAAACAGTGCCCACCTAGCCTGACGGGCATTCAAGCGTTTGGCAGCATCAAGGTAGATCAGATTTTTATGATCGGTGAAGACTTGAACGGGAAATTCCGCTCCCTCCAAAAAATGACGCCAGTGTTCAAAGGCGAGTTTAATTGCCAACAATTCCCGATATCATAATTTAGTTCAGACTCAGAAAATTTCTTTGAAAAAAAAGCACAGGGATGTACTCCATCCGTCTTTGCCTGAGACAACACCGCGCCGACCCCCACAGAAGAAGCATCAACCTCAACCAAAAATGGTTTAGTCACATCAGGCTACGTAAGGATGGGAGCAGAGCTGAACCTCTCCTTTAGCAACACAAAAGCCTCAATGGCCTCAGTGGTCCACTGAACCGCATCAGCACCTTTCCTGGTGAGATTGGTCAGAGGTTTGGCAATCACAGAAAATTTTTTTATGAATTTTCTATAATAATTGGCGAACTCCAAAAACCTCTGTATTGATTTCACATCAATAGGTCTAGGCCAATCCTGCACAGCTTGCACTTTCACCGGGTCCATCTCAAAACCTTCACTGGAGACAATGTAGCCCAAAAAACTAAGTCTCTGTACAGCGAACTCACATTTTTCTAGTTTGGCAAAAAGTGAATTATCACTCAGTAACTGTAATACTTCACGCACACTCCTCCAATGAGACTCCAAATCCGGTGAATAAATCAAAATGTCATCCAAATACACAACCACACTTCTGCCGATCAAAGGTCTAAGGATGTCATTAATAAGATTCTGAAAAAATGCCGGAGCACTGGAAAGTCCAAAGGGCATGACCAGATTCTCAAAATGACCCAGTGGAGTGTTAAACGCAGTCTTCCATTCATCCCCCTCCTTCATGCGCAACAAATTGTATGCCCCTCGAAGATCAATTTTCGAGAACCACTTGGCCCCCACTAACTGATTAAACAAATCAGGAATCAATGGCATTGGGTAAGGATTGCGTACAGTAATCTTATTAATTTCACGAAAGTCTAGACAAGGCCGTAAACCGCCGTCCTTTTTTTTTAACAAAAAAAAATCCAACCGCCACAGGAGATTTGGAAGGCCTAATGTGACCGGCGGCCAAGCTTGTCTGTATGTATTCCTCCAAAGCCTTTCTCTCAGGAATAGTCAAATTAAATAAACGACTTTTAGGAAGAGTCGCTCCAGGGACAAATTCAATTGCACAATCATAATCTCTATGAGGAGGCAATACCTGCGATTCCTTATCAGGAAAAACTTTCCAAAAATCCTGAATAGGTACAGGTAACTCCCCCTTAACTACAGCAGCAATACGCCCGTTACAACACTTGTCATAACACTTAGGACTCCAGGACTTAATTTCATTGGTAGACCAATCCAGTACCGGATTGTGCAATTTTAACCAGGGTAACCCCAAAATCACCGGAGAAGGTAAATTATTCAAAACTACCAAATCCAAATTCTCTTGATGAACACCATTAATAGTAAGAGGAAATTCACAGATATGGTGAGTAACATTTTTCAAGTGGGAACCATTCACAGACACCACGTTAATAGGAGAAGATAGAAGTTTGGGTTTTAATTTTAGTTTTTCCAAAAATTTCCCATCAATCACATTGAGAGTTGAACCACAATCCACAAATACCCGAAACTCCATTAACTCCTCCTCAACACCAGTGGTAGCAGAAAGAAAGACACCTTTATTGTTTAAACAAGCTATGCGGGCGACACTGACCTCATTTTTTTTTTTCTCTTTATTCATTCGAAGCGCACAGTTCTTAATGAAATGCTCAGATTTACCACAGTAGAAACACAAACCTTGAGCAAATCTGCGTTCTTTTTCCCGAGAGTGAGGTGCCATTGCTCCAATTTCCATCGGCTCTGCAATGTCAGTACATTCCTTCTCCAAACCTGGAGCTGACAAAGCAGACTTACTCTCATTAACCCTTGCACGCAGTCTCCTATCCACCCGTATGGCCAATTGCATAGCCTCTTGCAAGTTACCAGGTATAGGATAAGCAATCAGCAAATCTTTAACCCTTTCACTTAATCCTGCAAGAAATAAACTTTTCAAAGCTGAATCGTTCCAGCCCACCTGGGTGGACCACCTACGGAAGTGAGTACAATATTTTTCCACATTACCCGATCCCTGTCTCAAACGTCTAAACTCTTTCTCAGCTGATGAAACACGATCCGGATCGTCATACAACAACCCTAAAGCAGAAAAAAAAACATCCACTGATCCAAAGCATGGATCACTAGGCTGCAGAGAAAAGGCCCAGTCCTGAGATTCTTTGCGCAAAAGTGACATTATAAACCCTATGCGCTGTGATTCATCACCAGAGGATCTGGGTCTCAAACAAAAATACAACAAGCAAGCATTTTTAAAAGAAAAAAAATCTTGTTGTTCACCAAAAAATAAATCAGGCAAATGTACCTTTGGCTCCACGAAATGTGCTCCAGAACAACTACTCACGTGTTGTTGGATTTCAGCCACCTCCAGAGAGAGACCCTGCAGGCGTTCAGCCAAATCCCAAACCGACACCATAATAGAAACTGAAAATCTTTCCTTAGAGATTTTTATTTTTTTTTCTTTGGGCTGGACTTACTGTTATGATCTGCTACAATGTAACGGGGAACCTGATCCTGCGACCAGACCCGCTAAAGTCCTCAGCTAGTCTGAACGAAGACCTATAGTTGCGAGGGAGGAATCCCTACAAGATCTAGGGACTGGGTGAAAAGGTGGACACCTCCTAACAGAAAGTGTAGCAGGGAATATAAAACAGAAAACAAATACTAAGAGATCCTAAGATCAAGCAAAACTGACAGAGTAAGGCACCTAAGCACCCGGCTAGCTTAAGAGTAGATAATACAATGAAGTCCAGCAAAGCCAGAAGGGCGGAGCCAGACTAAATAGGGAAAAAAGGTCATGTGACCAGCAAACTGAAACAAAATCTAACAAGAGGGTTCTAACACATACATGCCCGGAGCAAAGTGGCTTCCCCAGTACAGCGGCAAGCCAGACACCCTGTCAGGGTTCAAGCGAAAGATATGCAGCATACTTGACATGTACTCAATGTCAGAGAAGCAGAAAGCTGCAGTGGTAGTGGGACAATTGACTGGTGCTGCAGAGAGAGAAGTAGAGACTTGGTCAGCTGCAGACCAGGAGTCAGTGCTTGCAATTTTCTTAAAGCTACAGACTATCTTTGAGGACCGCACCGAAACAGACCTCCGCATGAGGTCCTACCAATGCTCCCAGAAACCAGATGACAGCATTCGGGAATACGCCTGCCGACTGCAAGGAGCCCTGCGAGCACTCAAACAGGTTAACCCAATGAGTGTCACCAAAGAGAATAAAATGTTAAAAGAACAATTTGTACGGGGACTGAGGTCCCAAGCTGAAAGCAGGACTGTGCATTGGTGGTCCTTGGATCATCCTGACGCTACCTTTGATGCCCTTAAGGATATGGCTATAAAAGGACTGCGACCCCTGGAAACACCCGAGATGGCAACCCAGGGTCACCCGGATAAGACCACTCTAATGCCCGCAGCGTCCACCTTCTCCCCGCTGGTTGCTGAAGCCAAAACGCAGGTGGCGCCCTCTACTGAGCTGGACTGTCTACGATCGGAAGTGCGTCAGCTGACCAAAAACCTGGCCACTGTAATGAGTGACCTGCAACTGTCGACGGAGGAAGAAGGAAAGATCCTGCTAGCTGACTGCCCAGAGGATGTCCCTTGGATGAACCGGAGGAGGAGGAGGACGTCGCCCCCCCGGAGGAGGACAACGCCACCCCCAGGAAGGACCCGCGACCAGAATCATCCTCGCCGAGAGATCGTCTGCTACCGCTGCCACAGAGAAGGTCACCCAGCATGTCGGTGTCCTTTAAACGAGCAAATCCCGGGTCCGAGGGCCAACACCCAGGAATAGATTCATCCGGCCCCTCAGACTGGAACCGCAGGTTTGTGGGAGGAAGACTGTACCTGTCCATCATACTGGACGGGATCAAAATCCCTGCCCTGCTGGACACCGGATCTCAGGTAACCATCATACCTGATGTTCTTTACAATAGATACTGGTCCATGGACGGTCTCCAACCCCCAAACCCCGACTTTGCAGTATACGCCTCTAATGGCCTCCCTCTTGACTTATTGGGGGCTAAAAACGTAGACGTAAAAGTGGGGAGAGTGGAGCTAAAGGATCAGGGACTTCTTGTAGTGAAGACTGTTAATGAGGAAAATGGGTTGAATGTGGTTTTAGGCACTAACATTATTAGTAACTGTTTGGAGGAGGTTGTGTTTTTACTCCAACAGCTCGCTGATGTTGCCAGATCAAAGCAAAAGGGAGTGATCCAGAAAAAGATCCGGGCCCTGATGTGCCAGCAGCAAGTGAAACTGACCGGTGGTGAGATTGGTAATGTACGGGTAACAGACCCGAACCCCATTGTGATACCCCCAATGAGTGAAATGCTTATTTGGTGTAGAGCAGCAATAGGTCTGAGAGGACAGAACTACCAAGCAGTAGTAGAGCCCCATTGTGCAAAACACAGACCTACTGTCACGCAGTCTCTGCGTACAGGAGGTCAGGGGCCTAAGCTGACCCTAAGCTGGGGCCCTAACTAATCCCTCTACCTGGAGGTACTGTTAAAGGTACAGAGGTCCAGGCCGCCAGCGTAACCCCTATCTCATGAGGATCCCTGAACCTCAATAATCTAGTCCTGAGAAGGACCCCGATCACAACAACAGGGGACAGGATAATATAAACCAACACACAGTACTAGACGAACGAGACAGTACAAGGGGGAAACCAAAAAACCACCTTGCATACAAAAACTCGCACCACAACAACAGAGGGAACACCAACAGGTAAGGAGATAAATAATAAAGCGAGGAAAGGGAAAAAAACACACAAAGTACACTTCACTCCAAAATACCACAAGCCGCTCTGTTTGTCTGCAAGGAATGCTTTCACCAACAACTTCCCTAACAGACTGGCAGGTATTTGAAGGAGCCCCACTTCTGCAGCATTGACTGCAGCTGGGCGAGGCTGGGCCTCATCTAGCACAGAGAGAGAGAATTAACTCCCTCACTGCCGAAAAATACAAAGCACCAAAAACTCAGCTGCGAGAAGTCAGGCTGTGTAATCGTAACCATCTTCGTGGCGACACACCCGTGACAGTACCCCCCCTTCTACGAGGGACCTCCGGACCCTCAGGGCCAGGTTTATCCGGGTGAGTCGTGTGGAAGGCCCGAATTAATCGGTCTGCGTTAATATCCGACGCAGGAACCCACATCCTCTCCTCAGGACCATACCCCTTCCAATGAACCAGGTACTGAAGGGACCGGCGATTAAAGCGTGAATCGATGACTTTTGATACCTGAAACTCCAAGTTACCATTGACCACCACTGGAGGAGGAGGTAAAGGTGACGGTATCACCGGCGCCACATACCTCTTAAGCAACGATCTGTGGAACACGTTGTGAATTTTAAACGTAGGGGGGAGGTCAAGACGAAATGCCACCGGATTAATTATAGAACTGATCCTGTACGGCCCAATGAACCTGGGACCCAGTTTCCAGGAGGAACCTTAAGTTTTATATTCCTGGTAGACAACCATACCCGATCGTTCACACTTAGGTCCGGACCAGACACTCTCCTCCTATCAGCCATACATTTGTATCGGTTCCCCATAGTATTCAGATTATTCAGCACCCCTCTCCACACTGAAGCGAGTGATGACGAAAATCATTCTTCCTCAGGAACCCCCGAAAAGCCCCCCCTACTGAAAGTACAAAACTGGGGGTGAAAACCATATGCCCCAAAAAACGGGGACTTACCAGTGGACTCGCTCCGCCTATTATTAAGAGCAAACTCTGCCAGAGGCAAGAAGGAAGCCCAGTCCTCCTGGTTCTCTGACACAAAACACCGGAGATATGTCTCCAAGCTCTGGTTCAGACGTTCCGTCTGACCATTAGTCTGAGGATGAAAAGCCGATGAAAACGACAAATGCATCCCCCGCCGTGTACAAAATGCCTTCCAGAATTTGGACACAAACTGAGACCCCCGATCAGACAGCACATCGGAGGGTACCCCGTGAGGCCTCACAATCTCCCCAATGAACACCTGCGCAAGAGTTTTAGCATTAGGAAGAGCAGGAAGAGCAATGAAATGTGCCATCTTGCTGAACCTGTCCACTACAACGAGTATGACCGTTTTACCCGAAGACGGCGGGAGGTCCGTAATAAAGTCCATGGACAGATGAGTCCAAGGACGCTCCGGGATCTTCAAAGGTAAGAGGGCCCCAGACGGACGGGTATGTGGGGTCTTAGAGCGCGCACAAACCCCACAGGACACGACAAAAGTTACCACCTCCCTATGTAAGTTAGGCCACCAAAACCGACGCGAGAGGAGATCCACAGTTGCTTTACTCCCTGGGTGTCCTGCCAAAGCTGAGTTATGGTGTGCCTCGATCACCTTTTGTCGCAACTGATCTGGAACAAACAGTCTCCCTGGAGGTCCAACAGGGGCGTCCCCCTGAGCCTCCAATACCTCCTCCTCAAGCTCAGAGCATACTGCCGACACCACCACTCCCTCCTGAAGGATAGGAACCGGGTCATCCGTATTCCCGGCCCCAGGAAAACTACGAGATAAGGCATCCACCTTTACATTTTTTGACCCAGGACGATATGTGACGACAAAATTAAACCTGGTAAAAAACAACGACCACCTAGCTTGTCTGGGATTCAGACGTTTTGCGGACTCCAGATATAGCAGATTCTTGTGATCGGTGATGACGGTGACCGGATGGACTGCCCCCTCCAAAAAATGGCGCCACTCCTCAAAAGCTAACTTAATGGCCAAGAGTTCCCTATTGCCGACATCGTAATTCCTCTCAGCGGATGACAATTTTTTAGAGAAAAAGGCGCACGGATGCCACTTACCAGGGGACGAACCCTGTGACAATACTGCTCCCACCCCTACCTCGGAAGCGTCTACCTCTACAATGAACGGCTGTGACGCATCAGGTTGAATAAGTATGAATGAGTAACATTTTTTCAAGGAGGAGAATGCTTGACAAGCCTTGTCAGACCACCTAGAAAAATCCGTCCCTTTTTTTGTCATGTCTGTGAGAGGTTTAACCATGGACGAGAAATTACGAATAAATTTCCGGTAATAATTAGTAAACCCCAGGAAACGTTGTAGTGCCTTAAGATTCTCTGGCAGATCCCACTCAAGAACTGCCCGCACTTTCCCAAGGTCCATACGAAAACCGGATGCTGACACGAGGAAGCCTAAAAACTGGAGTTCCTGTACGGCGAACACACACTTTTCCCATTTGGCGTACAGTTTATTATCCTGCAAGATCTGTAACACCTGCCTAACATGCTCCTGATGAGACACAAGATCCGGCGAGTAAATTAAGATATCATCCAGATATATGACAACAAACTGTCCCACCAGGCGGCGAAAAATGTCATTTACAAAGTGTTGGAACACCGCCGGGGCATTAGTCAGACCGAATGGCATGACGAGGTTCTCATAATGCCCCTCCGGAGTGTTAAACGCCGTCTTCCACTCATCCCCCTCCTTCATCCTAATCAGATTGTACGCCCCCCTGAGATCCAACTTAGAGAACCATTTGGCGCCCACGATCTGATTGAAGAGATCAGGAATAAGTGGGAGCGGATACGGATCTCGGACCGTAATCCGATTAAGTTCACGGAAATCCAGGCAAGGGCGTAGGCCTCCATCTTTCTTCTTCACAAAGAAGAACCCCGCGGCCACCGGGGAAGATGAAGGTCTAATATGCCCCTTAGCCAGACTTTCAGAAATATAATCCTTCATGGCCTGCCTCTCTGGACCAGATAGGTTATACAACCTAGATTTAGGTAACTTGGCCTCAGGGAGCAGCTTTACAGAACAGTCATACACGCGATGAGGAGGTAGTTACTGACACCCTTTCTCCGAGAATACATCCTCAAAGTCCGCCAGAAATGGAGGTAAGACCCTAGGAGTGACCGCACCGATGACCGTATTCATGCAGTTTTTATTACAGAATTCACTCCATTGGCTTATCTCTCTGGATTGTCAATTAATTACAGGGTTATGCTTAGTTAACCAAGGAAGGCCCAACACTATAGGAGTGGGAAGACCCTCCAACATGTAACAAGACAACAGTTCTTTATGTATCGCTCCCACTTGAAGTTTTACGTTATGCACAGCTTGCAAAAAACTTCCCTGACCGAGAGGCCTGGCGTCGATCGAGAATATGGGGATGGGTTTAGCTAACACACTCAATCGCATACCTTGAACCCGGGCAAACCGAGCGTCCACCAGATTAGCCCCGACCCCACTATCCAGAAGAACAGATATCCTCTCAGTTCTCGTACCCACCACCACCTCCGCCGGTACAAGAAACTGAGACGAACCTAGGGACAAAATACCTACTCCCAGATTGCCGTCCACCACACAACCTGGGATCAATAGTTTTCCGACGACCCTTTATTCTGCAAAGGACGGGATGGACACCCCCCAATAAAATGTCCCTTTCTCCCGCAGAAGAAACACCTTCCTGTCTTGTGGCGCACCGCCGGTCCCCTCCCCCGAAATGATGTCCCTCCTAATTGCATAGACTCCTCTGGACTGACCAGGGGAACCTCCATATAAGGGACCCTTGAAGAAGGTGGAGTCATCACAGGGGGCGGAGTTACCCCGCACCTCTCCCGAAGCCGTCTGTCAATGCGAATAGCAAGGGCCATAGCGGCTTCCAGTGACGCGGGAGGGTCATACTGTGCCAACACATCCTTTAATTTGTCAGATAAACCTTGACAAAACTGGCTCCTAAGAGCCGGGTCATTCCACTGGGTGTCCGTGGCCCACCTACGGAACTCCGAACAGAATTCCTCCGCCGGACGATCTCCCTGTTGGATCCTACGTAACTTAGATTCAGCAAGGGAGATCCGATCCGGGTCATCATATACGAGACCCAGAGCAACAAAAAACCTATCCACTGACTGGAGAGCCGGGGAGCCCGGGGGATGAGAGAACGCCCATGATTGTGGGTCCCCTTGTAGGAGCGAGATGATAATTCCCACCCTTTGTTCTTCACTCCCCGATGACCGAGGCCGCAGCCGAAAGTACAATTTACATGCCTCCCGGAAAAAAAAAACTTGTCCCGCCCCCCAGTGAACCTGTCAGGGAGAGCTACTTTAGGTTCTGGTCCGGCTTGCTCCAGGGGATACAAAACCTTGGACTTAACGTCCGCCAGCTCCATGGACAAACTCTGCAACTGCCGAGCAAGACTGGCTACTGGATCCATGGTAGCTGGAGAGAATCTTTTGTCGGTCGGTGAAAATATCACGCAGTCTCTGCGTACAGGAGGTCAGGGGCCTAAGCTGAACCTAAGCTGGGGCCCTAACTAATCCCTCTACCTGGAGGTACTGTTAAAGGTACAGAGGTCCAGGCCGCCAGCGTAACCCCTATCTCCTGAGGATCCCTGAACCTCAGTAATCTAGTCCTGAGAAGGACCCCGATCACAACAACAGGGGACAGGATAATATAAATCAACACACAGTACTAGACGAACGAGACAGTACAAGGGGAAAACCAAAAAACCACCTTGCATACAAAAACTCGCACCACAACAACAGAGGGAACACCAATGGGTAAGGAGATAAATAATAAAGCGAGGAAGGGAAAAAAACCACACAAAGTACACTTCACTCCTAACTCCAAAATACCACAAGCCGCTCTGTTTGTCTGCAAGGAATGCTTTCACCGACAACTTCCCTAACAGACTGGCAGGTATTTGAAGGAGTCCCACTTCTGCAGCATTGACTGCAGCTGGGCGAGGCTGGGCCTCATCTAGTACAGAGAGAGAGAATTAACTCCCTCACTGCCGAAAAATACAAAGCACCAAAAACTCAGCTGCGAGAAGTCAGGCTGTGTAATCGTGACGATCTTCGTGGCGACACACCCGTGACACCTACACTCTTGACTGCCAGAGGGGAAGTGGAGGTACATAATGGGAGGGTGCCAGTGCATCTTCTCAACTGGGAAGAGGATGAAGTCAAATTACCATGTTATGCCACTGTTGCCAAATTACATGCTGTGGATAATAACTTCATTCACCCGACGGAGCCCTTAACCTCCCCACAACCAGTGGAGGATAACAGCCCGACCACCAAAGTGGAGGATTGGTGTCAACAGCTCCATGTCGGGACGGACACCACTCCAGCCCACCAGAAACAGGGAGTACATCGAGTAGTTCAGGAGTACGCACAGGTATTCAGCAAACACCCACTTGACTTTGGGAAGATAAAAGGGGACCAACATCACATCCCCACAGGCAACCATCCTCCCATTAAAGAACGGTACAGGCCTATACCACCAGCACACTACCAGAAAGCCAAGGAGATGTTGCGTGACATGAAGGAAGCAGGGGTGATAAGGGATAGTTGTAGTGCCTGGGCAGCTCCCCTAGTCCTAGTCAGGAAAAAGGATGGAAGCATGAGAATGTGTGTAGATTACAGACAAGTAAATCGCATTACACATAAAGATGCATAACCTCTACCACGCATTGAGGAATCCTTAGCTGCCTTAAAGACTGCTAATTACTTTTCCACCCTTGACCTCACTAGTGGGTACAGGCAAGTGGCTGTGGCTGAGGAGGATCGGGAGAAGACGGCTTTCACCACCCCAATGTGACTCTGTGAGTTCGACAGAATGCCGTTTGGACTCAGCAGTGCCCCTGGAATGTTTCAGAGAGTGATGGAGAGCTGCCTGGGACATCTCAACTTCGAAACTGTGTTACTGTACCTGGACGACGTAATTGTGTACTCCAAGACGTACGAAGATCACTTGAAGTACCTGGCGGAGGTATTCGAGTCACTGTCCAAGTATGAGATGAAACTGAAGCCTTCAAAGGGCCACCTGCTCAAACAAAAGGTACAATATCTGGGACATATTGTCAGCTCAGAAGGAGTAGCGCCAGACCCCGAGAAGGTCACTGCCATCCAGAAATGGCCGGAGCCGAAGAACCTCAAAGAGGTGCGTCAGTTCCTGGGACTGACCGGATACTACCGGAGGTTTGTGAAGGACTACACCAAGAAAGCAGCGCCTCTGCAAGACCTCCTGGTGGGACAGTCCCTAAAGAGCAGGAACTCTCCATTCCACTGGGGTAAAGAACAGGCCGAGGCATTCAAGGAAATGAAGGAGATCCTGACAGGTGATGAGATCCTAGCCTACCCTGACTACAGCCAACCGTTCCTGCTGTATACTGATGCCAGCAATGAAGGATTGGGAGCTGTCCTCAGTCAGAAGCAAAATGGCCTGGAGAAAGTCATCGCCTATACAAGCAGGAAGCTCCGCCCGACCGAGAGGAACCCCGAGAACTATAGCAGCTTCAAGTTGGAGTTCTTAGCGCTGGTCTGGGCCATCACAGAGAGGTTTAAGCATTACCTAGCCTCCAGCAAATTCACAGCCTACACTGACAATAACCCCTTGACGCTTCTTGAAACAGCCAAGCTGGGAGCCATGGAGCAACTCTGGATGGCTCGGCTGTCAAACTACCAATTCACAATCAAGTACAGAGCGGGCCGCAAGAACGCCAATGCTGATGCCCTGTCCAGAATGCCTCATGAGTCGGACACAGAAGAGGAAGTGGATGCAGGAGGCAGCGTGGTAAGATGTTAAATCCTTTACCTCACCACAGCTGGAAGGAGACTCAGGACAGCGATCCAGTTGTCAGCCGTATCAAGGAGCTGATAACTCAAGAAGGTTCCTCCTTGGAGAAGGATGCGTCTCTACAGGCAAGGCAGCTGTGGAATGAAAGAAGCTGGCTGTTTATCCACCGTGAGAAGCTGTGCCGGAGGTACGTCAATCCAAAAACCCACGAGATGGTTTGGCAGATAGTAGTTCCCAGAGCAGACATCCAGATGGTGTTGGAAGCCTACCACGATCAAGCGGGGCACTTTGGCTGGAAGAAGCTGGAGACCCTGTTGAAGTGTCATTTCTACTGGGTGGGAATGCGCAGCTCCATTGAGAGGTGGTGTCAAAACTGTGGACCCTGTGGCCTCAGAAGAAAAGACTACAGCAGTCAGAAGGCACCCTTACAACCCATCAAGAAGACTCGACCCTTGGAGATCGTGGCCCTGGACCATGTCAAGTTGTCACCCAGCCGGTCAGGATACTCCTATGCCCTGACCATGGTGGATCACTACTCCAGGTTCCTGGTGGTCGCCCCTGTCAAAGATCTGATGGCAGAGACAGCAGCAAAGACGTTCCAAGCGTATTTCTGCAGAACACATGGATATCCTGAGCAGGTGCTGACTGACCAAGGCCCAGCCTTTGAGGCCGAATTGTTCAAAGAGTTCTGCCATCTGTACGGCTGTAAGAAGATAAGAACCACACTGTACCACCCCCAAACCAATGGACTCTGTGAAAAGATGAATCACATCGTCATTGATCTGCTGAAGACTGTACCACTTGAGGAGAGAAATCGGTGGCCAGACCTACTACCTGATCTGGTAGATCTGTACAATCACATACCTGTGAGTTCCACCAATTGCACCCCAGCTTACCTCATGCGGGCAAGACCAGGAAAGCTGCCCATGGATCTAGAACTTGGAGTTGTAGAACCAGAAGCGGATGTGACTACTGAAGACTGGGATACGACCAGACAGGAGCAGTACAGAAAAGTACAGGCCTGTGTTGAAGACAGTCTCACCAGGGTAAGAGACAAACAGGAGGATCACTACAACAAAAGTGCGCCAGCCGAACCTTTCGCACCTGGTGAAGTCGTGCTGAAAAGAAAGAGGAGGATGCACAAACTCGACGATCAATGGGAAAGAGAGCCCTACGTTGTACAGAATTCAAGGTTTGACAACAAGAAAACGTGTATAATTAGTAAAGATGGAGGAAGAACGACTACAACTGTATCCAGAGATCACCTAAAGTTGTGTCTGGATCCGTTAAAGCTTCAAGAGGAAGAACCTGTTGTCAATAAGGAAGAGCGTGATGAAGCAGACATACATACAGATTTAGGAAATTTCCCCGCGGATTGGCCCCGAATTGGAGAAGCTGAAATCATTCCCGTACTCCAATTCTACCAACAACAAGGAGAACCTCTACATCCAGTTGAGCCGGTTGTTGCAGTAGAATCAGTTCCAGAGGAACCTGTTCCAACAGAATCTCAGGAAGCCGAATCACAGGAAGAAGAGTTCCCTGCTGAGACAGAACCGGATCACCCAGCTCACAGTGTACTTGCCAGCCCAGTGGAGCGGTTAAGGCAATTCTACAAATCACTTGCACGTAGAACAGACAGATTAACTGACACCTCACCTACCACCTCACCACGTAGGTCAGTGCGCCTAACAAGTGGACAATTACCTGTTAGGTACAGAGAGTAAGACTTAATAAATGTAGAGGATTGCTTATAGCATTGTACATAAATGTAGATATTGTTGCTTACATTATGTCTTAACCGTTATTTATTAAGTTGTTTTTCTCTTTGGTTATCAAAACAAGTAGATGGACATTATTTTTACTTGTTTCCACTACCCTTTGAGCAGCCTTTTTTCCAAAAGAGACTAGGACTTTTTCTGTTGCTCATTTCCTCATCGCTTTTACCTATGTATATAGTTATATATGTTACCTGCTATGCAACAGTTCAAGATCCTTACCTCCCATAAAGGGAAGATATAGTTGTGCAATGTTTATTGTTATGTGTTTTGTATTTCAGCCCCGGAGTGCTGAGTCTTACTAGGGGGGAATGTGGAGCCCAGCTGCGTCTGGATTCATATCTCCCAGAAGGGTGCGCAGAAGGAATTCACCACTAGAGGTTTCAATATACATTCACACACCTTCACCCATCCCTAAGACCACCAGAGGGAGCTGTATAGACATATAAAAGGAGGGTGAAGACAGGAAAGAGAGCTCAGATTTTGAGAGACTTCAGTTGAGTTCAGTCAGATTAGAGAGACTGCAGAGCAGTTCAGTTCAGCAAAGTGGAGGCTAGTAGAGTGGAACTGAATCCATTCCAGTCTAGTCAGAGCTGAAGCAAGCGAGTAGTCTGCAGACAGAGCAGACGAGTGGAGTTTGCAGCAAGGGACTCCAGAGCTCAAGTTGAGAGCCAGGAGCGTGCCGACGCTCAGAGAGCGGCGAAGAGGTGGCCCACCAACGGCCAGTGTGTGTGATCGTGTGAGGGCCCGGGTAGGGTGGAAAGAGAAGTAGGCGAATGGAAAGAGAAGTGAAAGAGGCAGAGGAGCCTTCATAGCTCACCTCAACAAGTATTTACCGGACGCCGGGGTCCGAGCCTATAGGGATCTCCACGACCCATTAGAACACCGGAGTTCCTGGAGGACTACAAGTCCAGGAGTACCACAGAGCTGATACGTAGCAGGATCAGGAGGATGGAGTCCGGCGGGATCCAGCCATCAGGGGTCCTGTTCTTTCAGAGAAGGTCCAATCACAAGGTCAGCCAGGTGCAAGACGGAGACTAAGTTAGGCCCAGCTACATGCAGGCCAGAACTTCATTGCAGAAAGGCAAGGAACAGGAGGCCACACACCTACTTAGTGGGAGACTCTGAATGTGCACCCTTCACCCTACAGCGCTCCGGGATGTGCCTGCAACATCTTCAGTAAAGGTACCAAAGTGATTTGTGTGTGTCCTATTACTGACCCCTAACTGCCGGGTTCCCTTCTGTCATGCATTCATCCTATCTATCTGCCCTGAAGGGCTCAGCCTCACCTGTGGGAGGCTTAACACCTATAGCTGCACAACACCAACCCTTCAGTGGATCTGCACTGCAGCGCTGACCAGGTACCACAGGTGGCGTCACGAATCCCCATACCAATATTCAACTCCCCTGTAAATATCCCACATTAACAGGTGAGCGCCAGAGCCACGGACTGAGCTGTGTTGCCGTGACATCCCCCATAGAAGTCTATAGGCTCAGATCCGAGTTCCCATTGCTCTGGAGGGCGACTCATTAGCCCTTCCGCATACAACTCCTCCTCCTCTACTTCCTCCACCTCCTCTTGTTCCACCACCTGACTCCGAATTCTGTTTAACATGTGCTCCAGCATGTAAATCACTGGAATAGTCATGCTGATAATGGCATCGTCAGCACTAAACATCTTCGTGGCCATTTCAAAACTGTGCAGAAGGGTGCATAGGTCCCTGATCTGAGACCACTCCTCCAGCATGATTTGCCCCAACTCTGGATCTCGTTGGCCCAGGCTATAGTTCAGAACGTATTGCACCAGGGCTTGTCGGTGCTGCCGCAGTCGCTGCAACATGTGCAGAGTTGAATTCCACCGTGTTGGTACATCGCATTTTAGCCGGTGAAGTGGCAGGCCCAACGACTTCTGTAGAGATGTAAGTCGCTAAGCTGCGGGATGCAAACGGTGGAAGTGAGCACACAGCGACTGTGCCCTCTGCAGAAGGCCATGTAGTCCGGGATAGTGGGCTAAAAATTGCTGGATAACCAGGTTCAACACGTGAGCCATACAAGGCACGTGTGTGACATTGCCCCGGCGAAGGGCCGCACCCAGGTTGCAGGTCCAGTGGAGACAACCATTCATGAAACTGGTTCTCCAGAGCTGACCACAACTCCTCAGCTGTGTGACTCACATTTCCCAGACATTTCAACGTAAAAAACCGCCTGATTACGTTGAACCCTTCTGCCAGCATAGCAAGGAGGTATGCAGGATCCCTTCTGCGCAGTTAGAAAGCCCATGGCATGACCAGACAGGCTTTGGGTGCAGGTGGAGGACCGAGAGGAGGTTGAGAAGGCAGAAGCAATGGAGGAACTTCGAGATAAAGAGGATTGACGCACAACTCGTGGGGATGGAAAGACTTGGACAGCAGCCCCTTGTCCTGCTGTCACCATAGTTACCCAGTGCCCAGTCAGAGACATGTAACGCCCCTGTCCATGCCTACTCGTCCAAGTGTCTGTGGTGAAATGCACCCTGTCACACACTGAGTATCTCAAAGAAGCAGTGATGTTGTGTGCGACATGCTGGTGGAGCGCAGGCACACCTTTCTTTGAGAAGTAGTACCGGTACTGGGCATCTGGTACTGGGGCACTGCCAAGGACATAAGGTCTCGAAAATCCTCTGTGTCCACAAGGCGGAAAGACAGCATTTCTGTAGCCAAGAGCTTGCAGATGGTGAAATTCAACCTCATAGCTTTCTCATGGCTAGGAGGAAATGGTCTTTTACTTGTACACATCTGAGGGACCGAGGGCTGGCTGTTGTGCGCAGACGGGGATGAGTAGGGTGTCTCCGGACAACTGACGGTCTGTGAGGAAGATGCAGGCGCAAAAGTTAGGTTGCCTTGATCCAAAGGTGGTGCTCTCGATGTCGGAGAGCGCTCAACACCAGCTGGTGTTTCCACTTCCAAATGAACTGATGACCTGCCAATCAGACTGGCTGTTGCGGGTAAAGAGGTGCCAGGTCTGAGTCTCAAAACAGGTCTGACTGCTGCCCCCCCAGTCAAAGAGGAAGAAGAGGCCGCGGTCATGGATGCACAAGATGGGGCAGACGGTGGTTGGGCCGGCCCGCTAGGCCACATTGTAACACAGTGAGCTTGCCACTGCAACTTATGCTTCATATCCATGTGGCGGTTCATACATGAAGTACTCAAACTATGGATTTTTTGGCCTCTACTTAGCTTTTAGTTACAAATGTTACAGATAACACAAGTTGGGTCATCCTTATCGATGTTAAAAAATGCCCAGGCTATGTAAGGCTTAGAACCCATGCGACCTGAAGAGCCACCTTGACTTGTGGTCAGAGGCAGAGTTGTGGTTGAGGATGCAGTTGGTGAAGTGCTTCCAGTACTACGTCCCTGTCCAGGAAGTCGCACCCTGACCTCGTCGTCACTCGAATCCTCCTCCACCTCCTCTGCTGACCTCATCGACTGTCTGACTGTGGGTTGACAGTAAGTGGGATCTACAACCTCATCATCATCATCCTGTGTGTTCTCACACCTGTCGTCCTCAGAGCCAACCTCTTCCTGCCCTGACACAAAACTCAAGTTGTCGCTCAAATCAGGTATTTGAGTCTCAACATCGTCTACCTCATTGTCTCCACCAACAGGAGTTACAGTTTGGGAACGAGGGTCTACATTATGCTCAGAACCTTCTTCATCTGGTCCTGGATCCGACTCATAAACATTCTGGGCATCAGTGCAGATCATTTCCTCGTCTGGATTCACAGAAGCTGTGGAGACGACCTCTGATTCCCAGGCTATAGTATGAGTAAACAACTCTGCAGACTCAACCATCTGTTCTACAGTAATGGCCAAAAGTTTTGAGAATGACACAAATATTAATTTTTACAAAGTCTACTGCTTCACTTTTTCTAATGGCAATTTGCATATACTCCAGAATGTTATAAAGAGTGATCAGCTTAACAGCAATTACTTGCAAAGTCAATATTTGGCTAGAAAATGAACTTTATCCCCCAAAACACATTTCAACATCATTGCAGCCCTGCCTTAAAAGGACCAGCTAACCTCTTTTCAGTGATTGCTCCATTAACACAGGTGTGGGTGTTGATGAGGACATGGCTGGAGATCAATCTGTCATGATTAAGTAAGAATGACACCACTGGACACTTTAAAAGAAGGCTGGTGCTTGGCATCATTGTTTCTCTTCTGTTAACCATGGTTATCTCTAAAGAAACACGTGCAGTCATCATTGCAATGCACAAAAATGGCCTAACAGGGAAGAGTATCGCAGCTAGAAAGATTTCACCTCGGTCAACAATCTATCGCATCATCAAGAACTTCAAGGAGAGAGGTTCCATTGTTGCCAAAAAGGCTTCAGGGCGCCCAAGAAAGACCAGCAAGCGCCAGGACCGTCTCTTAAAAGTGTTTCAGCTGCGGGATCGGGCTACCAGCAGTGCAGAGCTTGCTCAGGAATGGCAGCAGGCAGGTGTGAGTGCATCTGCACGCACTGTGAGGCGGAGACTCTTGGAGCAAGGCCTGGTCTCAAAGAGGGCAGCAAAGAAGCCACTTTTCTCCAGAAAAAACATCATAAACAGACTGATATTCTGCAAAAGGTACAGGCAGTGGACTGCTGAGGACTGGGGTAAAGTTATTTTCTCTGATGAATCTCCTTTTCGATTGTTTGGGACATCAGGAAAACGCCTCATTCGGAGAAGACAAGGTGAGCGCTACTACCAGTCTTGTCTCATGCCAACTGTTAAGCATCCTGAAACCATTCATGTGTGGGGTTGCTTCTCAGCCAAGGAATCAGCTCTCTCACAGTCTTGCCTAAAACCAAAGCCATGAATAAAGAATGGTACCAGAATGTCCTCCAAGAGCAACTTCTCCCAACCCTCCAAGAGCAGTTTGGCGATCAACAATGCCTTTTCCAGCATGATGGAGTACCTTGCCATAAAGCAAAGGTGATAACTAAATGGCTTAGGGAACAAAACATAGAGATTTTGGGTCCATGGCCTGGAAACTCCCCAGATCCTAATCCCATTGAGAACTTGTGGTCAGTCATCAAGAGACGGGTGGACAAACAAAAACCTAAAAATTCTGACAAAATGAAAGCATTGATTGTGCAAGAATGGACTGCTATCAGTCAGGATTTGGTCCAGAAGTTGATTGAGATCATGCCAGGGAGAATTGCAGAGGTCCTGAAGAAGAAGGGTCAACACTGCAAATATTGACCTGCTGCATTAACTCATTCTAACTGTCAATATAAGCTTTTGTTACTCATATGTTTGCAATTATTATATTTCTGTCTGTGATAAAAACATCTGTCAAACACACATAAAAACCAGAGGGCAGCAGATCATGTGAAAATATAATATTTGTGTCATTCTCAAAACTTTTGGCCATGACTGTACTCCACACTCAGACGGGCAGCTGGAGACTTGGGAGCTGTGAGGAAGCAAGTGCGATTGGGGTGACACCTCTGAGGACTGGAGTTTTTGTGATGTTGAAGTTGAGGTGGAGGAGAGCCGACTTAAAGGAGCACTTGATATCTGTTGAAGCACCTTTTTTTTGTGCCTCATCTGGAATTTGTAGCGATGGGCGAGCCCGTAGGAATGGGATTGTACCACATTGTCCACTAAAAGAAGTAGACATCTTAGTTTGGCTGGAAGATGGTCTTTCTTCTGCAGATGTAAATGTTGCTTTAACATTTACCCCACGGACACAACATTTTTTTCCCTTCACAACACGCCTATTCCCCTTTCCACCAGCAGCAGGCCTTTTGCCACTCATTTTGGTGGTTACCTAATTGACAACTCTGGAGTTGTTTGCACAAAAAACGATGGATGCAAAAATTCTTAGTATTTGAATGCTGGTGGAGCTTTGTATAGATGGCCTAATACAATGAGTACCACACACTGCTACTATGCCCACAATTATATTACAGGCAAGATGCAGCAAAAATTATGAGTATTTCAATGCTGGTGGAGCTTTGTATAGATGGCCTAATAGAATGAGTACCACACACTGCTACTATGCCCACAATTATTGTCCAGGCAAGAAGCAGATAAAAATTCTTTTTTTTTTTAACTCTGGTGGAGCTTTGTATAGATTGAGCACCACACACTGCTACTATGCCCAAAATTATTGTCCAGGCAAGATGCAGATAAAAATTCTTTTTTTTTTAAACTCTGGTGGAGCTTTGTATAGATGGCCTAATAGAATGAGTACCACACACTGCTACTCTGCCCACAATTATTCTACAGGCAAGATGCAGATAGAAATTCTTTTTTTTTTTTTTAATGCTGCTGGAGCTTTGTATAGATGGCCTAATAGAATGAGTACCACACACTGCTACTCTGCCCAAAATTATTGTCCAGGCAAGATGCAGATAAAAAATCTTTTTTTTTTAAACTCTGGTGGAGCTTTGTATAGATGGCCTAATAGAATGAGTACCACAGACTGCTACTATGCCCACAATTATTGTCCAGGCAAGAAGCAGATAAAAATTCTTTTTTTTTAACTCTGGTGGAGCTTTGTATAGATTGAGCAACACACACTGCTACTATGCCCAAAATTATTGTCCAGGCAAGATGGAGATAAAAATTATTTTTTTTTTAACGCTGCTGGAGCTTTGTATAGATGGCCTAATAGAATGAGTACCACACACTGCTACTCTGCCCACAATTATTGTCCAGGCAAGATGCAGATACAAATTCTTTTTTTTTAAACTCTGGTGGAGCTTTGTATAGATGGCCTAATAGAATGAGTACCACACACTGCTACTCTGCCCACAATTATTGTCCAGGCAAGATGCAGATAAAAAATTCTTTTTTTTAACGCTGCTGGAGCTTTGTATAGATGGCCTAATACAATGAGTACCACACACTGCTACTATGCCCACAATTATTCTACAGGCAAGATGCAGATAGAAATTCTTTTTTTTTGAACGCTGCTGGAGCTTTGTATAGATGGCCTAATAGAATGAGTACCACACACTGCTACTATGCCCACAATTATTGTCCAGGCAAGATGCAGATAAAAAATTTTTTTTTGTTAAACTCTGGTGGAGCTTTGTATAGATGGCCTAATAGAATGAGTACCACACACTGCTACTATGCCCACAATTATTGTCCAGGCAAGATGCAGATAAAAATTCTTTTTTTTCTAAACTCTGGTGGAGCGTTGTATAGATGGCCTAATAGAATTAGTACCACACACTGCAACTATGCCCACAATTATTGTCCAGGCAAGATGCAGATAAAAATTCTTTTTTTTTTAACGCTGCTGGAGCTTTGTAAAGATGGCCTAATAGAATGAGTACCACACACTGCTACTATGCCCAAAATTATTCTATAGGCAAGATGCAAATAAAAATTCTTTTTTTTTTAATGCTGGTGGAGCTTTGTATTGATGGCCTAATACAATGAGTACCTCAGACTGCTACTATGCCCACAATTATATTACAGGCAAGATGCAGCCAAAAATTATGAGTATTTCAACGCTGGTGGAGCTGGCAAAAAGTGATAGCAACTGATGTAACCTAGCCCTCAAAAGGGCTGCAATTACAAACTAGTCCCTCCCTACTCCCTAAACCTTCATGTCTAAATGCAAATTCGCTTCACAGTCACTGTTACAAAGATTGCGCAAACAGCAGCAGCAGTGCCGTCTAACACTGTGCTGCAGCAGTGAGAAAATGGTGGCGAGGGGGGAAATGGCTGGGTCTTATAGGGCAAGGACATGTGACATACACAGCCAGTGATACATGCCCTTGCTTGTGTGAAAAATAAGCACTTCGCTCGTGTGTGCGCTGGTGATAGGCTGACAGACTGCACCGCCCATTGGAAATGCGGGAAGAGAAAAAAAAATGGAGATCTTCATTATTTCTGCAGAGATCCATCCCATGCCCCTCCCCCCGCCCCGCTGTACACGCAAACTGGGTATTAACAGTGATTCTCAGCATTACTGTGAAAAAATCCAGTGACGATTTAGGTGCACGAACAGTTATCGAACATAACCTTGAACAGCCGGATTTTTTCAAAATCGTTCGGATTCGTCGAACGGCTCAAACACCGCCCAAAACAGCTCGAATCTGAAATTGGTGAACAGTTCGCTTCGAACACCGCTCATCTCTATTCTTGACGCTATACGTGGGGGGAACATTGGGTTATCAAATAGTTTTAAAAGTGGAGAAGGTTGGGATTGTAGTGCAAATTGAAAATCTATTGGCTCTCCAGACACGTAATGAATGAGAAGTGTATGGCGAATGTGTAGCCAGATCCTTTGGTAAAGGGCCTGTGGCTCAGATCAGGCCCTCCAAGGAGTAGGTGCTATATGTGAGTTTTCTATTGTGGCCAGATGGGTGAATGTTGTTCTGCGTTTGTCGTTGCCAACTGGGCAATCTGGGCTGCCTTATAATAGAGAGCAAAGTTCGGCAGCGAAATTCCTCCAAGTCTTTTGTGTCCGAATAAAATTTGCTGAGAGATACGGGATTTTTTATTATTCCAGATAAAACGAGTTACTTGCGAATTTATCATTTTAAACGTCATTAGGGATACCGGGATAGGCAGGGATCGGAACAGGTATAGAAATTGATGTATTATTACCATTTTTATCCAGTGAACTCTTCCCAAAAAGAAAGAGATGAATAGGACCATGCTGATAAAGTCTGCGTTAATTTTTGGAGAAAGGGGGTGTGTTAGTTATGTTTAAATAGAGTAGATTTGGTTGATGTAAGGTTAATTCCTAAGTAGGTAATATATTGCTTAGCATGTCGAAAGTGAAAGTTCCTTAGTATTAAGGCTTGTTCAGCTGGGGGAGTATTCAGAAACATGATCTCTGATTTATTAACTTTTAAGGTACTGCCACACTAAACGTTCCCGCTAACGATCACGATAACGACGCTATCGTTGGTGTGATCGTTTTAAGGTCGCTAGTAGCGGCCAAACTGGACGATCTCATTAACGACGCATCAGCGGTTAGCGATCTTTTTAACGACTTTGGCGGTCGTTGGGACGTGCCACACTTGCATATACTGTGAAAGATCACAACCTCGATAGGCGTGACTGAGCGCAACCTTTTGCACGCCCCTCATCACAGATTGGTGGTCACTATTTATCTCATAGATATTTATCACAGCTCTCCCGCTTTGTGATTGGATGACCGCGTCATAAAAGACGACGTATCAGCACTCCTCTCCATTGCTCTCGAGCAGAAGCGGTTCTTTCAAGTCTCCAGCATCGTTCCAGTGTGTCCTGCTAGCCTTTGTAGCTACTG
Source organism: Oophaga sylvatica (assembly GCA_033576555.1). NCBI lineage: Eukaryota > Metazoa > Chordata > Amphibia > Anura > Dendrobatidae > Oophaga > Oophaga sylvatica. The sequence goes on from JARQOD010000003.1 coordinate 60,459,460, forward strand.
CGATCCATTTTGCGCCACTATTGAGGTTGCTGCGTTCCTGTCTACGGCGTTGGTTTTTTTGCGATCCAGTCTGTGGCGTTATATCCTCTGCGATCCAGTTTGTGACGCTATTTTGTTTCCTATTTTCTTTTTTTTTTTCAAAATCACAAACAAGTTTTGTAAGGTAGGTATTTTTTTTGTCACATTTAATTTTTATTTTTTCTTTAATTTTACAGATCCATTTTAGATCTCTGCTGTTGTTAACCATTGTCGTCCATCAATTTTTTTTTTTTGCCATTGTTTGTTCTGGCACGCCCACCACCACCATTTTATGATCCCAGCTCTGTCAATGTTTACTCCTGCTGCGCCCACAACCACCATTTTGTGATCCCTGCTTTTTTTGCGTAATTGTTCATCTAAAGATTTTTTTTGCCATTGTTTTGTTCTGGCACGCCCACCACACCACCACCATTTTATGATCCCAGCTCTGTCAATGTTTACTCCTGCTGCGCCCACAACCACCATTTTGTGATCCCTGCTTTTTTTTGCGTAATTGTTCATCTATGATTTCATCTATGATTTTTTTGCCATTGTTTTGTTCTGGCACGCCCACCACACCACCACCATTTTATGATCCCAGCTCTGTCAATGTTTACTCCAGCTGCGCCCACAAGCACCATTTTATGTTCCCTGCTGTATTCTATGTTGTAGGTTATGTAAGTATTATTTAACCATTCTGGCGTTCTCACATAATCATTTTTTTATTACAGATGGCTGATAAGCAGGATTTTTTTGCGGGAGTTTATCGAGCTGTACCGCTCAATGCCGTGCCTTTGGAAAATAAAGTCGGCTGATTACTGTAACAGGTTGAAAAAGAAGGACGCATACCCAAAAACTGGTGGAGCTCTGCAAGAACCGTTACCCAGATGAACCGGCGGATGAGTCATCTGTGAAAAAACGCATACAGGCCCTCCGCACTGTGTAAAAAAAAAGAGCTCAATAAAGTTATAAATTCTACCAAATCTGGAGCGGGGGCCGAAGATGTTTATGTCCCCCAACTGTGGTACTTTGATCTGTTCGCTTTTACAAGGGACCAAGAAGTACCAGACAAGGGACATCCATGTCGGATCTAGACCCGGTGATCCAGCCGGACACCCCTGTCATACATGTAAGTACCTTTGTATTACAACACATTTTAATGTATTTGACAAAGTGGACTTAAATTTTAAAAATATAATTGTGAAATGTAGATAAAATGGCAGAATTTATCCTTCATGTACTGAGAATTTATGTAGCTCAATGGTTGAGGCCTTATCCATCTACAAGTGTCGTTTTCACATTTTTGCTGTTTTTGGTTATAGTGTGAAGATTAATTTCTTTGTCTTTACAAGTGTCGTTTTCACATTTTTGCTGTATATGGGTGTTATAGTGTGAAGATTAATTTCTTTGTCTTTGTGATTTACCATTTGTTTTTTGTTCATGCAGGACACAGTAGAGGCTGTCTCCACACCTGCAATGAACAAGACAGCATGGCGTTGATCCAAGATGAAGAAGAGCCACCATCCTCATCTGTGCGGCGCCGGCTTTCACTTTCAGGAAGGAAAAGGAAGGCTCCCACCTCGGCTACTCCTGAATTGGTGGAAATTGCTAAAAAAGTGCTAACGGCAGAAAAAGACCAAACTAAAATAACAGGGTTTGCATACTTCGCTAATGAGAAGCTCCCTACACTGGATCCTGTACAGCGGATTCATGCAGAGAGACTCATGTTAAGGTACTGACTCAAGCGTCTTTGGGAAACCTGGATAACAATTATGTCGTCATGCCAAGACCGCAGTACCCGGACTACTCATGGCCGCACATCCTGTGCCGAACCCAATTGGGCTAAA